>JARHVA010005332.1:0-607500 GCA_037957365.1 Torreya grandis
TTTTAGTCTTTAGGTAAAACATCCTTTTAATATAATTTATAAGTATGAATCTCATAAATATAACTCTTGATAATTCAAATAATTATGGAAATATTTTAAGATACAAACAACTTAGTAAATATTGGTATAATTTCATTTTGATCTAAAAGAAGCCTTGCTTAAAGATTCAACAATTTTTGAGAATATTGGTGTATTATTCCTAATTTAGTTAAGGGTCTAAGTTAATTAAATTAGTAAATAATATTAAAAATATTTAAGCTATTGATTTGTATAAATTAATTGTAATTTAAAACTCTCTAAAAATAGTAATAAATGTGAAGAAAATAAGACTTAGCTAGAAACTAACTGAGATGGTTGTTTGTAAGGTTTGAAATTCACTGTGTAGGACTAGGACAATGTCATAAATTAGGATCTGGCTTTAATTTTATGAAAGGATAGGAGCATCAAAATATGACACCCTAGGGTCTAGCACTATAGTCCTCTTCTACCATTGTTGTCCAGGAGACCTGATAATTCTAGGTTTTGTTCATCATGTCTGTGTGATCTTACTTATGAAATTTTGACTTTTGGATATCCACATAAACTCTTTGTAGAGCTGATTTAGTCTTCAAAACCTATAATCCATTATGCTTTGAAAAAACTTTGGGAAAAAGAGAGGGGGTTGGTATGTATAAGATGTAATGAACATGTATCCACACCCCTTGTGTGGGCACATTGCATACATACCAATACTCTGAAGAGGGATAAATCAATATGTAGTTCTCTCACTTGATGTGCTTTGTGTAATAGTGTATATGAAAATTTAGAATGTTAAACTAGGTGTATTTGAGGTGGCTAGGGACTGGTATGAGGGTTTGAATAAGATTGTAGTTATATTTTCTAGCTATATGTAGAGAATAGGGAAAAATTCTTGAGTAGTCTTGCTTATATTCTTTCTTGCTTTGTGATATTTGTCAACCCTTTCTAAATGAACTTTGAATGGGATTTTATAGGGATCTAATTGGTCATGGGTTGAATGCATTTGTGTTAGGATGACAATAAGGAAGATAAAAACTAGAAGGAAATGACCATTGTTGGTAAGAATTTACTTAGACAAGAGTGTTAGAAATGGACACCCTAGGGTCTAATGCTATAGTCCAAGTTGGGCACTATTGTCCTAAAGGAACAAGACCTAGAGAAATGGAATCATCACTAGAAATTCTACTTAGAGGAGGTGGAATCACTATCTAGAAGGTATGGATTATTATAAATTAGTGAAAATGTGCCTAGGAGGGTCATGAGATCAAGAAAGAGGGACTTATGAGTTGGGTATCACAAGCTACACTCAAGTTTCCAATTTTCACATTTTATATGATACATTTAACCCCCGCTTTATTATAGTGATGCAATAAAGAAAAATACTAGGATAAAGGAAAAATAGAAAGTGTACCTAAACTTACTTGTAAGGATGAAGCTCATGAAGTTGTGTGATGTTAGGTGTGCATAGAGAGAGCATGTCATGAAGTGTAAACCTGCAAGATAAAATAAAGAATAAATCAGTTCTTACTAGATCTGCTATATCTAAAATAAGAATGTATAAAGCTGGGTAAGAGAGAGGAAGAAAAAGGAATTAATATATCTCACTGGATACACAAACCAATACAAAATATATTATGGTGATAAGTGATGCTATATGTGTTGGATATGCTGGGTATATACTATACCAAAAGTAATATCATGAACAGAGTTGAGGCTCAATTCCCCTAGAGTGGCTCAAGAATGTAAAGGCTAGCCATTTGGCTCCATTGTCACCTATTAAGTGAAGCTTTGTGATCATGCATGTGCTATTCGATGTTTGGACTGTGTGTCCAATCCCTTTGAGTAGGTGTCTCAAGAATACAAATGTTATCTATTTCTTTGGCTCCATCATTGCCCCATGAAGTGAAGCTATGAACTGATACTGGTTTGAAATATGTGTCATATGAGATGGCTCTTGAAGCCCATGAATTTATTATAATATAACAATGTTGGTGTGGATAGCCAAATGTATGCTAGAAACTAGGCCACTCTTGGCCACTCAAAAAAGGTAGAGATTAGGTTTGCATGAGAGCCACTTTAAAACTAGGCAATAGGCTTATGTGGAAGCCACTCAAAAATGTGGAGGTTAGGCTTGTATGAAAGCCACTCTAAAATGATGCCAACCACCTATAGATTGAATAAGGCATATAAATACTAAGAATACCTAGGTAATATATTGAATTTGGAAAGAAAATAAGACCAATGTGCCATGCACATTTCCCCTAATCACTAGTGTCTATAACATGGATTATGATCTAGAAGTTATACCAATTTCCATATCTAACAATAGAAGTGAGATCCATCATGCTAGGCATGATGCCCCCTTTATCTATATTCTCTAAGAAAAAATATACTAAAACTATTAAATATAAACTAATTTATATGTGCAAAAATTGTAGCTAAACCTACTTTTATGCTTGTTTCTGGAAAGTCTAGTTTTTTTGCTATTTGGATAGGAGCACTAAAAATAGGACACCCTAGTGTTCTAGACTATTGTCCATGTCTGATGCTATTGTAATTTACTAAAACTGATGACTATTCTATAATCATCACTAATTTCTAAGTTTTTTCTACCTAGTTTTATGTTTAGATACTATTTTGGGTGTTCGAAAAGCTAATTTTTCAATTGGTAGGAGTTTTGATCTTTGTGACAAAACTTGCATTTATTACCCCCTCTTTTGAGGGTAGGAATGAAGAACCTGTAATGACAATCCTCAGAAGAAAGAGCTCTATAAGTGTGTTATGATATGAAAAGACATGATATAGTAATAATAATTGACAAGATATCTCAATATATAGCATGGTTTGAACTAGAAATTGTTAGATCAATAATGGTATGCCTAGAAAGATATACCAATTTAATAACATGTGCAATGTACTGAACTAGAATTGGAAGTGTTGGTTTTTATTTTTTAGTTTGTTAAGGAGGGATAGAGCATGATGTCCATCATGGCATCTAAAAAATCAAGATAATTCATGATGTGGATCATGACATTGTAGACAGTGAGAAACAAATAAGCAATAAGCACATAAGGTAATAAGTATGAAGCATACAAGAGTAGCCAAGAGGCCAAACAAACAAGGGACATGGGCACATATCACTCAAACTAAAAATTAGACATACAATGCATGTTAAAATGACACATACACAAACAATTGAAAAAAAAAAAGGTTGACATAAGGGCCATAGGCACATAGAAGAGTACAAGCAAAGGAAATTGGAAAATGTCTTAAGACACACACAAGAATAGAAGCAAAGGACATTGGTAAATGTCCTAAGACACATATAAGAGATAAAATAGGAAAAAATAAATGTAATCACATATAGCTATGCAAAGTAGAAAGGAATACATGTAATATAATAGAAATACAATCAAATCTAAACAATCAAAGTAAGAAATAAAATTATGCAAGATATGTAGTATAAGCCTAAGTATATACTAAGAAATACACAAGTGCTATATATTGGTGAATGCCGATAGAGTAATCTATGTAAGATAGTAAGTAATGTAAATCAACATGATAATTAGAGTGTGTGGTGTAGGAATGACATAACCTGAATGGTGTAGTCATGTAGAAGATGCCCTCGGTGGGTAAATATGTGGATGTATGTCTTGAATGTAAAAGTAGGATGCCCCCTCAATAGGTAGAGTGAACCAATCAAGGATCTATATGTCACTACACACACTTAAATAAGATATAGTGAAGCATGGTAATGTAGATAAATCAACATACAATAGCATAAAATAACAAAATGTAAGTCTAGCATGGTAGTAGAAATATAAAGCATGGAGAATGCATACAATTGAAAATATTTTATGTTTTTGAATTATTTGAATGTTTTTGTATTTTTAAATTTTGTATTATTTTTGGTATTTTGGAATATATTTAAATGTTTTTGGTATTTTTAACTTTTGAGCTATGTACAATCAATCATGAGGAGACTATACACAAGAAATACTGAGAAACTATGTACAATTAAGAAAAAAGAAACTATGTACAAGAAAGACTAAGAAGAAACAATACTAAGTAATGATTCTCATGGGATAATCCCTATCATGGTGTCTTTTATTAAAGAGAGATAGATATTTCTTGATCATGAAACACGATGGAAGGGCTGAGACTATGGCTTTGAAAGCTATATATACTATAAATGATTTGAAATAAAAATTAACTATGGGGTCCCCCTATAACTCCAAGAAGTTGATGCAACTATAGGGTTCTTAGGGACCCATCTGGTAGTAGGATAAGATATCTAAACATGTGCTCTATGTGTAGAGGCATGAGATGTCAATGATACTACCCTAGGTTTAAACATGGTAGATAGAAGTTGTCTAGAATTCTAAAACTATGGCTGATTTAAAAGAGACCTCTATGAAAGTGTATAAACTTTCTATGCTAGTGATGGAGATCTCAACCGAGTCTAAATCTAAACTAGAGGAAAAGTTGTAACTAGTGGAGGAGGTGAAACTAGTGGAGAAGTTGAAACTAGTGGTGGAACTGAAACTAGTGACTACAAAATTGTGGATGGCTCTGAAGTGGGGAGTGGTAACTCATATGGAACTACACCAATTGTAACAACCTAATTAGTGTGAATGAATATCATGTATCTATGAATTTTAGAAGGTATTATTCAAAGTTTTTGAATCCATTGTTGACCAAGTAACATATTAAAAAACTTACACTAGAAATAATAGTAAATGATGTGGCCACATGTGTTGGACCAAACTGTAGAGGAAGTACAATCTCATCCAATGAAATTTGTATGTTCCCACTAAATCCATTAATAAATATGTTTGTTAGGGTAATATCTTACTTTGAATATCCCAAATGCTATAGTAATGTCATAGTGCACATGTTCATGCTGGATCCATTATTTATGAGAACACTATGAATGAGATGATTATGAATGTAACCTTTGATAAAGAGTGCATGATAATCTGAATCATCCTCAACTATCTCCTATTCTAAGAAGGAGATCAAATTTCTATATAAAACTCTAGAATTGTATACACCAATCATGTTAATTAAAGGGTATAACTTAACTAAAGGTACTTGATATGTAGATGGTGAAGGACGTGCATGGTATGCATGGTGAACATTTGATGTATCTTGTATCTCTTATTTAGAATGTTATAGGAAGGGCTATAAGAATATTTTAAAAGATTTTCCCTATGTTTTCTTTATCTATGGAGGCTCAACTGAAGTGCCAAGATAAAAAATGTTGCCATCTATCAAGTCATGTATCTTATGTTTTAAACTAATGCATCTATTTATTATGTGGCCTAGTGCGTGAAAATCACAAAATGCATTTTGATCATATCCCCATGGAAGAAGCTTTGTTATATCAAATTACTAAATAGGAGGGAGAGATATGATATTACATTCCAAAAGATGCTATAAAATTATGGCTAGAGACACTAGTAGATTGGAAAAAGTTCATTGAGGAGGTGCGAATAAAACCACTCACTGAGGGGAATATGAAGCTGCATTGATTATAGGTTAATTTTGACTCTTGCTATCATTGACCTTAAATTTGTATGGGAATTTAATATTACTCTTGTTTGTTTTTTTATGATATAATTGTGTACTTGAGTTTTCCCATTGAAATTAGTTTAACCTCTTTTAAATATTATTGACTGATGTAAAGTTGGTAGAAGAATCTATTTGAATAGATCTTGTAACTCTTAATCAACCATGGGGCTAGTCATCTTAGCCAAGATAGTCTTATATAGAAGAACATAATCTATGAGATGCTCATTTGATCTTTGTTTCTATTGTGCAAATTGGGCATAGGAAACCTTATCAACAATGTTAATGCTGAAATGAGCTAGAAACATCTTGGATAAAGGGTTGAATACATTGATTGACTGATTTGGTAGACTATAGAACCATTTTAAAGCATAATCCTTTAGAATCCATGAAAATATCTTGGTTAGTAGCTAGTAATTTTGCACATAGCCCAAGTATGCTTCATGAAAATTTATCAAGTGTGTCTTTGGATCACCTTTTTCATCATATAGAGTGAGTTTGGGTTGAATAAAACCTTATGGCAAGGGTGTAGAAGTAATATGACATGCCAATGGTGTATGGAGTAGATCAAAAGAATACAAAGCCTTTTTAGGTCTAGAAGCACCTTTCTCAAGATGTATCACCTTAGATTGAAGAGATTTTATCTCTTGCATAAGGGCTACCACATCAGGAGACAAAGAAGTACTAACCATAACTAGTGGTGGCATAAAGTTAGGTTGGGCCACTATAAGGGTTGTTGAGACATAATTGCCCTCGTAGTGTCATGTGTAATTGGTTTCTCTATGGTTTGAGAAGATTGACCATTTTTTCAATTTTTGTTGTTCTTCTTGTAGTATTTTAAGCATGTCATCTTGCATATCAAGATGTTTAGTTAAAAGGTCTTAGAGTTTTCTCTTATTATTTTCATCAAAAGTGGTGTATTGGGCCATTATTAAGGTAGGAAAATAATTTGAAATTTGATTTAATTTTTGTAATAACTAAGGTGATATAGTAGGAAAGTCCTGAATATAGGGGATGTAAACTCCTAAAAATAACAAACTAAAAAGTGCATAAAAAGGATACGATGCTCACAAACATGTAAGGTGATACCTCAAAAGCAATGGAACCTAGTATATATAACTAAGGTTTTGAAAATTGATATTTATAAAATTACTATGGAATTTTAAAATATGATGTGAATTTTTGATTTAAATATGGAAGTAAAATAACGTAAAAATTATTGGAAAATTCTTGATTTAAAAGGACCTAGTGTATATAACTAGGGGTTTTCAGAAAAATAATTTTTTAAAATTACTATGGAATTTTAAAATTTGATGCTAATTTATGATTTAAATATACAGGTAAAAAATTAAAAAAATATTAGAAAATTCTTGATTTGAAATGACCTAGTGTATGCAACTAGGGTCTGGAAGCAAAATAATTTTTTAAAATTACTATGGAATTTTAAAAATTAAGTTAAAATTTTGATTTAAATATGCCAGTAAAAAATAAAAAAAATCTTGGAAAATTTAGCAAAAAATTTTCCCTAGGGTTTCTAGGGTTTTTATGCACAAATAAAGTAATTCAGGTTCACCAAATGATTTAACTATTTTGGGAATATTGGTGTATTATTCCTAATTTAGTTAAGGGTGTGAGTTAATTAAATCAATAAATAATATTGAAATATTTAAGATACTAATTTGTATAAATTAATTATAATTTTGACATTTCTAAAAATAGTAATAAATGTGAAGAAAATAAGACTTAGCTAGAAACTGACTGAGATGGCTATTGCAAGGTCTAAAATTCACTATACGAGACTGGGATAATGTCATAAATTAGGATCTAGCCTTCATTTTATGAAAGGACAAGAGCATTGAAATATGACACCTTAGGGTTTTTATGTTATAATCCTCTTTTGGCATTGTTGTCTAAGAGACATGAGCTTTTTAGGTTTTGCTTTTTATGTTTGTGTGACCCTACTTATGAAATTTTGACTGTTGGATGTCTATAGAAGTCCTTGTAGAGCTGATTTGCTCTTCAAAACCTAGACTCCATTGTGATTTGACAAACTTTGGGAAAGAGAGGGGGGGTTAGTGTGTGTAAGATGCACTAAACGTGTATCCACACCCCTTATGTGGGCATGTTGCCTACATACCAATACTCTGAAGAGGGATCAAGCCATATGTAGTTCTCCCACTTGATTTGCTTTGTGAAATACTGTATATGAAGATGAAAAATGTTAAACTAGGTATTCTTGAGGTGGATAGGGATTGGTGTGAGGGTTTGAATAAGATTGTAGTTATATTGGCTAGTTGTATGTAGAGAATAAGGAAATATTCTTGAATATTCTTGCTTGTATTCTTGCTTACTTTGTGATATTTTACAACCCTTTATAAATAAACTTTGAATGGGCTTTTATAGGGATCTATTGGTCATAGGTCAAATGTATTCATTTTAGGCCAAAAAGAAAGAGGATAAGAAATGAAAGGAAATGACCATTGGCAATAAAAATGCACTTGGATAGGAGCACCAAAAATGGACACCCTAGGGTCCGGTGCTATAGTCTAAGTTAGGCACTATTGTGTTAAAGGAATGTGACCCATGGGGATGGAATCATCACTAGAAATGTTGGTTAGAGGAGGTGGAATCACTATTTAGAAGGACATGGATGACTAGGAATCAATGAAAAGGTGCCTAGGAGGGTCATGAGAGCAAGCAAGAGGGACCTATGGGTTAGGTATCACAAGCCACACTCAAGTTACCAATTTTTACCTTTTATATGACTACACTTAAAATTTGATTTGAATGCACCCATAATTTTATTTAAGGTTCTCTAATTATGTAATTATGTGATGGACCCCAATATAAATAATTTAATAATTTTTGTTCATATGAATGTTTCTCTACACTTTTAAGTGAAATTTGGACAATACACCTCTTAATAATTTTTAAAAATTATTGAATGTGGAACACAATATGTGTAGGATACTAAGAAGACAAAATGATAAACAATGTTAATCAATAAGTTTTAAATCTACATACATACTTGGGCTTGTTATACAAATAATGTTTTTATTATGGATTAATTAACATTTAATTTTCATCATAATGTATTAATGAGACCTTGGTACCCATATTTTCAAATAAAAATTTAGGTCATGCTCTTAAGGAAATTTAAGGTTAAATTGAATGGAAAAAATATTGCATATAAGAGCTTAAATCATGTACAAACATAAGTGTTATATTTTATGGTTTAGTAAGTTTTAAATGTGATCTTTAGAGTTATAATTTTGATTAAATATCATAAAACTTGTTTAAATAACTCAATTTTATTGTGTGGATGATCCTTGTAGTAGAACCTTATGATATCACTTTTTTTAAGTGGTATAGGACACTTATAAATTGTGTTATCATTGTGTACTATACACAGATCAAAGTATTCTCTTTTGAATCAATTCATTTTAATCAACCTTGAGTTACAAAAAAAATGATTTTTTATCATGGACAATCGAAAGATTTTAGGTGGAATGATAGTGAGTATTTAAATTTAGAATATCGATAATTTTTTGGTAGATAAATCAATATTGATATTGTTAAATTTAGTTTATTTTGAACCATTTTTGGATGAAAAACTTGTATAAGAAATGTTGAGGCTTGGAATAATTATTGAATTATCTTGGCTTGATTGAGTCCTTATTAAACTTGAACATTCATCATGGATGAGGAACCTTATTGGATTATTGTACATTCATGCACCTTGGATTTGGGAATCAAGATTTGGAGTTGGGTAAAATTTACCCTGTCCTGGTTGATTACCATTGTATCGTGAGAAATGAGATCTTTCATGAAAATAAAATCATAGTGTGATACCTTAACAATTAGGTGCCTAGGTATTTAAAATAATTTATATAATAACTATGTAGGTTAATCATTTATTACTTTCAAAGATGTATTAAAAGATATCCATTTTTGGAGTAATAGTCACCCTTTTGTATATTCGATTCCATTTTTGGAAATAAATCTCTATATAATGAATGTTAAACTTATATGAAACCTTGTAAATGTTAATATAATTAAAATAAGTCCAATTATTTTGGACATTAAAACACACTTTCAAATCTAACAACTTGGGTTAAGATCTATTTCTGGTCTTCAGATCCTATTCTTTGGCTATGCCTTGGTTTGGTGATGTACTTCATGTATAATAAATGTAGACCCTTATTTTGGAATTAGAATTGAGACCTAAGTTATATGTTATAGTCATATCATATTATAATTGATGAGGTAGTAGACTATGTGAAGATTTATTAATATATAAATTGGGTTAGAATTTTTGGCACGATCACTAATTATTTTTAGTTACCAAACCTACTATCATACTAGAGATTGGAATGCATATGCCACTTTATATTGAATTATTGTGGGGAGTTTATAGATAACTTGTTCCATCCACATGGATTATTTATTATACTATCAATATTTAACATCTAGTACCCTTGTGGAAGGATAAGGCTAATCTTAGTGGATGAGAGATGTGTGGGGGGATACAAAAAGATCTTTGGTTGGAGGAAAATCCCTCTATTGATGTTCTCCTTCTTTTTTTCTATATGATATTTCAAGATTAGTGATGATATTCAAAGTTATTATGAATTTCCTCATGAAGAAATATTCATATATGAATATTTTGATAGATGACTATATTAAATATTATATTGTTATTAGGAAAGATGAAATCATGTTTTAACATTGATGTTGTAAACAATTGTAATTTGTTATTTAGTTTAATATGGTTTGTAAATTATCTTGAGACTAAACTATTTAACTAACAAAATATGAATGCTGATTTGTCTTACTCAGTACATACTTAGACATGGTTTCATATGTAGTTTCAAATTAAGAAAAGATGTGGATTCAATTATTGTGTTTAACCACTTATTGTGAAGGTTGTTCACACTTTTGTAAATGGATATAAAACTAAATTGTGAATATATCATTGATATGGTGCAATTGTAAATATCACAAAGGAATTAATATTGAAATGTGATCACATACTAATAAATGTGTAATTTATTATGAAAATAATTAATTGAATTTATAGTGGCATAGAACAAAATGAAGGTTTTTTATTAGAATTTGGAATGGATTGAGGTATTAACTCATATTAAGATAAAAATAATCAAAGGGTAGCATATGTTATAAATGACTTGTAACTAGAAGAATGAAATTAATGTACTGAAATGGGGGTAAGTGTAGGGAATTAGGGGGCCAAAAGGGGGTCTTAAATGGACATATTTTTCTTGAAAAATAGGAAACCTCAAATTGTATTGATTATTTGAGATATCTACACTCACAATTTGAAGATGTCATAGGAAGATGAATTGTATCATTTTGAGTCTAGTTTCTAAACTACAATTGTTTTTGAAATGGTTAAGTATAAGTTGGTCAAACATCAAAAATTCAAATATGTGGCAATTTTTTTTAGAAAAATCATACTAGATAGTTGTCTGTGTGCCCCACCATTTTTTGAGCATCATTTTATTTTTATTTAAATCCTTTGGTAGAAAGATAGGTAAGATCATCTAGATTGAAACCTATATTTTTTTAAAATTAATTAATGAATATTTTTTTTACTAATTTTACAAGTCAGTATACCCTAAAATATGATAAAAAAATGTATAGTTGACTGTGTACCCCCTAACTACCTCAAAAAAATCAAAAAATAGATTTTTATTTTTTTAAATGTATATAGAATTAGGTATAGTTTGTAACCATATGATTTTTTTACAGTTTGGATCAATGAATCAAAAGGTACATAAATAAAGATGAACATGAATAACCATGGTATATAGTGATATAAATTACATAATTGGTCAATAAATATAAATAACAACCTTAAAGCAATAAACATATTAAAAAAACATATATATATATATATATATATATATATATATATATATATATATATATATATATATATATATATATATATATGAGACTTAGTTGATGTTATAGTACTATTTTCAAGGAAAAATTAATAAAATGGATAGTGTATAGCATGGGTGAAGTTGAATTTTATTATTATTGGTAGAAAATACACATTCAGTTATGTGTTGCAGGTCCATGCTTGAGTCTCAGAAATCCAAGCCATTCTTGAGCCTTAAGACTTGTTTCAAAATTCAAATTTAAGAACCGTGTACATGGTATGTACCATGTACATGAGACTACCATGCATGTAGAATATTTTTCTACTAGTCTTTAAGAATGCATACACATTTTTAGTCTTTAAAACTACATATGTAGTTTTAGTCTTTAGAACCATGTATATGGCATTGCTATTAAAAAATTGCATATGTAGAACAATTTAGTATTAGATTGGCATGCATGGTATATAAATAAAATAAACATTTAATATAAGTTTATGTTTAGATATGGAAATTTAGTTTCTTATACTTTAAGTTATATTTTATTTATATATTTTTAGGATGTTTGAGAGTGGTTTTAGACCTCTTGGAGCTCTAATGCAAATTCTAGGTTTTGGAGGATCATATCATATTTTAGACTCAATCAAATTTTAGGGTTTAAGGGTTTTAGACTTAGTCATATTTTAGGGTTTCAATATTTTAGGGAGACATCATAAGAGGTATGAAGGTTACATGAAGGGATTTAGGTATGATATAATAGTATGAGAAAATCTCTAACAAAATACCACAAGTCGATCCCATCCCATTCCATCTGGACCCCTTAAGGTATAGACTCTAGGAAAAATGAATCGATGAGCCCCTAATGCATAAAAAAAACCATCTAATGAATGAAGGAATACACAACATGATTTATAGTTATGGGGTACATTTATAACAACAATCCCATAGAGAATACACATTCATCACTTCTTTCACTTTATAGATCATGGATATTTTATCTATATTTTGATAAATTTAAGCATTAGTCAATTGGGGTAATTAGTGATGTGATTTAGGACAAATTGATCCTTGTGAACCTAATTATTAATCTAAATGATGTTAATTGGGGATAAACCATTTGGTTTAAGGTTTAAAGAGGATATGATTAAGGGTTTAGGGTTTGAGGTATATGGTTTAAGGTATAGGGTATAATCGTGAATGTAATTGAGGCCAATTTGAGATTGTTAAACCTTCTTAAGAATATATAATGTGATTTTGGACATAATTATCCCCAATCTCATCATAGGTCGATATAATTAGTTAATTAGGGTAATAAGTGATGCAATTTAAGATAAATTGAGCCCTATGAAAATAATTATTACTCTAAAGGATGTTTATTAGGGATAAATTGATTGATTTAAGGTTTAGGGTTTATGATTTATAAATCAGGGTTTAAGGATTAGGGTATAATGTATAATATTTAGGTTTTAGGGTATAATGCCCAATCATGAAGGTAATTAGGACCAATCTAAGCTCGTTGAACCTATTTTTGACTACATAATATGGTTTTGTGACCCCAACATCATCACAAATTAAACCAATAAGTCAATTGGAGTAATAGATGATGTTATATAAGCTAAATTGAACCTCATAAACCTAATTTTTACCCTAAAGGATGTTAATTTGGGATAAATCAATTGGTTTAGGGTTTAGGTTTATGATTTAGGGTTTACAATTTAGGGCTTAGGTTTTAAGGTATAGGGTTTAGTGTTTAGGGTATAAGGTCCAATTTGAAAGACAATTGGGGATAATTTAAGCTTATTCAACCTATGTGTGAGTGTATAATATGATTTTGGGCTCAATTAGTCCCCATATCATCATAGACTAAGCCAATTAGTCAATTGGGGTAATAGTGATATGATTTTAGCCAGATTGAGTCTTATGAACCTAATTCTTAGTCTAAATGACGTTAATTAGGGATAAAATGATCAGTTTAAGGATTAAAAAGTTTATGATTTAGGGTTTAGGGTTTGGGGATTAGGTTTTAAGGTATATGTTTTATGGTTTAGGGTATATGGTCTAATCATGAAGGCAATTGTGGCTAATATGAGCTTATTAAACCTACTTGTGACTATAAAATGTGATTTTGGGAATAATTAACCCCAATTTCATCATGAGTTGAGCCAATTAGTTAATTTAGGAAATAAGTGATGTGACTTGTGCTAAATTCAACCTTATGGACATAATTATTACTCTAAAGGATGTTACTTGGGGATAAGTTAATTGATTTAGGTTTTAAGGTTTACAATTTAGGGTTTGGGATTTAGTGCTTAGGGTAGGGTATAAGGTTTAGGTTTTTGGGTATGGGTTCCAATCATGAAGGTAATTGTGGATAATTTGAGCTCATTAAACCTATTTATGATTATAAAATGTGATTTTGGTCTCAATTAGCCACAATGTCATCATAAATTGAGCTGATTAGTCAATTGAGATAATTTGTGTTATAATTTGGGATAAATTGAGCACTATGAACCTGATTATTACTTTAAAGGATGTTAATTTAGGATGAATATATTGGTTTAGGGTTTAGAGTTTATGATTTAGGGTATACTATTTAAGGTTTAGGGTTTACAATTAAGGATTTAAGGTTTAGGGCACACTATTTAAGGTTTAGGGTTTAGGATCTAATTTCAAAGGCAATTAGCATAATTTGAGATTATTCAACCTATTTATGACTAAAAATGTGATTTTGGGCTCAATAAACATTAATGTCATCACAAATTGAGTTAATTAGTTAATTGGGGGACTTAGTGATGTAATTTGGGCCAAATTGAGCTATGTGAACTTAATTCTTAGTTTAAATGATGTTAATTAGGGCTAACATTATTGGTTTAGGGTTCAAAGAGTGTATAATTTAGGGATTAGGTTTTAAGGTATATGGTTTATGGTTTAGGTATAAGGTCTAGTCATGAAGGCAATTAAGGCTAATTTTAGCTTGTTGAACTTATTTGTGACTATAGAATATTATTTTGGGCATAATTATCCCTAATGTCATCATAGGTTGAGCCAATTAGTCAATTAGGGAAATAAGTGATGTGATTTGGGATGAACTAAGCCCATTGAAATTAATTATTACTCAAAGGATATTAATTGGAGCGAAATTGATTGATTTAGGGTTTAGGGTTTAGTGCTTAGGGTATAGGGTATAAGGTTTAGGTTTTAGGGCATAAAGTTAAATCACAGAGGTAATATGGGAAAATTTGAGTTCATTAAACCTCTTTGTGATTATAAAATGTGATTTTGGGCTCACTTAGCCCCAATGTCATCATAAATTGAGCCAATTAGTCAATTGGGGTAATCAATGATGTAATTTGGTCCAAATTGAGCCTTATGAACCTAATTCTTACTCTAAAGGATGCTTATTTGGGTTAAAGTGATTGGTTTAGGGTTTATGACTTAGGATTTAAGGTTTAGGTCATAGGGTTTAAGGTATAGGGTATAGGGTGTAGGGTACAAGGTCCAATCACAATGGCAAGGATTTTTTAACTAGATATTAATTGACAAGGGTGGTCAATTAGTCAAGAATAACTAATAAAGTAAAAATATACTTAAATTTATCAAAATATGGTAGAAATATCCATGATCCATGGAATGAAAGAAGTGAGGTGTGTGTTTTCTCCATGGGATTGTTGTTAGAAATATATCCCAAAACTATAAATCATATTGTGTATTATTTTATGCATTAGATGGTTCCTGTATGTATTAGGGGCTCACCAATGCATTTATTTGAGAGTGTATACATTAAGTGGTATATAAGGAATGGGTTGGGATTGAATTTTGGAATTTTTTGAGAGATATTCTCACACTATTATATCATACCTACATCCCTTCATTCATCCTTCATACCTCTTATGATGTCTCCTTGAAATATTGAAACCCTAAAATATGACTAAGTCTAAAACCTTGAAACCTTGGAATCTGACTGAGTCTAAACTATGATCGGATCCTCTAAAACCTAAAATTTACATTATATCTTCTAGAGGTTTGAAACCACTCTCAAACATCAAAAAAGTATATAAATAAAATATAACTTAAAGTATAAAAAACTAGATGTAAACTTATACTTAAAGGTTTATTTTATTTATATACCATGCATGTCAATCTAATACTAAATTATTACACATACACTATTTTATAACATCAATACCACATATGTAGTTCTAAAGATTAAAATTGTGTACATGGTTCTAATGACTAAAACCATGTACATGGCTCTAAAGACTAAAACTTCATACATGGATCTAAATACTTAAACCACATACATGGTTATAAAGACTAAAATCATGTACATATTTTTGGCTCTATAATTATCAAGCTTATGTGCCAAAACCATATACACAAAAATATTGAAATCCATTTGAATGCAAAATGTGTCCACTTTTTGGCCCTCCAACTCTATACACTTACCCATGGATAAAACTTAGATGAATGAAAGAAGATAACTATGAAAATCACAAAGAGAACATGAAGACTTAGCTAAATACTAATTATTAAGTTGAATGTGTATGACTGAAAGATAGTTGGAAATGATAAAATTAGACCTAATTGTTCATGTGTAACTAATATAATACTTGTCACTATTTTAGGTCCGATTCAACTTGAAATAGTCAGGATTGATTATCACTCTTGACCCTAGTGGGTTGATCTTTAACTACATGGGAAAACATAAAATTGATGTTACAATCACCTTTACTTACTTTAAATGTGATTGTAAGTGGAATTTCAAAATTTTATTGCACACAAATGCTATACAAATGACTTATTCAAGGTAAAACCTCAATAGGGCTTGTGATAGTTGAAAACCTACAAAAATAAAGGAGGGATTGTAATGGGCTAAGCTGACCTAAATCACTCCATTATTATTGAATGTTTCCTATGTATCTAGAATACTCTAAATAAGGAATCAAGCCTCATGTTATTCTCCCACCTAGATTATTTATTACAATAGTGTTCCTTTTTTACATGAATGCATCTAGAGATGGTTTGAATACTTGATAATTATTTTCTTTAATTAGATATAATAAGATTATAAATTGGATAAGAATTGATTTAGGTGAATATAATTAAATTTTAAAATAATAGGGAAGGTTTTCTTAGTGTGTAATAGTATAATTATGGCCCAAATAGTGAAATTTCCAAGTTGTAGAATAAGTTGCTTAGATGTGCATTTATACCAATCCAAATGGGTGAAAACACATGATACCTATCCTAAAAATATGGACCAAACTATAGCTTATGGTTTAAATTTGAAAAATATTTTTTTTGGGGTAAATCTAAATATCAACTCGTAAAGGTCAGGATCGTTTGGTGGTCCTGACCCATATAGGTCAATTTTGACCTAGGAAGGGAAACATTTGATTTTAATAATTAAAATTTTTAGTACATAGGATTAGACGGTTTTTAATAAATTAATAATATTTATGTAGGTGTAAAATAACAACTTGGAAATGATGGGGTTAAAAAAAATACTTAGGATAGAGTAAGGTGGAAAAAGAGAACAAATTTAAAGGCTCAAGTCAAGTGAGGTAAATGTGGGTCAAAACTGAACTTATCAAGTATTCATGACTAAATTTGATTATCTAAATTTCTCCCCCCTTTGATCTAGAGATAAAATTACTATAATAAAATTAAACATATACTTGAGTGTGCATGACACACTTTGCCTTTGGGAGGAAGATCCAATCACACAAGGTGTTCCATAGTAAATATTATATGTGTGGATGTGATGTTTCTCTTGTAAATTTTATTGAAGATGATTTCTTAAATAATTGGAGAATTGGATCTTCCCATGAAGAACTTATATGGATTGGTTCCTTTATTGAATAATGGAGAATTGATTGTGATCAAGCCCTAATTTAAAGTGAATATGTTTAGAAAATAGAACCCATTAAAGAACAAAAAAACCTCAATTTACATTATTGGTATTTGTAAACCAAAAATGAAAATAAGCTGGAATCCAAAATAGATTTATAGGATATAATGATGAAGGGAATTTAATCTCTAATATGTATTATACACTTAACTAAATCAACCATTGTAGATGGCATATAGATAATGTTATCACTTTGTTCCTTAGTTCCTATGATACTTTTAGTAGAAGTTTGAAATTGAAAATGATAATATAAGAAATAAAAGGGATTCCTTACCCTTATCATGGCTTTGTAATTAGAAGAAAACATGTTTATGAATTAATATCATGCCCCATGAATCTAAAAAATAGTACAGTGTGCATAACTCTATTTAATGCCCTCATGTGATAAATGTAAAACCTCTAACTGTATGTAGATGTAATCTTTGAAATTTTTGTTTTAAGATTGTGTGCATATGCCTATTATAATCACCTAAAATTGGTATTTTAGTGCTAAAAATGTTGACTAAGACTACATATCCCTAGTTTATCCCTAAACATATCCTTGAGCCTATTGTCACACTTATCCATCCTTCATGTGGGCCACAAGTGTCCCTAGTCAGCTCTAAAGTAGTCCTAGACCCTCATTTCATAATATTGGACCTTTGTACCTAGTGTTCTACTAGATGGATATTAACACCATAATAAGGACACTAGTGTCACATGGTGCTAATGCCATTTGCCTTATCTTTTCCAAAACAAATATATTTTCAAAATTAAAGCCTCCTGGGGTTGGCCTAGACATATTTTATCATCTATAAAAGCAACAAAATAATAAAAGTACATGAATTTTATCCCTTTAACACTAGATGTAAATTAAATTTAAAATACACATTAAAACATTGAAAAAGTTGAGCATAATTAAGGTTGTCAATCCCTATTCTACCCTACTTTTACATACTACCATCTAAAATAGCACTAAGCTTAGATTTTATAGATTTATAGTCTCAATCAAATTTAAGGCACTCAAGGACACTATCATACTAGCATCAATTGAACTTGAACCAAAATTAAGGTGGGGATAATTGAATCGAGCTTTATCCCTCCTCAAAGTATTGGTATGCAAATAACTCTCTTCATAATAAGGTATTGAGGATGTCCAACCTATCTTACTAATGGACACACTTTTTAGTTCATGACCTATTTATATGGAGGATTACGATTTAAATTATAAATTAGTCATTATGAGAAAAATATACAGTTCTAAAACTCATGTGATTAGGAACATATCCTAAAGATCTAGACATAGGTGTACCCAGAATCCTAAGACATTCTTGCATAAAGAACACTATCACCAATGTCAAGATACTAATGTGACTTTTGTAATAATGTCTCTACTATCCAATTATATTGATACTATCTAGGATGGGTTCTGACATTATGATCCAGTTTATGACACTTTGACTAGCTTCTATCTTAGTTTCTAGTACCCAGATCATCTGTATCAAGTGTTTTCAAGCTAAGTCATTACTTGCACTATTTATTAATATTTTAAGAAAATTCAAACGTAGTCAATTCTATAAAAAATTATTGGATGTATTTATTGAATATTATTTCCATGATTTCATCTACTCAAATTTGTAAAAAATATAGGATTTACACTCACTAAGTCCTAAAAGGTTAAAATATTTGGTGAACCTGACATACCTTAAACATTGCTCAAACCCTACCCCTAGTTAACCCTAGGGTTTACATTTATAGAATTTATATTTTAGATGCATACATTTTTTGATTTGTATTTCATATAATCATGATAATAATTATATAAGAAGGCACTCACTTTTTGATACAAAGTCTAATACTTTGATTTGCATGCTTGTTCCCTTTAATTCAGAATGAACTTAGAAAAGACATAAACACATGTATAAATGATGATTTTTATCAATTTTAATCTATGTCATATTTCATAGCATGTTATCTTTATATTATGTGGAATTAAATTAACACACAAACCCTTACATACATAGAGTATTTGGCACATAATCTAATAACCAAGTTTCAAGTTTTAATGTCATATCGTATGACAAAAAGGAATGTCCTATTCTAACTCATATCCATCAGAGTGATAGTTACTTTCCTTCTAACCAAGTTTATGATATCACTCCTCCCCGAGATAAATAAACCTATACCATTTTCACTAATACCTATACTCAACCTATTCACACCTCTTCCCTATAGGGTGTGTGCCTACATATTTAATTAGAAGCAACTAGGGTTTTCATGTGTGATAATCTAAGGGATCAAATTATCAGTATGAGTAAACTAATATCATATTTACATAATCAAAATTAGTTATTAATTGAATGTTTCACATTATTATCAAATCACATTACATGTACATAGTCTTCATAATATGCTAGCATAAACCATGTATATGAATTTACACATAGGAAAGTTATGTCTAACACTCTTTCATATCCAAATAAAAAGTTCAAATAAAGTATATATAAAACTAGTGATTAAAAAGAATTTAAATATAAAATACGAGTTAAAGTGAGGTACTAATGGAAATTATTAAAGCTAAGTTGATTACCCACCTCCTTTTTACCTAGTGAAGATATCCAAATATTACTGTGCATATCATAGAATGCATGAGCACCACACTAATTCATGTTTTGCATTGAAGAGGAAAATACAAAAACTAATGGATACAAATGAATCAAATAATGATACATCATCTAAAAAACATAAAATGGCACATCTATAAGTTTAAAAAGGGTTAAATTTAAAAACAATACAAAATTCATTACCAAAGCATCACTTATAACAACAATAGGTTCAGGAAGCACAAGTAAAGTAATAAATAATACAAAAACCACAAGTAAAAAAATTAAATATGTAAATCTACCTATCCAAAATGAGGATAAAATTTTAAAGTAGTATGATTTTTGTCAAAAATATCTACAATAATTTGATTCTCATGGTCAAGGTTCGGGTGATCAGGGCCAAGGCATGACTTCTTCTATTGTTGTAGTTGATAATGATGGTCAATAGGGTTTGGGATTTATTGAACATCTTAAGGCACATCATTGAAATATATAATTTATCAAGGCATAATATCTAGATACACAAGACATTTTATATAAAGATCAAGAACTTAAGTTACAAATTTAAAATCATGCTAAACCAACAAGCATTCTGAAAAAATGCTTTCTAATAAAAGTTCCTCTGCAACACCATATGTCTACAATAAGCATAGTTTCAAAGGGAAAAATCACAATCAATATTCCAGATCACAATTCAAAAAGGTCAACTCCATAGTATGAGGCAATTCCCTCTAGCATTTAGGTTACTATGATTATGATGATAAACAATACTCAAATTTATACTAAAACACCATTTAGCTACAACATAGCAATCACATTGCATGAGAGATGACCATTCTTATTTTTGACACAAGCCACAATGATAATGAGTATCCCATAGAAATCATTGATTAGTATTGTTACTCCTTTCTTGTACATACTTTTCTTCTTTATTTCTCCTTGTAAATAGTTTCATTTTCATGTTGCTTATACATAGCTTATATCCATAAAATATAAAAATAATACAATATTTAAAAAACACAAAAAATTCAAATAATTATTCAAAAAACATAAAATTATATATTATATGCATTGCTATGTTTACATTTCTTATATTTTCCATACACTACATATGATAGCTATCATAGTATAGTTGGTTTTATCATACATAAGTGATTCATTTGTTCTTGTTGAGTGTTTGCATATTAATATAGGACTTAGGTCGACTACATCAATCTATATTTGTTATTGTCTACCCATTTGAGGCATATACACTGATACATGAGGCCTTCAATTGACACATTCATCCATTTGAGGCACCCTATACATAGTTTTGATTACTAGGTTCTATCTTTATATACTATACATCAAAAATTTAGAATTATTATATCTTGATATTGATCATGCTACACTTAATTAGAATTTTTTCTAGCTTTACTACTTTAGACTCAGCATATGTACATACTAACTCTTACACAAATTTGTATTACATATTCATGCATAATTTCATTTCTAGATTTCCTAGTTTAGATTTGATTGTATATATATGCTTCTTCTATTGGAAGGAATTTAAATATTCCATTTTTCCTTGGATCTATGCCACTTATTTTCACAATATGTATGCTTTGGACATATGCCCATGTACTTGTGTGGGCTTCCTAATTATGTATGCAGACATATAAATAGGTAATTCTATGTGGTTCTAAGTCAACTTTCTTTTTGTTTGTGTATGTAGACTTTTGAACTTGTCCTTGTATGTGTTGTCTTTTGAGATTTAGTGATATGTGCCCATGTCCCTTGTATTATGGCCCCTTTGCCTACTTTTCATATCTCATGTGTTTTGTATGTATGATTTCTTGTATGTGTCATGTCCATGACACTTGTATTTGCTTGTTACACACTAGTTTTTGATGCCATGAGAGAACTCATGTATCTACCATTCCTAATTGGGTGCCATGATGGATACCATGCCCCATCCCCTAAGTAGTTACCCAATTTTACTTAGATTTGATGTTACATACATTGATTACATCTATCTTGGCATCCTTTTAAAATTATAGACATGAAATAAATCCTACTTTACATACTTATGTTCAAATTATCTTACATTTCAATGTTATGTATGCACATTATAATGGATTATCACACAATTATCATATATGCTCTAGATAACACATATTTTCTAGACCATTTTATTTTGAGGATAATTATTTCATAGGTTCAACAACTCCCCTCAAAAGAGGGGGAGTTAACAAGGATTTGTAACAAATATCAAGCTTCTATATTACACTCATAATACATTTTTAACACACAAGCTTAGTTACAAAAAATAGACATAAGTAAACACAGTGGGAAAATAGTGACCTAAAAAACAATATAGTTGCATAGAATTTAGACCATAAGGAAACTAACATCTAACTAGGGACACTAGAACCACTACTGTCCAAGATATGAAACTATTACCTAGTAGCCTTAGTTTTAGAATAACCCAAATTGGCCAAAACAAGATAATAGGTATAATACAAGTTTACACAAATTTAATTCTAGGTTTATTAGTTATACTCAATTTTGCTCAAATTTATACTAGTCCAACTTAGATTCATATTAGTTTGATTTAATTTGGGGCATCATGCATGGAATGACCATTTTGATATTCAATTCAGATACTCAAATATAGTTTATTAAAACTCAGTCCATGATCCATATACTTAGATATCATATTTGAGGGCATATACATGATAAATTATTTTTATATGCTCACTTACACACTAATTGATCAAATGAAATGACAAATTTCATGTCATTATCTAAGATTTATATACCCAACATCATATTCTAGGTTGCACACTAGTTTCATACCTTAATCCATCTGGAGTGGTTGGCATTCTCGAGTGGCCCAGAGCCACCTAATGTACCTAAGTTTCCATAAAGTTGATATACATAGTTATATATACCTATTCAAAAATTTATAGTAATTCATGAAGTTCAATTTTAGATACATCTACTACACATGAGTGATAAATGATGGATTCAATTCCTACTTGAGTTATTGAACCACCTATATGAGAGGGTTAGACACATTATCAATCCAATCTAAATTATTCATAGGTCATGATCCACCAAGCAAGGGTGGGAAATGATGGAGTCAAAATCAATTTGAGTTATTAATCCACCCACATATGAGGATTGAACAAGCCATTAGCTTAGTCTAATCTATTCACTGATTGATCATTATATACATGCACACATAGGTTATCACTAGGTTCATGTATTGGTTCACATACCCAGTGAGGTGTATTCATTCCTTTCCTTTTTCCCATATTTTTACTTAGTTTTACTTTTTAAAATAGTTTAGTCTTTTCATTTTAATATCTCTTAAGGACTAATTTATGTATGTTTCATTTTTAGAACACACATTGAAGCATGCATTACATACTTAAACCTAGTTTCACATACTCAGATCTAGCTTCATGGGATTCACCTCTTAGATAAGTCTAGGTATGATTTTTTTCCTTTATAATAGTCATTTCACTTTCTTACATTTCTATAATAAAGGCGGGGGGGGGGGGGGGGGGGGGGAATGTGATCACCCAAAAGTGGTATTTGAGTGCTAAGAATGTTACTTGAGACTTATTCATAACTTATCCCTAAAGTAGTCTCAAACCCTCATTTCATGATCTTGGCCCTTTGTACCTAGTGTTCTACCAGTTAGACATTAACACCATAATAAGACACTAGCACCACATGGAGCTATTTTACCCAAAATGGCACTAATGTCCTTTGCCCTATATTTTTCCAAATGGATATCTTTTCAAAACTAAAGCCTCTTAGGGTTAGATAACATATATTTTATCATATGCACAAAAAATAGAATAATATAAATACATGACTTTTAGAACTCTAACCACTAAATGGAAATTAGATGTAAAATACACATTCAAATATAAAACAAGTTAAGCACAATTATAGTTATCAATCCCTATTCTACCCTACTTTTGAATACTACCATCTACAATATCCCTAAGCTAAGATTTTTATATATTTCCAATCTGAATCACATTCAAGGCACTCAAGGTCACTATTATTGATAGAAAAACATGGATTGCAAAGTTACAAAGGATATTTGTCTAATATCTATTAGTTAATAACTCATTTTATCATTGCATATCCTATTTTGTCTTATCTTCATGAGTTATAATAAGCTAGGATATGAAGAGACTCTAATTTTGGCACCAAGTATGAGAAGAAAATGAATAGTCATAGATTAAAAATGGCTATATATACTTTTTTTTGTAAGAAGAAAAGGGATCTGATTTTAAAAGAGATCAATAGAGATTATCTGGTTATGGTTACCTATATCATTTCTTGTTATGTTCCTTTCGTGTGCTCTTATGTCTAATGTCTTGGTTACTTTCTATCTAAACTATTTTGAATGCATTATTTCAATTTATACAATACTGATTATTCTTAAATTGCTCAATAATGTAGAATAATCAATGGATATTATGTTTTTATAATCTAATTTCCTATATTTTATGATAAACTGTTTTGTGCATATGATATCTCTCACAACTATCCTTATCCTTATCATGATCTGATGCTTTAAGAACCTTTGCTAACAATGGTGTAATGAGCATGAAAACTATTTTTAGAGGAAAAATTATTCTAAGATGGTTACTATGGTAGAGAGATATTGAGATATGGTTAGATCAAAAGATATGTAATTTTTTAGAAGAATAATCAAGAAAGATTGGTCTTACAGTTTAGGAGATCATTAAAGAGCATATTTATGAAGAAATGTATGAAATCTTTTGGTGCAAGTTGCTAGAATTTATAGTTAATTGGTTAGCATGATTGGAATATTATTGATTTAGACTAAGTATGGAAGAATCTATAATCTAGATTAAAGAAAAGATACACCAATTATAAAGATTATAAATTGACTGGATAAAAGCAATAGATCATTAGGTTACTACTATAGTAAATGGATATATAACTAAGTTTGTAGTGTGAGGATACATATATTTTGAAGATGTAAAGGACTTGTTATTTAGAGGAATTTGAGGATTTTTTTGTAGTGACTACCTATTTGAGTAAAGATGTTGGTTGTGGACAAGGCCATGCTGCCTACTCTAGCTAGTATGGAGTAGTCACTTTGGGCATATGGGGGTGTCTATGACATGATAGTGAATGATGATTATATGAGTAGATAAGGCTTGAAACTAAATATAAAATGGAGATATGAGGGAAGAAGAGTTAGAAGAAGAGTCTAGAATGAGAATGTGAGCAACGACAATAAAATATATGGAGTAAATAGAAAAATCCATAGGTAGCTATGAGTAGAGTTAAGAGTAGTAGTAAAATAATTAAAGAATGAGTAGGAAGAAGTGATGAATGAGAAGAAAGAGATGAAGAATGAATAATTTATAAAGATGAGATGAAATAAGAAGATTAATATCAATAAAAAAAAGAAGTGATGAAGAGCGAGAGGAAAAAGAGATGTTTAAATATGAAGATGAGAATAGTGTAGAGGTAGATCAGTTAGTTGATAGATGTAGTGTGTAGCTATAAGAATGGGTTTAATGGAAGAATGAAATGGAGTATTAAATAAATAAGTAGGAAAAATTCATAGAGTAACCATAGGTTCAAGCATGGAAAGAGAATAATTCACATGAAATAATCATTCACTAGAAGAGTACATGTCCCCATAGCCCAAATTGTTATATTCTAGTAAATAATTTCAACCCAAGAGACACGCAAATAGTAATTAGGAAGATATATTTTTAGAAAAAGTGCATTGATGGGGTAATTAAATTGAAATATCCTCAATTATTAAGGTTTTGAAGGTTTTAGGGTTCATTAAAACTGAGTAGAGAAAAGTAGAAAATACAAAAAAGTAGAGTGCATAGATAAACTCTCCTAGTGCATAGATAAATATTATTAGTACACAAGTAGGATCACATTAATTTCAACCTCCCACTATAACAACTATGAAATAGATCCCCTTGACACTAATTTATAATATGGGTAATTTAGGATCATTTATAAACTTGGTTCCATATGATGGGTCTACAAACCTTGAACAATATTTACTAACATGTGAGATGAAATGACAAGCTAAGGGTATTACCAATGAGGCTATAAATAAGTGAGAAATAATTAGGGCACTAAATGGAAGAGAACTTGAGTTTATATACTAAAGAGATATCAATCAGGAAAATATACATGTTAAGGAGTAGCTTATCATAAAATTTAAAATAAAGAAATGTACAAGTTAGACTATTTAGGACTAAATGGAGATCAATCAAAAGTTAGGAGAATAAGTCTGTGATCATGATCATAGGTTTTTAGATGTTATGAATAAGGTTAAATTTACCTTAAAAGATAAAGATAAATCTAGATGGTTTGTCAAAGGACTATACTTTAGGATCAAGTTTGCTATAACACATACTCAATTCACTACTAAGGTAGATGCTAGAGCTGCTACTATTTGGGTGGAGAAAATTAAATATTATGGGAAAGCTCTCATAGTGGGTTCTAAGATTGAAAATAGATTGCAAGATTTTATGAAAAGGATGGAATAATATCATGAATCATATAAGCCTAATATGGGTCTATGGTGTATGGAATATGGGAAAGAAGGACATCACATGAATGATTGTCCTAAAATTAAGACATAGTTATATGAAATATGTAGAGTAGTGGGGCACACAAAAATGTAGTGCCATCTCTTAAAATAGTATTTAAAAAGCCCATAGAGTTTGTATTTCATTTTTTTGTAAATCACACAATCATAATGAAAATAATTTTAGGGCTCTACAGGAGCTCAAATAAGATAATATAAATAATGTATTCACCATCGCTATACAAAAAGTGTCATCAATAAAGTAGATGATTCTAAGACTAAAGGTAGATAAGTGTTGTGCAAACCAAACTAGTCCATAATGGATTCCTAGTTCACTTCAGTACTAACCTCAAGGTTTGGCTGAATGGACTCTTCCTTCACTAGGTTGGATACCACCATCACTATAATACTAGTACTCAACACCTTAGAATTTGAAAATGATGCAACAACAACAAACTAATTAGACTTTGCTAGTTGTACAACACCGATATGGGATTGGAGATAATACCCAATAACATTATAAATATAATATAATACAACATGGAGGATATAGAGGAGGATATAAGTCAAATATAAGAGGATCTAAGGGCAGATACAAAGGGAGTTATCAAGGTGGTAGAGGAAATAATTATCAATGCCCTCCTTTGTAATATTACTTATGTTGAGAGTATAACCATGTACAACATAATTATCCTTTGAATCCTCAAAGATATTATTGCTACACATATTATAGGGTATATGAGTAGTATAACACAAAAGACTATCTTATTTTGAAATAGCAAATAAAAGAAAAGGCCATCAGGAATGTTAACATCGTGAGTACATAGCCTAAAGAGGATACATTTTTTAATGTCATTACAAGACACCATCACACAGAGAGGATTGCCTCCTCTCAAAATGCCTCAGGACTGGGGAATACAAAAAGTGAAATAGGATAAATACCCAAACCTAGATATAAAAAGGGGGCTAATGTATGAAGTTGCATAGGTGTTGAAGAATATTAAACACCAAGCCACTAATGAAGGAGATGCTATAGTAGTAGATGCATAAATGTATGGCCATATTGTGTATATTATATGATAGGATGGATTTGTTACTACACTGGTAGATGTATTGAAGCTATTAAGGACACTATGTAATGAATATATTTCCTAAAACATTATAAATCTACTACATAATTTACTAGAATGTGCACACTGAGGGTAAAAAAAGATTTAAAAAACTTGTTTTTTATGTAAAAACAAAGAAGCCATGGGATGTAGATGCACAAATAGACATTGAATTTGTAGGATATGAAATTCCAAATGTTATCTTTGATTTTGGTAGCATGGTTAACATGATCCCTAGGTCTACTTGGGAGTTAATTAGATAACCAGTTATTAGTTATAGCCCAGTAACTCTAATTTTATAAAACTATAGAAGAGTTAAACTCATTGGATGATTAGAAGACATTGAGATTAAAGTCATAAAATTGATCCTATGAGGTGACTTTGAAGTCATCAATATGAAGCCAATAAAAACTCATTGTCTTGTGATGATTGGCAAGAAATGGTCATATGATGGTCAGATAAGTATCAATACTATGAAAAATCATTTAGAGGCACATCAAGGAGATAATATTTTAGTCATTCCTCTAACTAATGTGTAAAAACCCTACATCATTTCTTCATTTATTACATTTGGTATGCAGACAGTTCAAACAAATAGAAGGTTTGATTTGATTCAAAAAGTTTCACCATACTAAGATGTATGAAAGGTTTGTATTAGGTTCGGTTTAAGTTGGGACAATCGCCACAATAAGGAGACTCTGAAAGGTATGTGTAAATAGATGGAAAATTATGTGGTGTGGTGATTTTGTGACATGGATCTGGTTATGGTGGTGTAAATGATGAATTTATGATGGTTAAAACATTGACACGTGTTGATGTATAGATCTTCTAGGACCCATGTACATTAGACTTAGAAAGTTGTATCATTTCTCAAATCTAGTTGTTCTATTTTCATGCAAACAAAATGAATTATGGATAATTCCATTAATATTCACAACCTTAATTTGACTAGAGTTAGTATCAGTTGTCACCCCTAGTCATCTTTTGGCATGTGTCCTTTTGCATGCATGTCTCCTAGTTGCTTTCTTTTAAGTTTGACTAGTGGAATATTTTTCTCTCCTCTTTCTTATAAGTTGAGGATGTCATTGTATTATATGCATGTTTGTTAATTAATGATGTTTTAGCCTTGTAATCAATTTGTAATTTATTTTGTGTCAAATCTGTCTCTAAGAATTTGAGTGAGTGTGGAAGGTACTTGGTGGCTAGGGTGATCTTGGTGAATCTGGAAAGTTTGTGTTAGATTTCAACATGTTATCAGAGCTTTGAGCCTATGCCCACCTTCTAACAAGTGCTCATCCCGATTTGGTTGGTTTACTGATCTTGTCACTTGGCCCTTATTGTGCATGAGCTTTCTCCACGCTGTGGCCTACAAGCCACTACCTGAGGTATGAGAGAATACATTCTACACAACAACACTCGATGCCCCCAAGGTTTCTCACGCCACAACAGGCCTCATCTGCAATTACAAATGGGTTGTTCCCGTTCCCTTGGTGGCTTCTAACAAGTGTTCGCCTTGGTTAGGTTTGTTTACTGATCTTGTCACTTGGCCCTTGTTATTTTGCACGACTTTTCTCCAAGATGTGGTGTAATGTCCCTTTTAGGGTAGAATTAGAACTGAAGGGGTTTGCCAACTAACCCTAAGCAAAAAAAAAAATCATGTCTGAAAAATCAGATTTAGGGCCCAAATTCCATATTTTATTATTAAATATAATTGCCAAAATTCAAGAATACTACAACTCAATAAAGTATCCTCAAAAGGGGACATTACAATGGATTGAGAAGGGATTTGAGAAGGAAGATAAGCAAATGATCTTGCTAATTTTGTCCAAAGGACCTTATCAAGTGTTTGTGTCAACATCCCATTCCACAATGGATGCCTTAGGTGATTCATTCCAAAGGCCATCATTTGAGATATTCTATGAGCACATAACAAAGGGGCAAACTAACTCCTCCAAATCAGGGCGATGCCATCTCAAGGCTCAAAGGATTAGGCTTTGGTAGCACATCAACCTAAAGCTTCAAGAAGGGCAAGCCATCACCCAAAGGCTTGAAAGTATCCAAAAATTAGAACCAAAGTAAAGAGTCTCCTTCTCCTTCATTTTCTAATTTGACATTTAAAATCGAAAGGAGAAGAAGACCATTAAACATTGCCCATTTTGTGACAAGGATAGACACCTTGAATCCCATTTTTGGGATTTAGATGGAAGCTTTGGAGGAGGTTACGAAGTAACATAAGATTCAAATCTCTAAGCACTCCTTTTCGTTTTCAAGAGAGAAAGGCAAAGCACTTTTGCCAATGCTTTTGCCTTCACTGCAACTGCTTCTTCTAAGGATGATTGGATTCTAGATTTAGGGGCTTCTCATCACATGGCAAAGTCCAAGGATTCCTTTGTTTCTATTTTTGATGTAGTACTTCATAGATACTTGTGGGTGATACTTCTCCACTTGAAGTCTTGGGATCTGACACAATTGAAATGGAAGATCGTTAGATCAATGATCTATATTTATTTGATCTTTTAGTCGACCTTCTTTCAATATACTAGGTTTGTCATTTAAGCAAATGAACAACTGTGGAATTTTCTCTACACAACATTATAGTCAAAGAGTTGCAAGACCTTGAAGGTGTAGCAGCCTCTTGGAGAGTTGTTAATTGGGTTCGATTGTATAGGTTTAGCTCTTTTGAGACCTCATTCTATCCACATGTTCTTATTGTACATGCCAATGACTTAAGCAAGTTATGGCATGAATGATTTGGACATCTCAACTATCAGTACTTGTGACAATTGAGCACACAGAATACGGTCATAGGCCTTCCTTAGGTATTTTGTAGAGGTGATGTTTGTTGCAGTTGTGTTTTTGTAAAACATCATAGGGATAAGTTTGACATGGTAAATGCTTGGAGTACCAAAGCTTCTCTTCAGTGCCTTGATGTCTTTCCCAAAGGCATCATTTTATGGGTCTACGTATGTGCTCACCTTCATTGATAAATTCTTGAGGCGCACATGAGTGTACCTTCTTAAGTACAAGAGTTAAGTCTTTGAACACTTTAAGGACTTCATCATTTAAACTTAAGTAACCACATTCGCGGAATCTCAAACAAAAAATCAAATTTTATCGAATCTTAAACTAGGGCAAAAAAATTGTTGAAATGTTTAAGCTATTTCATATGGACTACCTTTGTAAAACCTTGCAAAGCCATGAATCCGTGAGGGAAGGAAAAAGCACAAGGAAAACCCTGCACAAAACCACCGTAAATAAACCACCATGTGTAGAAATATTGTTGGGAATTATTTTAGAAATTTGTGTAAGTTTTGTGTGGCATAAGGTTTCTTACTGCACTTATGTTTTGTTGTGAGTTTTTGCAAGTCTTCTTTGTTGCATTGATAGTCTTTTCATTGTTTTGCATTATCCTTGTGAGCACCTTGTTTAGTGTAGTTTTGTGTTGCCTGGAAGCACACCTATGTTTGTAATGATCCATGTATCTTTTGTTTCATGGTTATATCCTAAGTAACTGCATTCTCCGAATCTCAAACAAAAAATTTGAATTTTAAAGCATCTCAAACCAGGGCTAAAAATTTGTTGAAATTCGTGACCTAATTCGTATGGATTGCCTCTATAAAAACCTGCAGAGCCATGAATCCGCGAGTGAAGAAAAATCCACATGAAAAAACACAAGGAAAACCCTGCACGAAAACCACTTTAAAATAAACCGCCTTGCACAAAATTACCACCGAGAAATGCATGTAATTAATAAAAACAATCTGAACTGAAGGCGCAGGGAGATAATTGCTGAATTCGTTGGTGATTTCAAAGTTGTCCATGAAACCGTGTTTGTCTACTGGTAGAACTTTATGTCCAAATTGGTGGCTGCTGGTAAATGTTTTGGGGTCGTCAGTGTGAAGTTTGAGTATTTATTACTTTTTCATTTTAACGTGGTTCTGCCTCCTCATTATTTGGCATTAAATTTTTTAGCTTTATTAAGATTTTCTTATGTTATAAAATTAAAACTACTAAAATTATATGCATCGTGCCTCATTATTTGTCATTAATTTTTGAGCTTTATTAAGATTTTCAAAAGTTATAAAATTTAAACTATTAAAACTATTGTGTATTAAGAATATAGTTATATTTTACAATTTATAGTATATGTTTAATAGTTTTAAATTTATAATTTTATAGGTTATAAGCTATTAATATGTTTATATATTTAATAGTTTTTAAGTTATTATATAGATTTTTTTTTAAGTATATATATTTTAATTATGTAGATTTAAAATATATATTAGATGTAAATATTTCTTTTAGTTAAATTTAATCACGAATTTTATTGCCCATTTTTTAAGCAATGATTTTCTTACGGATTTTATCCTCCGCGAATTCGAACATGAATTCAAATGCGGTGACTTATATTTAAACCACCATAACCAGATACATTCAAAGTCGTTGACATAAAGCACAAGTATCAAGAAGCTTCATACAAATAATGGGGAAACTATGTGAACAACACCTTTAGTGAATTTTGCACCAATCATGGTATTCAAATGCAACACATAGTTTCGTACACTTTCAGAATGGCATCACAAATAGGAAAAATCACACATTGAGAGAAATGACCAACTATATGGTCCAAGCCAAAAGCATGGCCCTTAATTTTGGGTCAAGGCCATCAACTATGCGAACTGCATTCAAAATTGTACTCACCAAGAAATGCACAACCTTACCCCCAAAGAAGCTTGGAGTAAAAAACAGCCAAATGTTTGCAACTTTGAAGTTTTTGTAAATGAAGCCATTCATGTTGAAAAATGTAAGGCTATGAATAGGAAAAGCCAATGTTTGATCTTTGTTGGCTATTGTGAAGATGTCAAAGCCTATTGTCCTTTAGTCCAAGTACTCGTGAAGTATTTTTTAGGTGAGATTTTCAAGTTAAGAACACTCATCAGCTTACAAGCCAACAATTTCCACGTCTTCTCTTCCTTTTTTTTATCTATTTGTCCTATTTTACTTGTCTCTTCTTCCTTTGATGATGATGATTTGTTGGATGATGAAAATCAGGATGTTCAAGAAGTTGCACTTATATCACCTCATGTTGCTATGAATCTTCCACTATGGGTTTGAATTACATCCTAAGAAATGTGTAGTTTGGTGGGTGATCATATGGAGTAGGCCTAGTTACATATGCAATTTTAGATGATCCACAAAATTTTAGATATGTTGTTGGTATACCTAAGAGGGATGAAATAATGGCAAAAGAATATTTTTCCTTAATGAAGAATAACAGTTGGGACTTTGTCTCCCCATTTTGAGAGGAATAAATTTAGTTCGATGCAAGTGGTTTAGTTGACAAGTACAAGACATGCTTGGTTGCAAAGGGATTCTCCCAAGTTGAGGGGATTAAATCTTCAAAGACCTTTGCAATTGTTTCAAAGATGAATTCTATTTGCCTTGTCCTCTCACTTGTTGCATCACATTGTTGGATAATGCACTAGATGGATGTGAAGAGTGCCTTACTCCATGGAGATATTCACGAGGAAATTTATATGGAGCAGTAGCAGGGATATGTTCAGGACCCTTCATTAGTCTTCAGGATTCAAGGATCTATGGACTCAAATAGAGCCCTTGGGCTCAGTATAAGAAGATGTATAATTACTTGCTTTCTTCAGGTTTTACTAGTGATACTCAAATCCAATAGTTTATGCAAAGAGGTTGGGTGATGCACTCTTGATAATTTTGCTTTATGTTGATGACTTGATCATCATAGGGAGTTACACCTCTTTATTTTAGTATGTTGAGGCAAGCATGATGAAGTAATCTGAGATGTCTGATTTGGGTTAACTTCACTATTTTCTTGGTCTTATGGTGACTCAGTTTGAGAATGGGATCAATATTTCATCATCAAAGTATGCATTGGACTTGCTTCGTTGATTCTATATGCTTGATTGTAAGCTATTGTGCCTCCTTTTCAGTGTGGTCATGTTGTCTACCAAGTGTTCTACATTGACAGTTGATGCCACTTTGTAGTGACAATTGATGGGCAGTCTTCTATATCTGACTCATAGCAGCCATGATCTCTCTTTTTCTATTTTCCTTGTCTCTCGATTTAGACAATAATCAAATGAGTCTATGGAAATCGACAGAGCACAAACTTTGGTATATCTAGGGTATTGTTCAGCTCAACATAGAGTACACTTTAGGAGGTTCAACTCAGTTTGTGGGCTATATTAACTCAGATTGGGAAGGTGATGTTGATGATCGTAAGTCCACTTTTGGCTATGTATATAATCTTGGCTTAGGTCCTATCACTATGTCTTACAAGAAGGAATTAACTATCGCACTATCTTTGATAGAGGTAGAGCACAAAGGACCAATTCTTACTAGCTAGGAAGCTCTATGGATACGACGGTTATTGACCAAGTTTGGCCTTCATCAGAAGTAGTCCACTATCCTTTGGTGTGACAATTAGAGTGCCCTCCACATAACTCACAACCTAGTGGAGCACTAGCACACCAAACACAATGAGATCCACATACATTTCATTAAGAAACTCATCTACGATCAAGTGATGAATCTATAGTAATGTCGTACAAAGGATCCAGCTGCGAACATCTTCCCTAAACCATGAAAGGTATAGAGGAGTAGTTCTCGCCAGTTGGGAGGGATAATGGATATGTGAGTTATTGACCGATTTTGACCTTCATGAGTAGTAGTTCAATACCCTTAGGTGTGACAATTAGAGTGTCATCCACATAGCTCGGAATCTAATGAAACATCAATGCATCAAATATATTGAGATCCATATGCATTTCATCTGACAAATCATCCAAGATCGAGTGGTCAATTTGCAGTATGGTCGCATAGAGGATCAAGTTGCAAACATATTTACTAACTCGTTAGCAACGACCAAGTATATTCAGCTTCGATCAAAGCTAAGGGTGAAGGAAGTTGTCACTGAGGGGGGATAGTCCATAGTTCATCCTTCTTCCCATGATTCTCCAAGTTAATATAAAGGGGGATGTTGATGTAAAGGTCTTCTAGGATGCATGTACATTGTATTTAGAAAGTTATTTGATTTACCTAAGTTAATTGTTTCTATTTTCATGCAAATAAAACATAATGGTAGATAATTCCATGAATACCCACAAACTTAGTTTGACTAGAGTTAGTATTAGTTGTCAACCCTAGTCATCTTTTTGCATGAATGCTATTTCATTTTGCATGCTTGTCTCCTAGATGCTTTCTTCTGAGTTCAACTAGGGGAATATTTTTCTCTAATCTTTCTTATAAATTGAGGACAACATTGTAATATGTTCATGTGTAACATCCCCTATGGATATTTGCCCCAATTTTTCCAAATGTTCCATAGAAAATTTAAACAAACCGTTTACATGAACTAATTTCTATTCATCCAATAACTTGCAACCAAATTTCAATGTAAAACATATTATAACAGTTTTAGAACAAGGCTCTAAAATTACATAGGAATATTGCTTTCAAATCTTCAGTAGAATAACAACATAAATATTCAATCGTAGCCACAGAACTTACAGTCGGATTGGATAACCAGAAGTATGAATTTGAAGCACAAAGTGAGACACGTGAATAATATCTCCAACAGATAATGGGTTTCTGTCCATTGCCTCAAAGCTCGAGGGTTTTCATCCTCAAACCTGTTGAAAGCCAAAGCTTCCCAGAATTCTCTAAGAGAAAATAATAACCAAGCATAAACCAAGCATCCCTGAAAGTGAGCCCTTGCAACACTTTTATAAACTTCTCATAAGAGCTCACTCACATTTTTAACCAATGTGGGATAAAACATAACTTCCCCTTTGCCTTTTTTGATGTCTCATGTATTTTAAAACAAGGGGCCCCTTTTACTATTCATTTCCCACTTAACTTGACTCACATTAATAAAGTTAAATAATTGAATTTAACTTTATAATTTAAACTTTATTAATGTGGAGATGAATTAAACCAATGGAGTTGAAATCATCTGATGATAATAACCAATTTTCCATTGAGAAGGCACTAACACTGAAGATCACGACCCACTAGATGAATTACTATTAATAACATTAATGACTTACTAAAAATAGTAAGTATACCAAACTGCCTCCAAATGCCCTGGATTGACCTGCAACGAAAATTACCTAGGCCAAAAATCCTCAAGATTCCATAAAAGCCCTGATTAGCCTATGGAACCAAGGAGAAATAGGCTAACATCAACACCATACAATGTGAGCTAGAAAAGGGGACATTACATCATGTTAGTTGATTAATGAAGTTTTAGTATTGTAGTCAATTTGTCTTTTCTTTTGTGTGGAACTATTATGTCTCTTTGAGAATTGATTGAGTTTGGAAGAAAATTTGTGGCTAAGCTGACCCTAATGAATCTGACGAGTCTATGCCAAATTTCAACAACACAAAGGGAAACCTTATTGTAGTTGAGAAACAAAATCTAGTAGCTAACAGAGAGCCTCTAGAGAAAAACTAAACAAATAAACTGGTCTACAACCAAAACCCACAAGTTCATCCCCTACCAAATTAAATGGGTCCATTTCTAGGAATGACATGGTCCCAAAACTCTTTCAAGATGTCAATAAAAATAGTCCCACAAAATGATAAGAGAAGTGTGTTGGATACCCTTTGAACAACTGAATCCACTCTGTGAACTAACAAGTAGCATGTTGATCTCTTAGCACTCAGGTCTACAGAATGCTCCCACAAGGTAGCATGTCATGTTCCTGTTATAGCACAAAATTGCACCCCTGTGGGAGAGTTTTTCAAGCTCTCCCACTTTTGGCTATAAGCATGGGAACAACCTCAGGATGTGGGTGTCCTATGGTGAGGTTGAGTCTCTAGGGTTTTTAAAGAGGTTAGTTCCTCTTGGTGGATCACCTAAAACTAATGCTAAAATGAAACTTCACGGGGAAAAGGGTTAGAAGGGAGATAAGGGCTAATAAGAGAGCTAACCAAGTGATGCACTGAAAATAAATGGACACTCATCTACGCTTGAACCCACACTAGATTAGTCATGAGATGACTTGGGCTTGCACAATCTCAAGGTCAAGCTAACGAATGCTAGAAGAGGTTTAGTCATAACACTAATTCAGACCTACAAAACTTGAAAATACTTCAAAGAGGCAAGCAACAGGCTAATGGACTAGGAATAAACATATTCACAAACCCACCAAGCACAAGCATACTAAATCACTAATCAAAGACAAAAAATAGGCAAAAAAATCATCTCATTACATTTAAGAGGTCGTTCTTAAAATATCTCGACACAGTTTATCCTGGTCGAAGGAGCACATTTTTTGCAAACGTCTCAATGGGCATCCGTCTCCTAGCAAGATGATAAAAAGTCTAAAAATTGGGAAACCTTTACAATGGCAATCATGAGATATTTATAAATGGGGAGAGAGAGAAAGGGTCACGTGAGAAGATGGGAAGAGGGAAGAAGTCATTGAGTCGTTGATGACTGGGACTATTGTTATCATCCTCCTTTGACCATGAGATGTGTCACCCAAGATCACCACCAAATCTCTTTGAGCCATTCCCACATTCAAGTCCCTTCCTTTTGAACTAATAGGTCCATATCGAAGGTAGCTACATGTTCCCACTTGACGTGAATGAGTTGATCCCTGCATTAAGACTCGGCATGCTCCTTTTACTTTCACGTGTCCTACCTGAAAAAGGATGAAGTTTCCATAGATGTTTGCAAGTTGTCGATCTCTTTACTAGTTGGATTCGCTTATGCCACTTGTCATTGACTAATTATCCCTCTTTATTGTTGACTATTTGATTTAATCTCATAGCCTTGAAAACCCAAGTTACTCTTCATAGTGTAAATCAAGGTTTCCTGACTACTTAACTTATAAGGTTTATAAGTTCTTTTTAAATAGTTTTGACCTTGGAAATCTTGAAAACACTATTCAAGACTTATTCAGGTTTTCCAAGCTCTTCAACTTCAGAGTTACCATTGCTTGCAACTTATAAAACATTTTGAGTAATGCAGCTTGGAAAACCCAAAGTCTTCTACCTTGGGAAACCCAATTTACACTGGCCATGAGTAATTCGGGTTCGTAAACTTGGATTAATTTTGTTTGTAAAAAATGTATAAGTTGAACTATTGAGAGAACCTGATTTTCACTAGAAGGAGTAAAAACACTTAGCTTCTTTGACTTGCAAAACTTTTAGCCTCTTTTAGATCTGTTCTTGCAATTGTTGCACGTGCAAGTTGTGGCACTTGGAAAGCTATTTTAAACTCTGCTCACATAGTCCTTCAAAATGGCTAAACCTTTTCAGAGGCCCATATGTTCTTCTGAAATCATGTTTGAAATGCTTGAATTTCTTGGTTTCATCATCAAAACTGCTCAAGAACCTTTTTCTTTGCTCTGCAGGTTTGTCCCTTAGAATTTGATAAAATATGCTTTAATCAATCTTAAAGTGTTTCAAAATATTTGCGAGAATTGTAAGATCTCTCTAGTCCACTCATTTCATCCAAAACATTGTTCATCCCCTCATCCATTAGCAACTTGATCCATTCAGCACAGCTTGGTATGTGGGCCAAATTTGGCCAATAGTTCCCTAGGGTCTAGACAAGTATAGTGGCCTCCCGACACCCAAACACATAAGATGCTACCACGTGGAAGCATCCCAAGCACTTGACAGTCTCAAGACATCCCAATTGTCTCTAGGTATTAGATGTGTGGGATGTTGCAATGTGGTAGAATCCTATGTGCCTCGAGTCTAGATAAGTGCAGTGGCCTCTCAATACCAAGATGTGTGAGATGCTCCCATATGGCAACATCCTAGGTCCTGACACATCCCGGTCATCTTCATCTACCCAAATGTGCGAGATGCTATCACATGATAACATCACAAGTTTCATCACATGCCATGGGGTCTAGACAAGTCCAATGACCACCTGACACTGGGGTACTTAGGCTGCTACCACATGGCAAAATCCAGTACACCCAGTTGTTTTGGCACATCCTACACACATCTTGACATGTGAGAGGTTGATGATAGATTAGGTGGAAGGGCCCCAAATAAATTAAGGAGTTCCAAATCACGAAAATTTAGGGCCCTTAAAATTTTAGTGACTTGTCAAATTTACCAACATAAATCTCTGCCATTCACAATACCCATATGTATTGTCAATCTTCTGTAAATCTATTGAATCATTATCTACCTCAATAGTGTCAAGATGGTGATTATGTTGTTTCACATGGACCCTTAAATGTGAATATTGATGGTAATTCCCTTCCACCTATCAATATTAATGATGGCATGTAAATTATTCATACATCAAAATCACCTATGATTTTAGTGCATAATAGTATTGAATATCAACATATGTAATGTGAAGGCCTTTCCTATGGTCGTAATAATATTCAATGGTATAAACAAATGTTGGTAATACTTCTAGTGCATGCTTCAAATTATTTATTTGTTCCAAAAGTTAAATTTGATTGGTGTCAATAAGATCATTTATTTTATACATAGAATTTATGGAAGCATCTATTGAATGTCTTTGTAATATATGATAGCCAAAAATGCATTACGGTCATAATATCTAGGCAAGGTTATTGAAAGATCCAACTCCTTTATTAAAGTCAAGGTAAAAATATTGCATTCAAGAAATCTCTCTAATATTTTTATGTGGGTGATTATTAATCTTAATAAATTATATATGCCCTCATTGTTGAGTTAAGATGATCCTTTGAGATGGTTTCCCTATGACTTTGACTTCATTTATATGATTATTATTGATTGTAACTCTATCATTATTGTCTCTAACCTTAAAACATCACTTGTTTTGAAACACAAAAGCATTGGGAGAGTACATAAGGATTTCTCATCTAAGAGCTTGATTTCACATTCTCTAATAGTAAGGCAAAGCTCATAAATATAAGTTTAATAATTAAGAATTACACTTTATTTGATAATTGGAAACAAACCATCAATAAATTGCCTTTGAATCTAATTAGTAGGTGGATAATAACTCATTTTTTTAAATTATATTAGATTCAACTTAAGTACATAATCTATGATGTTTTCATTGGTTTATTGTTTAATTTGAGCTAATTCTACAAATGTAACCTTATGACCAATATTAATTTCAAAATGAGCCAATAAATCATCAACTAGATTTTTGAATGAATGTATAGATCCACATGGAAAAGCATATAACCAATCAAATATAGAATCGTTCAAGCTCTTTATGATTAATTTACTGACTATTATATCATTATAAGAAAATTATATACAAGAGACATAAAAGGCTCTAACATGATGAGAAGGATCTCTTTTTTTCATTTGAACAAGTAAAACTTTTGAGAAACAAATCCTAGTGGAAACATGTATGCAATCACTTCATTATCCAAGGGGTTTATTAGAATATCATTAGAGATAACCTTACGATTTGAATTTTGAGAGCCTTGAGAAATAGTTTTTATTTGATTTTGCAAGTTATGCAATGTGGTATTCATTTCAATAATTGGAGTAGAAGTAGATTTTAAAAATATGAAACACGTGAATTTTGTAAAATAGAAGGATTAGTAATATGCGAAAAAACCTGAAAAGATGTATAAGTAGGAGATGGTAGAAAAAAAAGAGGGGTCTTAGAAACATTATGATAAATTGGAGGAACTTGAGAAGTAATGGGGACATATTAAGAAACAATAACATTAGAAGTATTGAAAACTTTAATATTGGTAGGTTTAAAATAAATTTGGGACATGACTCAATCAAAAGATAAATTATGACATGCAATATAGTGCACTAATAAGTCTACATATTTCACATAGGTTTTATATGGCATATTTCTAAATATTTTAATTGTTTGTATCTCGTTATTTTGGTTCCATTATATTAATAACCTTCTTCACATTCATTCTAATAATGAACTTAGGATACCTTAAGACTCATCTTTTTATCACCATTAATGTTCAAATAAGGCATATTGGTTTGAAAATAACAACATGAATCTAAATCGTCACTAACTCCCATACATTTTGTGAGGGTTCTCTCAAGTTCTACAAAGGAATCAATTGGTTATAAAGAAATAGTTTGTTGCACACGATTAATTCCAATTCCATATCTATCTAGATTGATTTGTGTGAGGTTATTTATCTTTCCTGTCACTTTCCTCTATCATCACAAATAAATATGTCTAGTACAATATAGATCATCCTCTCTATCTCATTTATAATCTATCCTTTGCCTATAAGTTTAAACATTTTTAGGTCAAGCTTATCGGCTCACTCAACATAAATTTGCATATCACTGGTAATGGAGATGTGAAACGAAGCGATATGGGTGGAATTGAAGTTATTCATTCATCAATAAATTTCCTTATTGATGAAAGAGAGAGTGTGAAGCTCATCATTGAGAGATTTGAATATACCATGTATGTTGGAAGAGAGATCCTTACCTCTATATATGTCTTAACACTACATTATAAACCAATCCCTTTGTTGGTAAGATAGGATAGTCTCTTATCTTTGAATGTGCATCTAGACGAACCAAGTTCATTGAATTAATAAAATACACAAGGATTAATTTTTAAGGGTTGTGGGGGAGGTGATTATCAATTAAGCACCAAAAAATGAGCGAGCAAGATCAAAACATGGTAATGATCTAAATGAAACTCCAAAAAATTTGGGACCTCATTTGACCAAAATTGATTCCACAGTGTGTTGTTGATTGACTTTAGGACTTGTTGAGAACTTTTTCTCAATATATTTAGGTACTCAAATAAATTTAATGTTAATGTAGTCCATTCTATACTAGAACATTAGAGAGAGAGGAAATTGAAGGAGAGGAGAGAGCCATCCATCCTTTTATTCATTTATTCTATATGTGATACAACAAGAGTTAGCTATATAAAGTATATAAAGGATAGTTTATCCAAAGGATGGGTGATAAATGAGACCAATCATCTATCCTTTGTAGATGTTATATGAGTGACCTGCTCTAGTGATTGCCAATGTTAAAGCAAGATGGTGATGGTTTTCTACTCTATGGTAATCTATTTGGGTTAGGAGGAATCTATGGTGGTCTTGGAATTAGAGGTGGTGAATGAATAGAGAGCGAATATTGTTTTTAACATGATGGAAACCAAACTCCTATTGGTTAGAGCAATAAGAAGAGGTTTTAATAGTCATTTCTGCTTTTTAGCATTTTAACATATAAAGCAATTTTTGACTCCCTTGTATGCCATATACAATAATATCTACTGATGATAAACAAATTTGTTCATTATTCACTAATGAGATGACACAACTAAAACTGAGATAAGTTAATCTAAGCAGAGATGAACTAAGTGATTCAATTTCCAAAGATTGGTTTTGGATGATTAGGGGTGTTGTCTAACCAGGTCATTTGTTCAAATGTTGGTTAAGTTGTTCCCATTTATTTTGATTGATAAGAGGTGAGTTTGAGAACATAAATACCCTTTCATCATACCATAACATAAATGTCATGTCCCCCTTCTCCCACCATACACGAATGAATAAAGAGACGCCAATGTATTAACAAACATACTACAACAAGTTGACAATTAAAAACATGGTGTATTTGGTATGAGGACAAGAACTATTATATTATTTCAATCATGATATGAGAAAATATTCACAATTTATTTGCCTCATAATCATGATATCCACTACAACTATGTTCACTACTATATTAACAAACATACTACAATAAGTTGAACCACTACAATAATTCATTACAACCAATTGAAGATTACATGTGGCATACCTTCTATGAGGATGAGGGATATTATATTAGTTCATGCACAATATGAACAAAGATTCATAATTCACTCACCTCATAATCATGATGCCCACTATAACTATGTTAACTACTCTAGGTTATGTAACTGTGTCATGTTTGTTGGGGAGGATTGGAGTGAAATCATTTTCAATCTCTCCATAAATAGATGTTATTAATATGTGGCCTAATTCTTTCACTCTCAGTGCTCGAGTCATTTGAACGTCAAATAGTGTCTGCAACCTACAATTCAAAATTAATGCTGCCATTAATGATTCCTTACAAGATAATGAAAATGTGACCTATTCTTATGGCTACTTCAATAATGATCAATGGAGTTCCCTATAAGAATGGTCCAAATCTCTTTAGATTGAGTACATGAATGTCCTAACTCTCTCTCTCTCTCTCTCTCTCTCTCTCTCTCTCTCTCTCTCTCTCTCTCTCTCTCTCTCTCTCTCTCTCTCTCTCTCTCTCTCTCTGTGTGTGTGTGTGTGTGTGTGTGTGTGTGTGTGTGTGTGTGTGTGTGTAACACACACACACACATGAATGCATGCGTGCATAATGGGCGTGCATGTGTGCGCACGTGCACGTGCATGTGCGTGCACACACACACACACATAGATATATGTTTTAAAATTTGGTAGCTTAGATCGATTATCTATAGTCATCAAAGAGTTAGAGAGATTAGTCGTTAAGCTCCACTAACTAGAAAAATGGATGGTACACACACACGCATGCACACGTGCACTCATGCACACACGCACACATGCACGCACGTGCATGCATGCACACACACACACACACACACATAGAGATATGTTTTAAAATTTTGTAGCTTAGATTGATTATCTATAGTCATCAAAGAGCTAGAGAGATCAGTCGTTAAGCTCCACTGACTAGAAAAATGGATGGTTGAAAATGAATTCTTGAAGAGTCATCATGATGCCTTGTAAGCATGTAGCAAAAAATTAATATAAATACATGCCTGCCCCTAGAGGTACACCATGAATTTATATTGCATAACTCATAACTTTGTACTGACTGACAATGAAGATTGGGAAATCCCTCTAAATAATGACATTATGAGAATATAATATGATACCTAAGTTTAGATACTATGTTATTTAAGAAGAAGGAGAAAGGGGCATGAGGAATAACTACCCAATAAGAATACAATACCATAACTAAGTTAAGATAATGCCTTGATCAAGAAGAATGAGAAGGGCATACCAAGACTAACTACCTAACTACATAACTAAGTTTAGTTGGAGAGTGATAATGGGTTATGGGAACAATGGTAATGGTTCACCAAAAAAATATTGTATCAATCGAAATATTGTATGGAATGTAGAGGAGGAGAATATTATATCAAAAAGAAGGAATGGTTTACATAAATAATGGTTCACATAATGGTTTCGGGAATCCTACAGGATCAAAATTTTTATTATTTCAATCATGCTTCCATTTGGCTTGTAGAAATAATGGATTAGATAATGATGGTATTTTGTGATGCAATGGAAGGATGTATGTGCCAGTTCAAGAGAATATGATGAGCATAGTTCTAAAAGAGTTGCACAATACCCCATATTTAAGGCATCCAAGTGTAACCAAGTTTATGTCAGAGCTTAGACCAATTTATTTATCTAAGGGAATCAAGAAAGATGTAGTGGACTTTATGTCACGTTGTTTAGAATGTCAAGAAGTGAAATTTGAACATGTGCATCTAGATGGATTATTATATCTGCATGATATACTAAAATGGAAGTGGTAGGTGATCAGTATGGACATTGTCCAAGGGTTACTATTGTTACAAAACAAACACAATATGATCTTGGTAGTAGTTGACAAACTAATCAAGGTGGCTCATTTTATACTAGGCAATTTGATAGATGATGCACCCACTCTTGTAAATAGGTTTGTAAAGGAAGTGTATTAGTTGCATGGATTTTTGGAGAAGATCATTTTGGATCATGATCCAAAAATGACTTATAGGTTTTGGGTAACTCTGAATTCAACTTTGGGTACACAATTAAACTTCATCACTGCATATGACCCAGAGATTGATAGTCAAACTGAGCGAGTTAATCAAGTGTTAGAGGATCTTCTTCATATGTATTGCATGGATCAGTAATAAAAGTGGAAAGATTATCTTCCATTTATTGAGTTTGATTATAATAACTCATACCAATCAGCTTTGAATATGGCACCATTTGAAGCATTGTATGAAAGAGGGTGCAAGACACCAATAAGTTGGGACAAGTTGGAAGATAGGGTGTTTAAGAGAATTTTAGCTTATATTTCAAGAAAGGAATAAGAATAAACTAGGTACATGAATGGTTGAAAAACTTATTTGGTTGTGTGCACATTGAATTAGATGATTGTGAAGAGCTTCTCTTTAGCTTTGGAGGATGACCTATAAAGAAGACAACGTTAAAACAAATGGTTGGTTAGATAGATAGCTGAGTGGATTGCCTAGCATTAGCTAGATCCTGGAAGCACGAGCTTCCTTGGGGGCTGTCAATCCACATGTTTTAAATAATTAATTTTAAAAAATAGAAGATAAAATACTTGCATCAATAATCAAAAGCTACTGAAACATTATACAAGAAATACTTGATAAATAAAATGACTAATGTATCAATAAGCGAGTCAATACTAATGATAAGCACGTCACGTGTGCTTTAGAAAATAGGTTGGGAGTCTATGAACAGGTAGATGAAAAGAAAGGTGGATTTGGTTGAGGGTAGGTGGGTGAAGATAGCTTGTTATTTCTTGTCATAGTGACCATCGATGGTTGAAACAACTGTTGGCAGTTGGATAGACCATCAATGGTCAAAGTGACCATCGGTGGTTAATGTGTGTTAGACTTGGGTCAATTAATGGGATCATAGAAGGCAATTCTGGGAGGTTGGTTTATGTTGGGTTGATTGCAAAATGAAAACAAAGTAGTTGATAGATTGAAAACAAATACTTATCTTATTAGATGTTGGTCAGATGAATGGTTGAGGTGGTTGAATAGTTGATAGAGTCTGGAATGATTTTGGTAGAGTAATGGTACTTAGCTATCAATCGAGGGGCGACGGTAAGTTGGCTCTCTATTGTGATGGTCGGATCATTAAATTGGTGGAAGAAATGACCTGTAAAGAAACTCTGGATGTAAAAGTTCTTGAATTCTTGGATCAATATTTTTTCACTTCATATTCCTCTCTTCTTATAGGCAAGTAAGGAGAGATGCAAGAAGATGTAAACAAGGGGTTCAACTTGCTATCTAATTTTAACTTCAACATGCATGGGCTCACATGTGTATTAGACAATCTAATTATAAAAAAGCAAGGCAATGTGAAGGGTCAATTGAGTTGGTTTAGGTGATGGAATCTGACCGTCGATGGTTAAGGTGATTATTGACAATCAAGGATCAAGATAAAGTTGGGTTAAAAGGTGGGTTTAGCTATTAGGTCAAATTGACTAGTGTTAAGTCTAGTTTGGGGTTGAACGGTCTAGGCTGGGCCTAAGGGGACCTGAGGTGGTCCAAGGGGATTGTGACATTTGAAACCATCATGTGTGGATTTTTAGTGTTTACATTTTACCACTTTTTGTTATGTGGCCTGAATCATCAAGGTACAAAACAAATACAAATTATGGGTCAAAGGTTTTGTTGCCTCGAGTATGGGAGGAGGTGTTTCCCCTCAAACTAAGAAGTGATGAGGTAAAATAGAATTAGGTGTAGGTTTGATGAGTGGGTGGGTGATGATAAAAATGGATGAATGATAGGTTGGACACTTAAAGCACAAACACGTGTACAAAGTATGATAAAAGGTGTGATCACCAAGATCACGCATAGATTAGGTTGCCATAGTTGGTAAAAATAAAGGTCGATGCTTTGAAGGACAAGTGACAAGTGGATTGCATGATCATATTTAGGCATGGTAGATGGGTTCAATCATAAACACAAGTCTCCTAGGTAAGGTGAGTGTTTCCATGGGTATTAAAGGCAAGAAGTGATTCTAGGGAAAACACAAACTAGTTAGATGAAGTTGTGGGTTTCCAAGGTAGGAAGTGCTCTTGAGAAGACACCAATTGGTCATGTGTGCACAAGGTAGCACAAGTTTGAAAATTGGTTAACATGGAAATTGATGTCATTATGGTCAAAAAGACTAGGCAAAAGTCATCACAAAATGTGTGCTAGTTTGGGCTAAAATGGACTAATGGCGAGGTGATGAGGTGGTGGGTGAGATGGGCAGAGAAGGTAGTCCCCTTGGGTAGGTGCTTGATTTGGTCATGTTTTAAAATGTTTTGTAAAGGCAAACGTAAATTTTCAAGACCTTGAACATTAATGATCAGGGGTCGAAGGGGTGATTGTCGTCAATCACCCTGACTGTCGACAGTCAAGGGGAAAACCTTAAAAGTTTGATGGTCAAAAGCAAAAAGTGAGTCCTTTGGACTCATTTGAATAGTTGAGCTATGGAGCTCTAGCTGCTTGTCATTTGTGGCAAATTAGGCAACAATGATTGCTGAGTTGGATGCACAGACTAAGTGGACCAACAAAGATGCAAAGTGGGCATGGATGTGAACGAGGATGGGCAGTGGGTCCCCAAATTCCTCAATGATAGTTGAGGAATGAGGTAAGTGGTGTTTTCAATTGGTCTATCAGTTTCATTTGGTCATTGTATTGCATTTGAATTAGGTATTGGTTGGGTTGATTATTGCTTGGATAGGGTAATCTAAGTTTATTTTGGTATGCCTTAGGGTTGATGGTTTTCTAGGTTATGGTAAAAATTGGCTGTTGGATTCCGAATTTGGGAGGGGGTCAGTTAGTTAGGCAGGCTAGAGTTGGTTAGAGGTAGAAATTTACAAATATTTGGGTAAATTTAGGTATGTTTGGGTAGGCTAGGTTTGGGAGTTTTCTATCTATGGTCACACACAATGACATTCAATAGTCACCCCAATCATCGACGGCCGATGATCATAGGCAAAATGGTCACTTGACCATCGATGGTCATCGTAACCACCAATAGTCAAGCCAAATGGTAAAAAGGTTAAGTTTAAGTTTGTTCATTTGTTGGGGGATCAATCCAACAATAGATTACAATTATGACAGTAATAAATGTGGAATTAAACCAGATTGACAAGTAATTAGAATGATAATAGCAAGAACAAGAGATACAAGAAAACACCCTGAAAACTTGTATTAACAAAACTCTTTACAAAGGAATACAATTGAAGAAAGCTTATTTCTTCCACACCTCTCCTAGATGTATAGATCTCTCACTAGATCTCTATTCCTCAAGAGCTCTCTCTCTCAAGAACAATCAACTCCAACAAGCCTAGATTGATTCAATTCTGTACTGTTCTTCTCACACAATGAATTACAATAATTCACACTCTACAACAATAACTACTAAGCTAAGAAGATCTAATTCTACATATAGAATTAGGAGACTTGAGCATGTACACCCAACAAGCAGTTAAGCCACTTAAACAAGGGCTCTAAAAATAGTAATGTTAACAATAGAGACGCGAGCTTGAGTCCACAACTCAAACTTATCATGCAAACACTCGCTTCTGTCCACAAAAATAGCTCTCTGGACACGCAGGTAACCGACGTCGGTTCCTGCTGCTTGTCTGTGACCACCGTCGGTTGACCTTCTGCCGACGTCGGTGTCTCTACAACTGCCTGTGACCGATGTCGGTTGCTCCTGACCGATGCCGGTGTCTGTGTAGACCCGAACCTGATAAACTATGCTCCTTGGTGAAGTTTTTAGCTCCACACCCTAACATCATTTTAATAGGTTTGAATGGTGAGTTAGCTCATCAAGTAATTTTTTGATGGGTAATGTTGTCATTTTTGGGTTTGATAGACATTTATAGGATAAATATGAGGTAATGCTTGGTAATTATCAAATGGTTAAGGTAGGGTAGGTTTAGAAGAAGGTGATAAGGTGGTAAATAATCATAGTATAGATAAATAAATGTGTTTGCTAATGAACCATGTAGGAACATGGGTAGATTCAGATGCACGATTAGGTGTCACATATCTTTGCAAAGATACACCAGGGTATGACTATTTTAGATTGGGCTCACATGGAGGAAGTGGGCCTTAGATCGATAATGTATTATCAACACATATTGCGCGATGTGGTGATGATCATGGACCTCATCGAGAGATGAAATATCACTATGAACACCTTTTTACTACCCACTAGTGAGATGATGATCTTATTAGAGGATGTTCATAGGATCACTCGGTTACCCATATAGGGTGACCTAGTTTATCACATAGAGCAGGAAGATGGAGAGTATTTCTTGGAGCTGCTATATTGAAATGATCAGGACCGAGTAATGTAGCACGTTGGAGGCTTTAGCTACACTACGTTTTATTAGAGAGTGAGAGATAATAGGAGGTTGATGACCATGATGATGATAGTGGTCTCATGTTTCGTTGTTCTTGACTTGAGTAGTGGGAGGTTCTTGTACTTGTTGTTGGGGGTATTTGTTGAGATGCTACTAGGTCGCACAATGTTTGGTTGGGTGCCTATGTTACTTGTGTAGATATATAAGGAATTATGGGGCTTTAGAGTTCACTAGAGGTATGGCATCACTGTGAGGTTTGTTCTGCACTACTAGGCCTATGACCACATTCGAGTGCTGAGGTTGATGGGGATCCCATGGGTAGGGTATGTGTAGATATATTCCTTGATTGATTTTAAAAGGTGGAGAGGTGACTCTGTTGTCCTAGGTGCAAGAAGAGGGGTGCATGTACTGATTGGTCTAGAGGGGTTCTGGTGGCCTTGGTCATCGGTGATGTTATCTGGAGGCCCTATGTCAGGTTTCTAGAGTGGGATAGATACATGAGACACACCTTATCCTTATAGAGTTATAGGTGGATCTTTGACAAGAGGGATGGGGAGGTAGAGCTCATCCCATTTGATAGAGTGCAGAGACAGTTCAACTTGCTACAGGGTTCCCAAGCCTATTTCCCAGATATAGGCAGGAGGATGCAGAGATCCTACTACTTGAGCCACATCTAATAAAGACCTTGTTAGATCATGAGGAGTTTTTGGATGCAAGTTTTTTAGATGGTTATTGTTGACAATTTTGACCCCATAAGTCAAATTCCCACTCTTATCATTTGAAGTTTTTCATGTCATTGTCAATTTGATTTTGCTCAGAGCAGTTCTAAAGGGATAGAATAATTTGGGTTTTCACAAAGCACAAGAAATATTTTAGGCTTTCATGGAAGGAAGACTTCAGGTTTTGTCTAAGTATTAGAATTATTTCAAAAAAAATTTCGAAAACAACTTTTTGGAAGACCATCACATAGTTTCTCGAAGGACACTTTCATTTTCCCGAAGGGTACTCATCAAAAGGGTAGGTGGACTTTACAACAAATCTAAAGGGTTCCTTCCCTTTATAAAATGACCATTTACAAAAGTCTGAAGGGCATAGTCAAAAATTCCTAAGGGCTTGTTCATTTTCCTGAAATTCCTTTCCAACTTTGCCGAAAGTTATATGCCCTTCGGAAAAAGACAATTTGGAAGGGCAAGTGGAATATTCAATTACTTTGAAAGGTGCAGAACAAAAGCCCGAAGGGTCATTTTCTTTGGGAAGGGCCATTTTAAGATTTCCTTTGAACTTTTTGTCTGAAGGAAATAAAGAAGATGATAGGACAATTTCACTTTGTTCAAAAGGCTCTTTTTCTTCGGCAATGGTCCATTTTACACTTTCTTGAAGGGCACTTACATTTCTTCAAAGGACCATTTACAAAAGGCCAAAGGGCATTGTCAAAAATCTGAAGGGATAATTTCAAAAAGGTGAGGCAATTTTTTCAAAGAAAGGACAGTTACAATTTTTCCAAAGGGTCTATTGCAAAATATTGAAAGGCACTTTACAAAGAGGAGGGTCTATTTCACTTTTACTGAAAGGTGCATTTACAAAGTTTCAAAGGTTTCTTACCTTTCAGAAGGATCATTTGCAAAAACCCAAAGGGTTCTTTCATAGCTCTGAAAGTTATTTTCAAAAGGTAAAGGACCATTTCAGAAAAGCCAAAGGGTATCTTCCCTTCAAAAAAAGGAAATTTCAAAGACAAAGGGACATTTCCCAAAGTCCAGAATGACAATTTTTCAAATCCAAAGGGTCCATTCATTTTTTGAATGGACATATTACAAAATTTTGAGGGGCATTTTCATATGGCCGAAAGGGTTCTTTCCCTTCGAGAAAATGATCCCACAAAAAGGATGAAAGCAAAGAGTATGAGGGAATTCCTTCAGACAAATTATTTGAAAGATTTCAAGTAGAATACTTACTTCGAGGAATTCCTTCAGAAGAAGGAAAAGACATGAATCTCAAAACAATTCCTTCAGACAAATTATCTGAAGGAAATGAACAAAAGAAAAAAGTCCGAAGGAATTCCTTCAGACAAATTGTCCAAAATAATTCTTTTAGAAGGCTTACCCAGGGAAGAAACCATTCAAAAGCTCAAGGAGGAAACTTGAGAAAAGGAGACCAAGGAATTACTTTGGGGGAAATAAACCAAAAGAATTGTCCAAGGCAAAAGGAAAAGGAACCAAGCAGAAAAGGCAAAAGAAAGAGATAATCCATGGTCAATAAATCCAAAAACAAGGACAAAAGCAAACAGTCTACATGCAAGTGACCCAAACCCAAAGCAAAACATGCAGAAGTGAAGATCATAAGAACAAGAGTTTAATGTTGGATGGCTATTCAAGGAGATCTTAACATAGAATTTCATGCATATACTCTTGGTTTTCATGCAATACAAGCCTTTCAAAGCACTTTCAATTCAATTTCAAGTGGAGTTCTCAGTCCAAGATATGGCATGGCTTTTCATGCAAGAGTTTGACTTGTCAAACTTTGGTCCACCTCATCCCTTCTATGCCAACATGGAATTTCATGCATGCTTCAGTTCTAGAGTTGACTAGTCTTGCATTTTGTTTAGTTGACAAGTCATGCATGTGCTCTTATTTATCTTCGTTGAAGCCTTTCAACATTTTCAACAGTTCAAGTGGAGTCTAATTTCAGTTTTGGTGTTGATTTCATGCCAAGGAAGTTTTTCTCTTGTTTCCAATAGTTCAGGTGGAGTTTATATTTGGAGATTGGCATAGCATAATGCATGATGGAAGTTTTGACTCAAACTTGAACTCACCATTCTTTTCAAACTTCAAAGAACTTTTCATGCAAGATAAAAAGACATATATTTTTAGGCTTTTTTATTTTGGCGTAGATGAAATTGGACTTGGGCTGAAGTGGGAGTTGATCTCCTCTTCTATTTTTAGTGCCAACCTCTTGGCTTGTTGTGTACTTTTTTTAATATAAATTGGCTTTTGAACCTTGAATTATATCCTTTTTTAACTAGACCAAACTCTGCCAAAATTTGTGTTTTGTAACCTTTTCGAATAAATAAAAGGATAGTTTTCAGACTCCAAAGTGCTAGTATAGTGTATTTATGTCAGTGATTTGCATATGTGATAGATTTTTCTTCCTTGTCAAGTCTTGATTCTTATCTAGTTACTAGTTGATCAGATTATGGAGGTTATATTCTATGTTTAATATCTTTTGGCTAAATTTATAGTGGATATAAGTGGCTAGTTAGTGCCTTGAATCAGGCCTATTCCATCATTCCCCTCAAGATTTGATCACAAAATATAACCTTTTCATGAAATACTGATGCATAAGGGTCAATTGGGGTTAAAAATTTAGTTTGTTTATTGTCTAATAAGTGTTTTTAGAATCTCAAATTATGTGGATCAATAAAAATTTAGGTCTATCACCATCATTAGGTAGGATTTATATTAAAGTTTTTTCCTTCCCTTTTCCCTGACAGTTTGTAGCATAGAGTAGAGATCCTAATTGATACACCAAAGGGAATTAGCCCTTACAATCTAGAGATTCAATCCACTGATTAGGTTACCCATAACCTAAGATTGTTTTCATGTTTCAACAGACTGTGAAGGCTTGAAACTACCTTCACAAACGTGCGAGTTTAATTGAAAATAGTTTTTGGCACATCCAATGGGACATCAAAGAAATTCTTTGCATATCTAAATAAGTTTTACAGTAGAAGATAGTCATGATCATCATCCAGTTGTAGAGCTCATAGCATCATTTAGGCAATTCATTCATGCCAAAGGTTACCACAAGGTCAACAAGTAAAGATATTTCTTTTGAATTTATATCATATAAGAGATCAAGATTTAGGAGGGCAAAACCATATCCTCAAAAACAATATTTGTCTCTTGGTTATCCTACTATTCTAACCACTACAAACCCTACTATCCAAATGGCCATCAGAAACCAGGTGTTTGATCCATTAAATAGAGATAGCTTACTGAATTTAGTCCAATTTGATGACATTCTAGTGTCTGCCTTCGAAAACATCCCATTCTTCTCAAAATAAAATTAAACAACCCCTATTGAGCATATCTAAGATGTATCTAATCTCTTTTCAGTCCATAATGTTGTTGAAAATAATGTTGCTATTAGATCGCTTACTGCTTCCTTCAAAGGAAAAGTGTTGCAGTGGTATATAAACCTCCACTAAACTCCATTTCTACTTGGGATGAATTGGGTACCACCTTAGTTACGAAATTTGAGGACAAATATGATCACCTATCTTTGTAGACACTTAAATCTGGTCACTAATGACTCCAACCAGGGTTTTGATCAATTTCCACCTAAAGTGCATAATTTGGCCTAAAAATACTTAAATGCATTAAAAGCTTTGAATCTGACATATTCAAGTGCCAATTTTGGCTAGGGTATTGTCTCCTTCCTTCCCTACTATTCTGAACCCTCAATCTAGTCATGTACCCACCTTCTACAAAATCTCCTTTTTCTTTGCAATAAGACCTGCTCTATAAAGCATTGAAGGATCTAAAGACCTACACATTTTAGTTTAGTATGGGACTTTTCACTTTGTGCAAATGACTTAGACAAACTTTTGTCAAGGGGATGGGCCAATAGGAATGCGAGTCTCTTACAGAGCTCTGAAGGGCAAATACCCTTGCAGAGCGCAGGCAAGTGCTGAATGGGGCTATTTGATGGGATCCAAGTACCCTTACGGAGGGCAGGGAACCCTTGTGAAGGAATCAAAAGACAAGGAAAAAAGGGTGAGTTTTCCTTTGGAAAGGCAAAGATAAAAAGTTGAATTTCTTTGGACAAAATGCTTGAAGGAATTCCTTTAGACATTTTGTTTGAAGAAATTAACAAGGCAAGGGGCCAAACAAGGAATTATTTCGAAAGAAAATCTTGCGGAAAAATGAACAAGGCAAATTCTTTTGGACAAAAAGTTTGAAGGAATTCCTTCAGACTTTTTGCTCGAAAGAATTCACCTGAAACAAGGGCCAAACATTGAAGAGAACATTTCCTTCAGACAAATGTCTGAAGGAATTCCTTCAGACATTTTATTCGAAGGATTTGAGGACCAAGGCCACCCAAATTACCCCAAAGGGTAGGTGCCCTTGTGGGGGCCTCTTGGCGATCGTGAAAGGGACCTTTCTCAAAGCCTGAAGGGACACCTTACCTTTGAGAAGGTTAAAAGACAAAGGTCTAGACAAAAGGAAAATGCCAAAGGAAGGAAAGTTGAAGGAATTGACCAAGGGGTGATGGGCTTGAAGACGTCAAAATCCATCATAGCAAACTAGCCATTCAAGTTCAAACATTTGGTGGCATCCCCAAAGATGACAAATTTAGGGCAATAGAATAATCGTTGGCTTTCAAATGGTGATGGGCACACGAACATCAACTTGACGACAATGAAATAGTTGTTGATCTTTAAATGCTTGAGCATGAACCCAAAGGAATTCAAAGGCCTTAGGGCCAAAAGGAAGAGACCGTTGAGAAAACAACCTAAGGAGCCAGCCAAGGATTGATAGAAGATAGCCCTAGGGGGCTCAAATTGCCAGAAAGAGCCAAGAGATGACAAAGACAAAACCAAGAAAAGACAAAGCTAGAAAAAGACAAAAGTCAAGAGTGAACTCAGTGAACTGCCAAGAAAGGAGCCCAAAGAGCCAAGCATAGAAACAAACAAAATAGTCCAACTGGCCAAAGAAGGTGTCAGCACAAGGAGTTATTCCAGTGGTTGAAATAGTCTCTGCCAAGTGGTCATCAAGGAGCACAAATAGTGAACGACGTGACCTATTTTTCTTCATTTTGCATTAATGGTCAGACAACCACATGAATGTCTTGAAGAAGGAGTTTTGTTTGCAGAAAAATAGCGTAGCCCATGTTTTCACACATGACATTTAATATATTTTAAATGCCTAAAGTCAAAATTAGAGATGACACATCATTCTCTTTCAGTAGTTTCCTCTTCCCAATGCTCTCAATGCACATGGGCCACTTGTAAAAGGGTACCATTGCTTCTTCTCTCTCTATATATATATTGTAAACTCTCATTTTGAGAAGGATCTATCTCTCATTTTTGTATGGCACAACCCTGCCAAATTTTCACCTTGAATCAATAGAAATCATTTTTTACCTCTATTTGGTTGGATATATCTCTGAGTGTCCCTGAGTATTAACCTTGTGTTCAGTCATTGTCCCATAATGATTTCATAGGCTTGATACCAACATACTTAGTATAGACAAAGTGTCATTCTTGTAGGTAACAAGGAGAGCTGTATCTGGAGTGTAGAGGTAGAATAAGGTTATCAAGTAGTGTGTTTTCCTACAACACCTATGGTAAGTTCATTTTCTGTGTGTATCTTTATTAAACCTCCCTATTAAGCTCTCTACAGTCTGGTCTTTTTATTAGATAAAGTGTATGTATATGATCTTATGGTTTGAAGTGTTATCAAATGAGTAGATCAAACTTTTTTGGTGCATCACCGTATTAATCTAGGCTTTGATTTCAGTAATCCTTCTTTCTTTTCAACCCCCCTTTTTATATATATATTAGCAATAGTATTGGAATAAATCAGAGATGCATCAAAGGGAGCTAGCCCTTATCTAGAGATTCTCCCCTCAATTTTTCCAGACTCACAAGAAAGAGAGGAGTCTCCATTGTGCCACGTGGAAGAGAGAAGCCTAACCTTCTCTCAAGGGTGCAATCCATAGCATCAATAGTTTTTGGCATGCCTAATGGGATCATTTTTAACACCATTTTTAACACTCAGCAAAGTTCCAAGATTGATGCTGGTCTTATTACAGCAAAACCAACCATTTTTTAGCATCTGGTGACTCCACTATTAATAACATTAGTCTTTGGTCAAAGGTCAGACTAACATCCTATGCCTAAGGTCACCACACAATCTACTGCTAAGGGTGTCCCTTTTGAATTTGTTGAACTACCTTTAAACTCAGCAAGGCGATTGAGGTTTGCAAGAACTCATCCTTATTCAGCAAATTGTTTTTCCAAACCTGCTATAAGATACACTTACACAAGAAGGCCTTGGTTGAATCTTGTCATAGCTATGGCTTTACCTTTTGTGGCCTTTCATGGTCAGAGTCCTTTGAATCTCATACATTATGACCCAATCCCAAGGGCATCCCTTAAAAGTGTGCTCCCTTTGATGGAGAAGGGCTTATCACTACTATTAAGCACATTAGAAATATTTCCAACCTCTGCAATATTCATAATGTCACTAAGGAAAATATTACTATAAGACTGTTGGAATTGTCCTTTAAGGGTAAGGTTCTAGACTGGTATGGGACCCTGCCTATGAATTCAGTCAATTCATGGAATGAATTGGGAACCCTCTTAACAAATAGATTTGGGGAGAAGAGTGACCACCTCTCACTTGCTGAGCATCTGACCACTATGAAAAGAGCTCCACTTGAATTCATGCAAGATTTCAATACTTGGTTTCAGAAGACATGGGATAGAATCCCCATTCTGGTAAGCCTAACCCCAAGCTATGCTTTCCTATATTATTTCAAAGCATTGAACAAGGACATTTCTCTCATGATATATTCCATGGGATGACATGTGCTACCTGTTGCCTATGACATAGCCATAGCAGCTGAGAATTGCCTGGTGCAAGTTGGAAAGATAGCCCCTAGACCTCATATGCCACTCTTTCCTGAATTGCCACCTCCAGTCCAAACTATTGCACCTACCTTAACTCTTCTCTTTGGCATAGAAAATCTAACTGCTACTCTGTCTAATGACCTCCATGAAGTAAAAATCTTGTTGCAAAGTGTAATGAATGAACTAGTGGCTCTCAAAAGACAACAAGCTCAAAACTATCGACCAAATCAAGGATATCAATAGTTTGGGCAAGCAAATAGACCCCCTTTCTAGAATTACAATCAAGGACAAGGTTAGTTTGCACAGGCCAGACCTTATCAAGGCTATGATCTAGGTGCTCCTTCATCATCTATAGCCATGGTGCCCATTCAAAACAATCTAGTGTAAGAACAACCAAATTGCTCACCCATGGGGTACAGTGAAGATCACGTTGTTTATACAAATGAGATATTGGGTCAATACACCAATGCATAAGATAATTAGGTAGCCACTCAATTCCTAAGCTTTGAGGCATCATTACAACATGGCATGGACAGTAGGCTCGCTCAGTCTGATTTTGCTCTCATGAATCACCTGAAAGGTGAATTCTATGCAGTCAACTACGTGGGCAATGCAGATAATCAAGGTGACTATGTGGTAGCTAACACAAGGTAAAAAAGGAGAGCTATAGAGGAAGCTCAAGCAGTGGCTCAAACATCTACAACATCATCTTCATCACATACAAACCAAAAACTTCCAATTTTCAGGCTGCCATTCACACCCTTAGCTCCTCGGCCTATGCCCCAGGCTGCAAGTAACCTTAAATAAAATTTGAAAGGAGGTAATCCTTAGATCAATGTGGTGGACCAGATGAAGAATCTACACATGAATATCTCCTTATGGGATTCATTGGTAATGGTGGGATAAAAGGACATGCTGTAAAAGGAATTACACGGGCTAAATGAACCGACTATCACATCAAAGGTTGATAATGTTCTGATTACGAATGGGCAGCCTTTCACATTAGGCCCAGTAAGGAAAGAATAAAAGGTTCCTCCCTTCTATCTATCCTTAGTCATAAGAGACTTCCTAGTGCACAATTTCATTATCGACAGTGGGGCAAGCACCTCAGTAATGCCAAAATGTATAGCAGATAAACTGGGGCTCAAATATGAAGAAATGACTAAGGGAGTCTTGCAGTTGGATGGAACACTAGCAAAGATAGTAGGAGTGGTGAGAGGCTTGAACTTGACACTCCACACCTATCCAACCTTCTCAGTCCCTCATGACATGGTGGTGGTGGATGTTCCTCCTTACTTTGCCATTTGCTTATTCAAGGATTTCACATCTAAAACAAGCAGACAGACTAGCAACAATTGGTGCTCAGTTTGATGTCCCCAAAGAGATAGGCCAAGACCATAGTCCACATCATTTGAAAGTGGTAATCAGACCCTCTATGCTTGACAACATCATTAACTGGAAGGTTTTTGACAATGATCAATAGATAACACTCTTCTTTCAAGAGGAAGATGAGTTTGCTGCTAGAAACTAGGCTAAGCTACAACAGCAGTATGGCAGCCAAATTGTTCAACTGAAGAACAATAAACTTTCCAAAGGCTTGGTCACTCTCAAAAATATCTTCAACAAGGATGACTATGTTGGGGATCAACCAACAATGTTGATTACAATGTGAAAGCAATAAAATGCAGAATTAAATCAGAATGATAAGTAACTAGAATCAGAAATAGCAAAGAACAAGAGATACAAGAAACCACCCTAAAAACTTGTATTAAACTCTTTACAGAAGGAATACAATTGAAGAAACTTCTTTTCTTCCACACCTCTCTCAGATGTACAGATCTCTCTCTAGATCTCTTTTCCTCAAGAGCTCTCTCTCAATTACAATCAACTCCAACAACCTGGAATGATTCACATATACAATTCTGTACTACTCAACATTACATTACAATAAGCTATGAAGATCTATCTTATTATATAATAATTAGGAAACATGAGCATACAACTACAGCCATCAGATGCACCTTCTAATCAAGGGCTTTAAATAGTCTTACTAATAATAGAGATGCAGACTTAAGACTATCACTTAATCTTAACATGTAAACACTTTGTTCTATCCACAGAAATAGCTTTCTAGATGCACAAGTAACCGACGTCAGTTCTTGCCTATTTGCCTGTGACTGACATCGGCCGATTCTTGCCAATGTTGGCATCTCCTAGTCTGGTCCTGACCGACGTCAATCACTCCTGACCGACGTCGGTGACTGTGTAAACCTGCAACATTACAAAATGCTCCTTTGGTGAAGCTTTTAGCTCCACACCTTAACAATCTCCCACTTGGAGATAAACAACTACACCAGTACCTGTACAGCAACATCTTCTAGCTCCTCCATCTTCAACTCAATCATGAAGACCAACAGAATTTGAATGAAGATTCAACTTCTCCTTTGTTACCAGCTTGGTTAACATATCCACAAGATTCTTATCTGTATGGATCTTCTCTAGCTTCAACTCACCATACTCCAATACCTGTCTTATGAAGTGGTACCTAAGCTGTATATGCTTTGTTCTTGAATGAAAGGCTGAATTCTTAGCCAAATCAATTACACTCTGACTATCACTGTATAATCTACAACTCTCTTGCTCCTTTTCTAGCTCTTCTATGAACTGTGTCATCCATATCATCTCTTTGCTAGCCTCTGTGACTACAATATACTCTGCTTCTGTAGTTGACAAGGCAACAACCTTCTACAACTTTGATATCCAGCTAACCACCGTTCCACCAACAGTGAAAACATATCTTGTGGTGCTCCTTCTGCCATCCAAATCACCTGCCATATCTGAATCTACATAACCATGTAGAAAAGTATCTGAACCTCCATAGCACAAATGCCTACTGCTGGTTCCTCTCAGATATCTAAGGATCCACTGAACTGCTTTTCAGTGCTCCTTCCCTGGATTGGCCATATACTTACTTACAACTCCCACTGCTTGGGCAATATCTAGTCTAGTACAAACCATTTCATACATTAAACTCCCTACTGCGGAAGAATATGGAACTCTACTCATGTACTCTACCTCATCATATGAATTAGGACATTGTTCTTTACTCAACTTAAAATGTCTAGCCAAAGGTGTGCTTACCAGTTTTGCATCCTGCATATTGAACCGTTTCAACACCTTGTTCACATAATCCTCTTGAGACAAAATCAACCTGTGATTTTTCTTGTCTCTCTTAATACTCATGCCAAGGATTTTCTTTGCTGCTCCCAAATACTTCATGGCAAATGTTTGAGCTAATTTCACCTTAAGCTCAGAGATATTCTGCATGTGTGATCCTGCAACTAGCATATCATCTACATACAACAACAGAATAATGTATCTACCATTATCCAATCTCTTAAAATACACATAATGGTCAGATTGACACCTACTGTAGCCATGCTTAGTCATAAACCTGTCAAATCTCAAATACCACTATTTAGGAGCTTGCTTGAGGCCATACAAGCTTTTCTTCAATCTGCACACTAACTTCTCCTTACCTTTGACCTCAAATCCTTTCGGCTGATCCATATATATTTCTTCATCTAAATCTCCATGAAGAAATGTTGTCTTAACATCAAGCTGCTCAAGATACAAATCCTCAATAGCAACTAAAGACAATACAGTCCGTATAGAAGTCATTTTAACAACAGGAGAAAAAATCTCACCAAAATCAATACCTAGCTTTTGTGTAAATCCTTTCACTACCAATCTGGCCTTATATCTCATTTGTCCATTCTCACCTTCCTTCAATCTGTAGGTCCATCTGTTCTTCAGTGTCTTCTTACCAGCTGGCAACTCAACCAAATCCCATGTTTGGTTCTCTTTCAAGGACTCCATTTCCTCAACCATGCCACGCTCCCACTGATTCTTGGATTCCACCTGTATTGCTTCTTCAAAACTCTTTGGTTTTCCACCATCAGTTAGCAATAAATAGAATAATGAAGGGGAATATTGAATTGGAGATTTACTTACCCTTTTTGACCTCCTGATGGGCGTCTGAGACTCATTCACAACACACTGTCTGCCCAAATTCTCTGATAGTGACCGACCTCGGTCACTTCCAGGCCTGTAACTTGTCGACGTCAGTTTTGCCTGACCGACGTCAGTTCCTTCTTGGCTGACATCAGTCACTGTATGACCAACATCGATTTCTATCCTACCGACATCGGTTCCTATTTGGCCGATGTCGGTCTCTGTGTTTTCCTTTCTATGATTAATTTTTCCCATGAGCTCATTTTGGATCGTCACCTCGTCTAATTCTCCATTGCTCTGCCCAGATTGATTCAGCTTCTTGAGCTAATCACTATACATCACTTTTTCATTGAAAACAACATCACGGCTCCTAATTATCTTGTTAGTTCATAGATTCCAAAACTTGAATCTGAAATCATCAGAGCCATAGCCAATAAATATGCACCTCATAGACTTAGCATCCAACTTCTTTCTATTTTATTTATCAATGTGCACAAAGGCTTCAAAACCAAAAACTTTGAGAAATGAGAGATCTACCTTTTTACCTGTCCATGCCTCTTCTAAAATTCCACCATCCAGAGCTATAGAGGGTCCTCTATTAATCAGGTACACTGCAGTATCAATAGCTTTTGCCCAAAACTCTAAGGGTAAACCAACATGCAATCTCATACACCTTGCACACTCTATAATTGTTCAATTCATCCTTTCAGTAACTCCATTTTGCTGAGGTGTCCTTGGAACCATCCTTTGCCTACGGATTCCATGCATATAACAATACCCGTTGAACTTATTGCTGCAGAACTCACCACCATTATCAGATTTTAGGCACTTTAATCTTCTGTCTATTTCATTCTCAACCATAGCTTTCCAAATCTTAAAAGTCTCAAATACATCAGATTTCTTCTTAATACAATAAACTCATACCTTTCTTGTAGATCATCTATGAATTAAACATAGTACTGTGATCCTTCAATAGAAGCAACCTGAGCCGGTCCCCACACGTCTGTGTGAATAAGATGCAACTTATGCTTCTTCTTTGTTGACCCAGTCTTGAGAAAACTCACTCTCTTCTATTTTTCAAAAACACAGTGGTCACAAAAATCTAGATCTATGCTTTTCAAATATGAAAGCTTACCTTTTGACTTAAGAATGGACATTCCTTTCTCACTCATATGGCCGAGCCTAGAGTGCCACAATTTTGCATCCACATCTAAAGTAGATAATACAGAAGGAGAATTGTTAGTAACACAATTACATAAATAGAGAGTACCTACTCTCTTACCTCTGGCCATTACAAGTGCACCCTTGGTCACCTTCCAAGATTCAGTTGTGAGAATTACTATACAACCCTCATCCCCTAACTTTCCTACAGAAATCAAATTTCTCTTCAAGCTGGGAACATGCATAACATCTCTCAACACCCATGTGTTTCCATTCTGCATTTTTAGTTGCACTTTTCCTTTTCCAACAATTTTACAAGGCTCATCATCCCCTAAATACACCATTCCAAAATCTCCATAGATATAGTCACTAAAATATTCTCTATTGGGGGTAGCATGAAAAGATGCACCAAAATCTAAAACCCAAAATTCTATATTATTATGCAAAGAGAATATAAGAGCATCTTGTGCAATACCTGCAACCTTTGCTTCTTCCTTTCCTTCATGCTGATTGTCCTTCTTAGGCTTTGACCAGCAATCTCTGCTTATGTGCCCAATCTTTCCACAATTCTAGCATTGTGGCTTCCTGTCATTTCTAGATTTGGATCTACCTCTCACCTTTGACTTAGACCTTGATCTCCCTTTCTTGCTCTTCTCTTTCTGTCTTCCCCTGCTCTCAAAACTTAAAGCGTTCCCTGATGTTTCCTCTATGCTTTTCCTACGAATTTCTTCATTAAAGATTACACTAACAACATCCTCTACTTTTAAAATATTTGAAGCAGATGCAGTATTACTAACTGCCATTACCAAGCTATGCCAACTTTCAAGCAAATAACATAATATTAAAAGAGCTTTAATTTCATCATCAAACACTATTTTGACTGAACTTAATTGATTTACAATTCCATGGAAATCATTTAGATGATTAGATACAGATCCACCTTCCTGCATACACAAATTAAATAACTGCTTCATAAGATATACCTTATTTGAAGCTGAGGGTTTTTCATATAAATTTGCTAAAGTAGTCATCAACTCTACCGTAGACTTTGCTTTTGATAAATTAGATATCACAGTAGATGCCAGACTCAGTCTTATAGACCCCAGAGCCTTTCTATCAAGAACTTCTCATTCTTCATCATCCATGTCTGTGGGCTTCTTTATAATCCCACCTAACGGTAAGTATAGATCTTTCTGATACAGATAATCCTCCATCTGCATTCTCCAATGTTGATAATTTTTACCATTAAACTTCTCCATTCTCAATTTACTTCTTCTGCCATTGCTTCTCCCACTCAAACGAAAGTCCCTGCAGAAACCCCTGTGAGTACCCTGTAATCAATACACACTAACTAGATTTGAAACACCTGTTAGTCAACCTAAGCTCTGATACCACTTGTTGGGGATCAACCAATAATGTTGATTACAATGTGAAAGCAATAAAATGCGGAATTATATCAGAATGATAAGTAACTAGAATCAAAAATAGCAAAGAACAAGAGATACAAGATACCACCCTGAAAAATTGTATTAAACTCTTTACAAAAGGAATACAATTGAAGAAACTTCTTTTCTTCCACACCTCTCAGATCTCTCTCTAGATCTCTTTCTCTCAAGAGCTCTCTCTCTCAATTACAATCAACTCCAACAACCTGGAATGATTCACATATACAATTCTATACTGTTCAAAATTACATTACAATAAGCTATGAAGATCTATCCTATTATATAATAATTAGGAAACATGAGCATACAACTATAGCCATCAGATGCACCTCCTAATCAAGGGCTCTAAATAGTCCTACTAATAATAGAGATGCAGACTTAAGACTATCACTTAATACTAACATGAAAACACTCTATTCTGTCCACGGAAATAGTTTTCTGGATGCACAAGTAACCGACGTCGGTTCTTATCTGTTTGCTTGTGACCGATGTTGGCTGATTCCTGTCGACGCTGGCATCTCCTGGTCTACTCCTGACCGACGTTGGTGACTGTGTAAACCTGCAACTTTGCAAAATGCTCCTTTGGTGAAGCTTTTAGCTCCACACCTTAACAGACTAATTAAAAAATGATAGAGCAAGCATCACAATGAAGGAGAACTATGAAAAAGTTGAGATATTCAAAGATAAGCTGCTTGCACTTGGGAAAGTGTGTACAGATCATGAAAGGCAGGCCATCATCTTGTTATGCCAAAAATTTGCTGATGTCTTCACTTGAGAGTATAGCGACTTGAAGGGTTTTAACCCAAGTTTGGCCCAACATACCATTGAGCTGGAGGAAGGTGCCAAGCCCATCAAGTAGAAACAAAGCCTCTCATGCGGAAGGAACCAAGCTGATTGAGTCCAAAATCATATTTTTGATCAAACATTCTTCTTGGTTGGCTAGTCTTGTTCTTGTTCAAAAAAAGAATATGGAGATCAGTTTGTTCATAGATTTCAGAGACCTTAATAGACTCTCTTTGAAAGACCATTATCCTCTCTCAAGTATGGAGGAGGTCCTCCAAATGGTGACAGGTAGCGAGTGTTTCTCCCTCCTAAATGGGTATTCAGGGTACAATCAAATTTTGGTGCAAGACTGTGACTAGTACAAGACAACCTTCACTACCAAATGGGGGACGTTTTCTTATAGGAAAATTCCATTTGGACTATCCAATGCTGGTGCCACTTTTCAACAATCCATGGACATGGCTTTTCAAGGCCTGATAAATAACATTGTGCTGGTGTATCTTGATGACATGACAATATTCTCTAAGGAGGCGGGCCAACACATGAAACATCTTAGACAAATATTTGAGAGGTGTAGAGAGTTCGGTATCTCTCTCAACCCAAAGAAATATGTGTTCATTGTCCATGAGGGTAAACTCCTTGGCCATGTTGTCTCAAAGGGCTTGACCATTGATCCAGAAAGAGTTCACTCCATCCTAGATTTGTCCTTGCCTAAACATAAGAAAGGTCTGTAGAGCTTCTTTGACAAAATAAATTTCATTAGGAGATTTATTACAAATTTTGTGGAGGTAGTCAAGTCATTGATCTCTTTGCTGAAGAAAGATGAGACATTCATGTGGACAGCACAAATGAAGGATAGTTTTGAAGAGATCAAGGAGGCTATTGCCTAGGCTCCTACCTTGATCAGTCCTAACTTCACCAAATATTTCAACCTCTACACCTTCAGAAATGAAGAGATAATCTCCACTATGCTTACCTAAGCGAATGGTGAGAACCTTTAACAGTGGCTTGCATTTTTTAGCTAGTGTCTAGAGGGTTTTGAGGTCAGGTATACATATGTGGAGAAGCAAGTCCTTGAAGTCATATGGATCTTGAAGAAATTTAGAGATATGTTTTCCAACATCAAAGGTCACCTCATGGTTCCACATTCTATCATCAGAGATTTCTTGACCAACCATGATCTAAATGAAAAGAGAGCGGGATGGATCACTAAAGTAATGGAATATGACGTGGATATCAAAACCACCAAGCTAGTAAGAGGACAAGGCCTGTGTGAACACCTTGTTGTGGACTTTAAACAATAGAGAGGAGACAATTTGCTCATTCATGATGAAGCCATAATAAAAGAACCAACAGTCATGAAGGATTGGACATCATACATGAGGCGTTTCCTTCTCACTGGTAAATGCCCACAGGACCTTGATAGGACCTAGAGGAGACATTTCAGACTCCAATCTCTCCCTTATTTCCTAATTGATGGAGTGCTTTTTAGAAGGGATTTCTTAGTACTTTTAAGATGCATGGACCCAGATCAGATTGACAGGGTGCTGTTTGAGTTCCATGATGGTCTAGTTGGTGGCACTTTGCTCCTAAGCCTACAACTGCAAGAATTATGAGAGTTGGTTACTTCTGGCCCACTTTATTCAGAGATACCCATGTCTGGCTATGAAAGCATCAAAAGTGTGCACTTTTTTATGGGAAATAATGGCTGGCTGTAATGCCTTTACAGCCTATTCAGGTGGAGCAACCATTCATGAAATGGGGCCTAGACTTCATAAGGATGATCAATTCTCCCTCCAGTGTTGGCCACAAATGGTTTTTGACCACCACAGACTACTTCACAAGATGGGTAGAGGCTGTCACTTTGAAGGAAGCCAACGAAAGTGCAGTCCTAGACTTTTATGAAGACTTGGTAACAAGTTTAGAGTCCTAGCTACCATCATATCAGACAATGCATTGGCCTTCTTGGGGACCAAAACGAGTGAATGGGCATTGAGATACGACATCTATCTCAGCACTTCTTCCAACTACTACCCATAAGGGAATGGGATAGATGAGTCCACCAATAAGAATCTAATCAAGATTATTAAAAGAACAATGGAAGAGAATCAAAGAACTTGGCATGCCAAGTTGAAAATAGCCCTGTGGGTAGACAGGGTCACTCCAAAGAGGGCAATTAGCAATTCACCATACACACTCATGTATGGAAGGGAAGCTAGACTTCCTATTTCACTTGAATTACTAACCTTGGACTTTGCTCACTAGCTACAATTAGAAGAAGGTAATAGCATGGAGGTTAGGCTGTGTGAATTGATGGAACTTTAAGAAACAAGGGACCAAGCTATGGCTTTTATGACCAGCCGCCAACAATAGATGAAGAAGCACTTTGACAAGAGATCCTTATCAAAAGGTTTCTTTGAAGGAGACATCATCTTGAAATGGGATGAGGATCGAGCTAAGCTTGGAAAGTATATGAAGTTTGATGCCCTATGGAGTGGTTCATATGTCATCACTTAGTGGAAACAACACAATGCATTCCAACTCTCTAGGTTGGATGGTGAAGAATTGTGTATCCCAGTTAATGGGATACATCTTAAGCATTATCACTAAGCTTTCTCTCATCATGTACATATTTTTCTTATTTTTTCCCTATTTTTCCTAAGTGCTTTTGCACATGTCAGCAGTTTTCTTAATCTTGTGTGTGTTTCATTTCCTTTTGGGGTAAAACCTTCATGATTGATTCTTAGATATCTCAAGGCTGTTTCTAACTTTTCAAGCTACTTTTTGAATCCATGCCCAATGGACTTTGAGGCTACTAGTTTCTATGCATAGTAGGCATGTTGCACCTGAGAATTGCCATTTTGTTGACCATTTTGGCCCTGCAGGCCAAAATCGGTCTCCTTCCTTCCCTACCATTCTGAACCCTCAGTCTAGTCATGTACCCACCTTCTGCAAAATCTCTTTTTTCTTTGCAATAAGACCTGTGCTATAAAACATTAAAGGATTTAAAGACCTGTAGGTTTTGATTCAGTATGGGGCTTTTCACTTTGTGCAAATGCCTTAGACAAACTTTCGGCAATGTGATGGGCTAACAAGATTATGAGTCTCTTACAGAGCTCCGAAGGGAAAATACCCTTGCAGAGGGCAAGAAAATGCCAAATGGGGCTATTTGATGGGATCAAAGTACCCTTGTGGAGGGCAAGGAACCCTTGTGGAGGAATCAAAAGATAAGGAAAAAAGGGTGAGTTTTCCTTCAAAAAAGGTAAAGACAAAAAGCTGAATTTCTTTGAGCAAAATGCTCAAAGGAACTCCTTCAGACATTTTGTTTAAAGAAATTCACAAGGCAAGGTGCCAAATAAGGAATTATTTCAGAAGAAAATCCCATGGCAAAATGAACAAGGCAAATTCTTTCAGACAAAAAGTCTGAAGGAATTCCTTCAGACTTTTTGCCCAAAAGAATTCACCCAAAACAAGGGCCAAACATTGAAGAGAACATTTCCTCCAAACAAATGTTCGAAGGAATTCCTTTGGACATTTTATTCGAAGGATTTGAGGACCAAGGCTGCTCAAAGTACCCTGAAGGGTAGGTGCCCTTGTGGGGGGCTCTTAGCGATCGTGAAAGGGACCTTTTTCAAAGCCCGAAGGGACACCTTCCCTTCGAGAGGGTTAAAAGACAAAGGCCTAGACAAAAGGAAAAGGTTGAAGGAAGGAAAGCCAAAGGAATTGACCAAGGGGTGATGGGCTCAAAGACATCAAAATCCATCATAGCAAACTATCCATTTAGGGTCAAATGTCTGGTGACGTCCCTGCAGATGTCAAATTTAGGGCAATAGAATAATCATTGGCTTTCAAATAGCGATAGGCACACAAACGTCAACTTTATGGCAATGAAATAGTCATTGATATTTAAATGCTTGAGCATGAACCTGAAGGAATTCAAAGGCCTTAAGGCCAGAAAGAAGAGCCTACTGAGAAAAAAGCCTAAGGAGCCAGCCAAGGATTGATAGAAGATAGCCCTAAGGGGCTTAGATTGCTAGAAAGAGCCAAGAGATGACAAAAGACAAAACCAGGAAAAGACAAAGCTAGAAAAAGACAAGAGTCAAGAGTGAACTCAGTGACCCACCAAGAAAGGAGCCCAAAGAGTCAAGTGTAGAAACAAATAAAATAGTCCAAGTGGCAAAAAAAGGTGTCGACACAAAGAGTTATTCTAGCATTGAAATAGTCTCTGCCAAGTGGTCATAAAAGAGCAAAAATAGTGAATGGCATGACATTAATGGTTAGACAAGTGAATGTCTTGAAGAAAGGGTCTTGTTTTTAGACAAACGGTGCGGCCCATATTTTCAAACATAATGTTTAATATATTTTAAATGCCTAAAGTCAAAATTGGAGTGGACATAACATTCTCTTTCAGCGGCTTTCTCTTCCCAATGTTCTCAATGCACATGGGCCACCTTTAAAAGGGTGTCATTACTTCTTCTCTCTATATATATTGTAAACTCTCATTTTGAGAAGGATCTATCTCTCATTTTTGTATGGCACAGCCCTACCAAATTTTCACCTTGAATCAATAGAAAGCATTTTTTACCTCTATTTGGTTGGATATATCTTTGAGTGTGACTAAGTATTAACCTTATGTTCAGTCATTGTCTCATAATGCTTTCACAGGATTGATACCAACATACCTAGTATAGATAAAGCACCATTCCTACATGTAACAAAGAGAGCTGTATTTGGAGTGCAGAGGCAAAAGAAGGTTATAAAGTAGTGTGTTTTCCTATAGTGCCTATTGTAAGTTCATTTTCTATGTGTATATTCATTAAAACTCCCTGTTAAGCTCTCTGTAGTCTGGTCCTTTTATTAGATAAAGTGTATGTATGTGCTCTTATGGTTTGATGTGTGAGCAAATGAGTAGATCAAAATTTTTTGGTGAATCACCATATTAATCTAGGCTCTGATTTTAGTAATCTTTCTCTCTTTTCAACCCCCCCTTATATATATATTAGCAATAGTACTGGAATAACTCAGAGATACATCAAAGGGAGCTAGTGCTTATCTAGAGATTCTCCTCTCATTTTTTCTAGAGCTACAGGCAAGAGAGGAGTCTCCATTGTGCTGCGTGGAAGAGAGAAGCCCAGCGTTCTCTCAAGGGTGTAATCCATAGTGTCAACAAGTATCACTAAATGGAGTAATATAATTTATGGTCTAGCTAACTTTGATCAGATCATTTCGAGTCAAAATGCTAATTTTGCACCTGAGTGCTTTGGATTGCTCTTTTCTATCAAATCTCTTACACAAAACACGTGCCTTTGTTATTTGGTGTTGACAACATCCTAAATGGGATAACAGATCCAATGCATCTAATATCACATTTTATTTCTAATCCAGTCAAATTTTAGATCAATAACAAAGTATTTTGATCAATTTAAGTAATTTGTGCACAAAGTGCCTAATCATGCTTAAGAGATAATAAAACCAAATTAGAGCCTAATTAAGAATTTCATGAAAACTTGTTGAATATTTATTTTTGAAAATGAATATTGAATATATACATCATTAGGTGATCTCATTTCTTGGGAAGACATCCTTAGGCCATATATGTCACAAATATCAGGATTCATGCCTCCCATGCCTCATCAATGCCCTCTATGCCTCTTAATTGCTCCTTTATCCCAAATATTGATGATCCTATTTATTAATTTTAATTACATAATTGGATTAATCCTTATCCACACATCTCAATCTTGAGATGGATGGTTCAGGTTGATTTTAGACATTTGCAGAAATCTATAAATAAGGAAGCCATGAACATCATTTTTAAGTTATTTTGGTGCAAATTTATAATGCACAAATGATTCCAAAAGCTATTGCAATTAGTGTCACCATGCCAAATTGATTCCAAGCCAAGCCAAAGCCACCAAGTGCCAAGGAGAAGAGGAGATAGCCAAGCCTCCTTTGATGAGGACTTCACAAGCACAAGTCGAGGAAGCCACTCCAACAAGCATTTAGAGCCTCCAAAGAAGGTGAAAGATTATTATTTTTCTTTACTTTTTAGTTGTGTTTGTCATTTGTTTTTGTTATTAATCTCACCCTAGTAACTAGGCATGAAGGTGTTAGTTTAATTTGTTGTTTGTCAATTTGCTTTGTTCATTTTGTCACTAACACAATACTAATCTCCCTTTCATCATCAAATTCTTAGTTCACATAATGGCACATCCAGTGGGACCCAACGTATCCCACACATAAAGAAGATCATTATGCAACTTTGAAATCTTCATTTAGATCATTAAAACTTTTGCAAATTGATTTTCTAACTCTGTTTTGTTGTTTTTCTTTGTCATAGGTTTACACAGTAACCGTCATCGATTGAGTAAATAGCTAACAAACCATTGTTGGTTAAGTATAACCATCATCGGTTAAATTAGTGAAATTGATGTTCGTCTGCATAATCATTACCGATTAGTAAAACCATTGTAAGTTTGCATAAACATCACCATTGCTAGTTAGTATAACCGTCGACGGTCACTGTGTTTATTTTACACAAACTAGAGAGCTCATTTTTCTAAGTTGGTTATTTCATCTTCAAAAGTGCTTCTAAGATAAACATCTTGCTAACATTTTATTTACAGGTTTTACTTGAAAAATAATCAAAACATACCTAAATAGATCCTTTTGAACTTCTTTTAGGGTGTTTTAAAATGAATCAAACTTTTCATTTTAGTGTTTAGGATGATATTGTTTAAATCTTGTAGTTAGCTTTCAAAGTTGCAAATTAAGACCAATGGGTCAAATGAACACCACCAAATCTTTCATTTGGGTTTAAAATTGAACACACATGTCAATTTTGTTTTCACTTGTTTCAATTAGCACTTTGTTTTCACAAAATACAAGGATGTTGCATGTATGCTCTTCTATTTGTCCCCTTTAGGGAACCCTTGAAATCAAAAGTGTTTTTTTTATTTGCAAAAATATTAGTCCAAGGCTTAGAAATAATGTCATCTAAAGCACTCCCCAAAAATTTATCAAAGTTTGAGTGACCTTGAGAACGACCCTAAAGTCTTTTTTTGTCTTTTATTTCATGCAAACTTGGCTTGCGAGGGGGAGGTCATGACCTCTCGCGAGTTCTTTAGAGAAGCTTTGACTCGAGGTTTCATCTCTCAGCTTAACTTCACTTACTCCTTCTGAGTTGCACATGAGATGTATCTGCATTTGGACATTACACTATACTGAACGAATAGTAGGATGTAGTGGTTGTAAAAAGGACTAGACCATTTTACAACTAGCCAACACCGCAATCACCTAATTTTTGTACTTGTCTTTTGCATCAGTTGACATGAAAGTCATTGTACAATTTATTTTCCTATAAATGTTTGAAATCTTACTAGTTTAGTCAACCCCACATTTCCATACCCTTGTTAGGATTTGGATGATTATACTTAGTGTATTTTAGTCATTTTTTCTTGGTATATTTTGAGATTAAAACTTGTTTGTTTGTTCATAAACCGTGTCAAAACAATGTATTTGAGTTGAGGAGGGTAGTTTTATGCTGCCCAAATCATGTCAAAACATTTTGAGCCTTTTGAGTCTTTGAAACATAACATAAATCACATCATTCAAGCATGATTACATCGTTAGTCTACTTAATTTGTTTCAAAACTAGTTTATCTTGTATCAAAAATTGTTTTGTTTCAAACCATGTCATGTATACCATTTGGGCCTTTGTCTTGTGCCATCATGCTATCCAATCTTGTCTATCTTGTTTGGTCAAATCCTAGTTTTCACTGTTGAGTTTTCAATTAGCCTTGTCAAGTTTAGATTCGGATATTGATTGATTTTTGTTTAGGCCTTAATTCATGGGGCTGATACACAAATCTTTCTCTTATGGGTTGCATAAATTCAATCAATCAATTACTCAAATTTGAAAACTTTGATGGTTTTTTTGTTTAGTACTTATCTTTATCATTGTTTGTGCCTTTATTTGGGAAAACACAGTCTTTCTTCAAAGAGCCTTTTGTCTTATACCTTATGCCAACTGATAATGTTTATGTTTGATTTTGTGTGTTGGGTTTATGTCAAAGTTTTTTACAAACTTATTAGATTAAATCAAATCACATGATACATTTGTTTCAAGTCTAGCTTTTGACGCTATTTGGCCAAAAGTCCTATCATATGCCTATTTGTTTGAGCCTAGCTTTTGACTCAACATTTGGACGAAAAACTTAGTAACTCAACTTTTTCCTTTCCTAATTTAGACCTTGTTTGGAACACTTTGACCTAGACCTTTGACATGTTGGTTTTTATTCAGACGCTTGACCTTTTGTACATATGACATTTGACATTAGACATTGATGTTAAACTATTTTATGCCAAGTCTTAACACAAATAATTTTGGAGATACAACTCCACTTTTAGATCACATTGGAGATACAGCTCCACCCCTTTGATCAAGTTAGACCAAGTTTGAATCATTTGTCCTTTGAACATATTTTTTCAGAGTTTGTATAACTCTAAGCCTTTTTGTTTTAGAGCTTTCATAATTTATGCAAATATGTCTAGCTACACTTATGATGAAGTCTAGTACAATCAAACTTATGATAGAATGGTTGCACAAAATCCCATTGGGAACCTCTACAGAGAAAGATTTTCTAATGAGTTTTATTATTCTCTTTACAATAATCCATATGGAGAACATAGTCAAAATCTAAAAAATCCAAATCAAGACCTTGATTGACATGAAGAGGCTTATGAGAAGGACTTTGACCCAAATATAGATAATGTTGTTTAGGATACTGACCCATACCCTCTTTGCAATAATCAATACATGGAACATAGTCAAGAACTAGCTTATGAGCCAACTCATGACTGGGATGATATGGTTTATGAAGAAGATTTGGATGCTTTGCCTTGTGCAAGTAATCAATTTTTATGTCTTTTTGTTATATGATCATCGACTACCCCTAACCCTCTTTTGGATTAGATGAGCTATCAAGCTCTACAATATCTAAGAAATACCAATACCATTCCTAGACCTAATATTTTGGCTTGTGCAAGCAATCAAGCCCCAAAATGCCCTATCATTACTATTTCAAGACTTCATTCTTTGGCTCATATGATAAATCATGCTCCCCAATGCCCTACCATTATCTAACCACAAGCCATTTCTCATCCAGAACTAATCCCATTCAAACCTCAATTGATCTAATCCTTCGAAGACCAAGCTATGTTTAAAACTGGTATTTTCCAACTCATTGGACACCAAGGCCAACATAACCAATCAATCTAAGATATTTTTGTTGAACCAACCATTTATGATAAGTCAACCTATGATGAATCACCTATTGATCATATACTAGTTGTCGAGGAGTCTCACACTGATGAGCCAATATTTATCGAGTCACTTCTTAATGATTATAATTGTCTTTGGGTAAATCATTACCTTGACCATGTGCCTATTTTTCAAGAGCCTCCTATTGATAAGCCAGTCTCTGAGGAGTTATTTCTTGACTTTTTTCTCATTTTAGAAGAGTCCCACTTTGACAAAACAATTTTTGTGGAGCCCATTATGCCATCATAGGCTGTTACTTGTCCAAAATCAAATATTCAACAAGACATCATTGTAATAGAGTACTAGTCAGATGAAGAATCAGAGTTAAAGTCAGGGTCTATTCTTAAACTGACATTAGATTTACCCTCAAAATCTAAATCAACATCAGATTCACAATCCCTTGAATTAGAATCAGATTTAGAAGAAGAATATGTTTGTGGCTGTTACAACGTTGGTTATGCATGCCTTGCAGATCAATTTAAATACATTTGTGATCTTTTTACAAATTTTAAGGATGATTACTTCAGCTTTAACACAAGTTATCCTAGTACCTTCTACAAGGATTGTGCATTCTTTTTCCATTTTATTGCTATTTCATAGGGCATTACCATCAACCAAAATAGCCATATCATTGACATTCCATCTCCCACAAGTGTCAATTGAGATCAACAAAATCACACCTTGTTGAACTGCATTCATGGTGACATATCAGTTGAAAAAGAGTAAAGAGGCCAAAACCACATTCTTATAGTATAAGAACACTCTCTTAATGAAACCTTTTCAGAGGCACTACAGGACAATCAAATTCACAACTCAACATCTTTTAATAATTTTTTCAGAAGCGCTAGAAGACAATCAAATTCAAAAGTCAACATTCCTTAGTGAAACCTTCTCGAAGGTGCTATGGGACAATTAAGACAACTTCATTGGTGAAAACCTCTTTGAGGCACCAATAGCTGAGCATAAAAGTTATTCACTTCTTGATGAAGACAAAATCAAAGATCAAATCAAAATAGCTTCCAATCTACAACCTAATCAGATGGTAGCTACTCTCAAGATCAAACAACAGAAAAATATGGTGGTCCTATTGAGAGAACAAGTCTTCGATCCCACCACAACCAATGTTATGTTGAATTTGAGATCAAAAACATTATGTATGATTGAATGTCCTGATCTTCATTTGTTTCTCAACTGTTCCACATTTCATTATCATCTACCATTCCATTTCATAATCAAGCCTACCATTCATTATTTATCCTTGTTTACCATCCATGGTCGCACTTTCCTTTGTAGAGGTTACAAAGATACCTTATCTTGACATTTAAAGGAATCAAAATCAATGACCAATGAAGATCATAACAATATTTTAAGAATCATATTTTGTAGGTAGTTCTTGATAGAGCAGTTATTCAGACGAGGTGTTGGCTAGCAATTAACATGATCAAGTATTCTGCTTGTATCATTTGTTGATTAGGTCATGCATCTCCCCATCAATAGGAAAAACATAATCATATGTCAAAAACCACACCCTAACCAAAAACATGTACCATACTATTTCACATTGCCATGCCATTGTCGTTGTTACATATCTATTTGCCATTGTCACATATTCTTGCTTTTCATCCTATCCCTTGGGGGCAAACTCTCTTACCATTTTATACATTCTATCATTCCATTCCTATCTATACCAAACCCTATTTTTAGTCATGCCACCAAATCTTGTTTTGATCTTGGTTCCTTTGGTTCTTCCCGCACTTTTTATGAGAGGATTTCAATCAAGTTTCAACAATCAATCAAGTGTGTGTTTAAATGATAGTCTATGAAAGTAGTGTGACAGTTGATCTGACAAGATATCTTTCATTTTATCAAGTTTATTTATGTGAGTCTGATTATAACCGCCTATGGGCAAATCAATATTTTACCAGTCTTGCTACTAATTATAACCATCTATGGCAAATTAATATCATTGATCTATGTTGTTGTATCCTAGTTATAACTGTCTATGGGAAAACTAGGGAGAACACTTTTTATCATGTATTTCCACATCATCTTGCCATTATTATTTTTATTTTATTGGGCATTTTCCAGATTTAAGAACTTGTTGAGACCTAGTTAGTTTTTCCCTATCTTTTGTTGTTGAAAATATTGTCATTGATATCAAATGACTTGCATTATTAGTGATAAAGGCCTCATAACATTTAATGATGTTTTTAATATTCATATCTTGACTAATGTGTGTTAATAGTTATTTAATATTAACGAATATATTTTTGGTTGCATTAAAGTCAAAAGAGGGCTCATGGAGAAGTCAAAGAGTCATGCGGTAAAGACAAAAGAGGAATGTGACACATTTTATCATGAAAAGTCATTTTGAGGAATTTCAAGAGTCACCAAATGAAGACAAAAGAGGATATGGTGCATTTTTCCATGAAGAGTCACCTTAAAGAATTTGAAAGGTTATCAAGATAAAGACAAAAGAGGAAAGGACATATTTGCTTATGAAGGGTCACCATGTGACTTTTCAAATGCAAATATACGAAGGGTCATGCAAGTTTGGTGCCATTTTCCATGAGGATTGAAGGGTCACAAATGGTGAATGCCAAAGGTCATTTGAAAAGTTATAAATAAAGGCTTGAGAAGCTATTTGTAATGTGCAAGAGAGTGCATGGTTTTGTAAATGTTTTATATAAGAAAAAATGAGAGAAAAGCAAAAAATATTGTAGAATTATATCATTTGTTGAGTAAGCAACATTGAAAGATAATTGTGTTTTATATACAAGAGGGGTTGGTGCTCCTGTGGGTTGGGACTCACAAATAGTTGTTGTGTTGGTGCTCAACAAAGGGGTTGGTGCTCTTTCAAGTTGGTGCTTGTGAACTTTGTAATTTGAGTTGGTGTTTATTCATATATTTGAGATTGTTCTTTGTGGTTTTTTTCACTTTGAGTTTCCACATAAAAATTTGTTGTCTCTCTCTCTTATGTGGTGTATGTTATTATTTCAATTTTATTGCATATCTTGAATGTGTGATTAAGTGGTTAAAGAAAAAACTAGATAAAGTAAAAGATATATAATATATTGATTCACCCCCCCTCTTGGTATATTTCATGCTTAACATTTGTGTGGATGGAATTATTATAACTTGAGGACATTTTAGGACTATGTGGGTCATGTTCAATTCATGTTGAGGTCACATCAGTCCCCCTTTCTATACGCTCTTACCATTTTACAAGCAACGTAAGCTAAATGCTCTCATTGTTTTATGATTAGATATCTTGTCATTCTCTAACGAGTTAAGATACCTCAAAATATCAAAAACACTCATAATATTTCAAAATCGAAAAATATTTGTCCTATCTAAACCTAGTTAGTTATCCTCAATCTACCTTATTAGGGCATTGTCATTGTTAGGATGTTTTCTTTTGCTTTTATTTTTAGGTTGTTTATTTGTTTATTTCAGGGTGTTTGTTTATTTTTCTATTTGTTTGTTTGTTTATTTGTGTGCTTGTTTGTTTGCTTTCAACACTGTTGTGTCGACTTAGTCTATGCATTCATGGTGATTCCTCAAGCATATTATTATTGAGTCTATATATATTCATATGTAAACATTGTCATCATGGTTTTTACCATTGATGTATTATTTTTGAGTGTTTATTGGATCGAGAGTCAGTCCTTACACATATTTTGGCCAAGTCTTCATGGTGTTATATCATGAAGCCTACCATCACATGCTACATCAAAAATTAGTTTCCATAAGGTCTACAATCAATGGAGCCATAAATGTTTCTCCTTAGCACCTTGGCAAATCTTTCCATCCCATCCTTGATCAAATTAACCCATTGGCCATTCTAGTTATATCATTACTAATAAAGATGAGTATCTCCTCATTGGTAGGTACAACTAAATCATTTTTAATGATCAATCTTATTCCTCTATCCATCTCTTTCATCACTTTTTACCCACTCATCTTTAATTTGTATTCTAAGTTATATCCTTGAGTTATGCTTGTTAATCATCTCTAATTAGGGCACCATCAGTTTTAGCCAATCTCAGTCTGCTTAATAATTATAATTGCCTATATGTAAATTATTATTTTAACTTTTATTCTTGATTATAACTACCTTTGAGAAAATCAACATCTTTTTTATATCAATGCATGCAAGCATTTTCTTATTTGGACTAATCTCAACCACAAGTTAATTCCACCTTTCTTCTTGTTTCTTTTCAAGGGACCGCCCATCAACAAATGTGATGACCACTCCCTCGATGGGGAATCATCATAGGCTTCTCAAAACCATTTGGAGCTTTGTTCTTCAATTATCATCTTGTTTTTGGCATACAGACCATCTCTCATTATTTGAGAAGACATTGTTATTCTTATAGCTTGCAATGCCTTTCCAAATAGGGGCAAATTGTAGACACTTAAATATGGCCATCAATGACCTCCAACTAGACTTTTGACCAATTTCCACTTAAAGTGCACAATTTGGCCTAAAAATACTAAAACACATTAAAATATTTAAATCTAACATATTCAAGTGCTAATTTTGACTAGGGTATCATTAAATAGGGCAATGTAATTTATGGGCTAGCTAACTTTGATCAGATCATTCTGAGTCAAAATACTAATTTTGCACTTGGATGTTCTAGGTTGCTCTTTTCTATCAAATATCTTACACAAGATACGTGCCTTTGTTATTTGATGTTGGTAACATATTAAATGGGATAATGGATCCAACGCATCTGATATCATATTCTAATTTTAATATAGTCAAATTTTAGACTAATAACAAAGCATTCTGATCAATTTGAATAAATATACACAAAGTGCTTAATCATGCTTAAGAGTTAATAAAACTAAATTAAAGCTTAATTAAGAATTCTATGGAAACTTGTTGAATACTTAATTTTGAAAATGAATATTGAACATCTGTATCATCAAGTGACCTCATTTCTTGAGAAGACATATCTAGGCCATAAATGCCACAAATATTAGGATTCATGCCTCCCATGCCTCATCAATGCCATCTATGTCTCTTAATTGCTCCTTTATCATAAATATTGATGAGCCTATTTATGAATTTTAATTACATAATTAGATTAATCATTAGCACACATCTCAATCTTGAGATGGATGGTTCAGGTTGATTATAACCATTTGCAAAAATTTATAAATAGAGAGGATGTGAACATCATTTCTATGTTATTTTGGTGCAAAGTTATAATGCATAAATGATTCCAAAATCTATTATAGTTAATGTTACCATGCCAAATTAATTTCAAGCCAAGCCAAAGCCACAAAGTGTCAAGGAGAAGAGGAGATAGCCAAGCCTCCTGTGTTGAAGACTTCATAAGCACAAGTCGAGCAAGCCACTACAACAAAGATTTGGAGCATCTAAGTAAGGTGAAGGATTCTTGTTTTTCTTTATTTTTTAGTTGTGTTTGTCATTTATTTTTGTTATTAAGCTCACCCTAGTAACTAGGCAAGAAGGTGTTAGTTTAGTGTGTTGTTTATCAATTTACTTTATTCATTTTATCACTAACACATACTAATCTCCTCTTTATCATAAAATTCTTAGTTCACAATATTTAGTTGAACAATTATCTACCATAAATAGAGATCCTCATGAGGTCATATTTGATTTTAACCTCACATTCCAAAAGACATGGACCAGAATACCTATGTTGATAAGGCCATCTCCTGAATATGCATTTTTATATTATTTGAAAGCCCTTAATTTTGATATTAGTGTGATGATACAGTCAATGGGTGGTACTACCTTATTAGATGCTTATGAGGTTTTCATAAGGATAGAAAATAGTTTGATACAAGCTGGTAAGATTTTTCCAAGACCTTCAATACCTATATTTTTAGAAATAAGTTCTATACCAACCCCTCAAGTTCCTCAAATCTCATCCTTAGCTCTTATTCCAATACCTCAAACTCAAATTGCAGCTCTTACTAGTCAAGCTAGTGAGATAGGAGAGTTGAAAAGCTTGTTACAATCTTTTAGGAATGAAATAGTGTAACTTAAGAGACAACAATTTCAGGCTAATAAGCCCTCTCAACAATGAAATCAGACCACCTATAAGAACTTAAAAGATCAAAGGCCTCCTTATCAAGGTTTCAGAGACAATAGACCACCTTACCAAACACAAAGAACCATAACTCTAGCTAAGCCATATGTTTCCCTTGATCCTAATGCTCCTTCCACTTCAAAGGCCATTGTTCCCACCCCACCTCAAAATAACATGATGCAAGATTCAGGTTGGTAGTCCTCAAATCTCAGTGATTCTTAAAACCAAGCCTTAGTATCACAAAATATCACTATGTCACAAATGACACAAGAAGAGTTTTCTTTTTAATGAGGTCAGTACCAAGATACAGGTTTGGCATCACAAAGAGAGAATCGACAAATTCAAGAGTAGCCTGATGCCATTAATGTAAATTGGAAATTGGATGATCATGTTACTTTTACTCAGGGTGTTGAAATTAACAGTATAAGTGGTCAAGTTACAACTATAACTAGAGATAAAAGAAGAGCTATTGATGAGCTACATGAGGTGAAAAGACTTAAAATACTCCTAATGTTGTTTCTAAGTGTGAAAAAGAATAATTTTTTGCCCGTACAACTCAAAAAAATTAGAATATAGAGGTTAGTAAAGTTCATCAACTACCTCTAATTCGTGAACAACCAGTGCTTCAAAAAGTGCAACCAAAGGTTAGTGGATCTTATTTTAGTATAGCAGATCAAATGAATAATTCTAATATTAGAATTATCATGTGGGATTCTCTTTCTATTCCAGGACAAAAATATATGCTCATCCAAGAGCTTTTAGCTCTACAATTATTTCCAAAACCAATTGAGAAAGGTGTTGTCTTGACTAATTCAGATTAGCCAATTAAACAACAGGTACAGTAAGTAAATAAGATGGAAAAAGTGGATAAAACTGAGATAAAATCAAAGAAAACTCCTCTTTTTTACTTTTTCTTAATAGTAAATGATACTTTAGTTCATAATTGTATGGTGGATAGTGGAGCTAATAGTACAATCATGCTTAAATAGATTGTATACAAGATTAACTTTATTTATGAGTCAAATACTAAAGGGTATTGCATTTGGATGGGTCATCAACAAAGATAGTAGACATCATCAAAGATATGAAGTTGACGTTATGTGCTTGTTGCAATATTACACTATTCAGTAGGATGTTGTTGTGGTAGAGTTGCTTCCTTACTTTGCTATGTGCCTTTCAAGAGACTTTACTCCAAAGATTGGGGGATATTTATCAGTTGATTGGACCTATTTAATGTTTAGAACTAGGTATGGTACCAAGGTAACAATTCATTCTGAACCTATTGCATGTTTTCATATGGAGCCATATATGCCAAGTGTTGTAAACACTAACTATATCATTTCGGATGAAGTACTAGAAGCTAGTGAAGTAGAAAATGAATCACCTTTATATGGATTTCTAGATTTGTTTTTTGATGAGTGATATTTGCACTAACATGATCCTTATAAGTTCATTGAGGAGGAAGGACTTGGTGTGTATTACCTTCATAAGAATGATGTGTCAATTCTAGTCATGGTTAAAAATGATGAATCTAGTGAATATTTGTGGCAATTTTACTTTGATGGATCAAGGAATAAACATGGTACTAGAACTGGAATGATGTTGGTTTTTATAACAAAGCAAAGGTATTTATCTTCTATTAAATTTTAGTTTGGTTGTTCAAACAATGTTGCTAAGTATGAAACACTAGTTCATGGTTTGTATTGGACTAGAAAGATGAAAGTCAACACCTTAAATTTTTTGGTGATAGTGAACTTATATTCAACCAAGTAAGAGGTTTAAATGTATGTAAAAATTTATTGCTTAAATCTTACAAACATAGAATATGGGACTTAAATATTTTTAAGCTTTCAACATTCAAGGAATACCAAGAGGTGAACACATAGATAGGTTGGCTGCCATTGGATCACAATTTAGTATCTCAATTGATATAAAAAGTGAGAAAATTTAGTGACATATAAAGGTGGTTGTAAGTCCCTCTATTATAGATAATCATGAGAATTGGTAAGTGTTCAAAGATGATAGTCAGATTGTGAGATTCTTGCAAGAGGAGGCTGAGTTTTTTTCAAAAAACCAATCAAAGCACTTGTAACAATATAGTGATCAAACTGTGAAACTAAAAAAAAAAAAGTTGCCTAAAGGATTGGTCACGTTTGAGAACATTTTCAGTGGTGATGATGAGTTAAGGAGAAGTCATCCTTGACAACAAAGGAAGAACACTATGCCAATATAGAGATTGTAGCTGGTAAAAATTTGAAGTTGAGTAAGGTATGTAATCCACAAAAAGAAGCTTTCATTGAGTTATGCACAAGTTTTAATGATATATTTTCTTGAGAATATAGTGATCTCAAGGGGTTTGACCCAAGTCTAGCTCAACACACCATTGATTTAGAAGCTGAAACTAAACCGATAAGACAAAGACAAAGGCCCATCAATCCTAAGCTTAAGCCTTTGATGAAAGCTGAGCTTCACAAGCTCATAGAATCAATTATTATATTTCTAATCAAGGACTCAACTTGGGTGGCAAATCTTGTTCCATTACAGAAAAAGAATGATGAGATTAGATTGTGTGTTGACTTTCATGATTTGAACATGGATTCACTTAAAGATCATTATCCATTTCCATAAATAGAATAAATTTTATAGCTAGTTGTAGGTTCATAGAGGTTTTTTTTTGTTGGATGGATATAGTGGCTACAATCAGATTTTGATCAAAGAAAATGACCAATTTAAGACAGCCTTCACAACAAAGTGGGGGATGTTTTCATACAAAAAGATGACATTCAATTTATCTAATGATGGAGCAATCTTTCAGAGAGCCATGGATATGGCATTCCAAGGCCTTCTTAATAAGTATGTACTTATTTATTTGGATGATATAATAGTGTTTTCAAAGAGTGCAGAAGATGACTTGGTTCATCTCAAACAAGTGTTCAAAAGATGTAGGCAATTTGAGGTATCTCTAAATCCCAAAAAGTCTGTCTTCTCAGTTAATGAAGGTAATATTCTTGGCATGTTGTTTCAAATCATGGTTTAAGCATAGATTATGAAAGGATAGACTCCATTATTGCACTCTCCTTCCCTAAACACAAAAAATCTATGCAAAACTTCTTTGGAAAAATTAAATTCATAAGGAGATATATTTTGGATTTTTCCATTTTAGCTAAGCCACTTACAACCATGCTAAAGAAAAATTAGAGATTCAGCTTATCTAAAGGAGTAAAGAGTTTTGAAGATATTAAGAATGCCATAGCTAGTGCTCCTACACTTATAAATCTAGATTTCACAAAAGATTTTATTTTGTATACTTATGCTAACATGGACACCATTTTAGGCATTCTTATGCAACAAAATCAAAAGGTTTTAGAGCATCCAATAGTTTTATTTAATCAAATCTTGGAAGAGTACAAAACAAGTTATTCTTTTGGTGAAAAACATGTACTTTTATTTATATGGTCTCTTAAAAAGTTTAGATACTTGTTGTCTAAAAATAAGATACACCTTATGGTTCTCCATCCAAGCATCAAGGATTTCCTTTTGAACAAAGATATAAATGAGAAGAGTGTTGGTTGGATAACCAAGGTAGTGGAATATGATGTGGAAATTAAGGTGACAAAGTTGATTAGAGGCAAAGAACTTTGTGAGAATCTAGCTCAAGACTTGTAGGAGATTAAAGAGGTTGTTTTGACGTCAAATGATGAAGAGGTTGCAGTTGATCTTTCCTCATCTTATAGCTAGTTTCTTGACTTGATAAGCTATCTCCAAGATGGTATTTATCTCTCTCATCTAAGTGCTTCAAAAAGAAGATATTTTAGGTTGCAATCAATTCCACTTGTGCTTGTTGATAATATTTTGTTCAAGAAAGACATCAATGACATGTTGTTAAGATGTATTGAGCCAAGCCAAACTCAAAGATTGCTTGAAGAATTTCATGATGGACATGGTGGAGGACATTTTTTTACAAGAACTACAACCCTTACGAACATGAGAGGTGGGTATTATTGGCCTAGTATATTTGGTGATTGCCATGCATGGGTTAGGAAGTGCAAATAGTGTGTTATGTTTGTAGGAAAAGTGAAACTTGCAACATTACCTCTTCAACTGATTATGGTAGATCAACCCTTTGTCCAATGAGGATTGGATTTTATTGGTCTCATAAATCCTTCTTCAAGTTCAATACATAAATAGATTTTAACTGCTACAGATTACTTCACATGGTGTTGACCATTTTGGTCTTATAGGCCAAAATCGGTCTCCTTCTTCCCCTGCTATTCTAAGCCAGTTTAAATTTGGTTTGCATAAGTATTTCAGCAAGAGGATTAACCAGTTCAATGGCATGAACTTTGAAGATGAACTTTGAACTTGAACTTTGAACCATTATTGGTTCAATCGCTTGGTTCGATTGGTTCAATCACTTGGTTCACTCAGTTGGTTCAAGGTGTTTGGTTCAACTAGAAGGTTCAAAGGGGGTCTTGCAAAGCCTAAAGGACAAGTGCCCTTATAGAGGGTAGTCACACACAAACTGGACTTTTCAAGTAAGCTGTAGAGGGCAGTTCTGGACCCAAAAGTACCCTTGCGGAGGGCAGGGAACCCTTGCAGAGGAATCAAAAGGGTGAGTTTTCCTTCGGAAATGCTAAGGCAAAAGATAAGACAAGGTTAAATTTCTTCGAGCAAAATGTCTGAAAGAATTCCTTCAGACATTTTGTCTGAATGAAATTCATAAGGTAAAGAGCAAGGAATTCTTTTGAAAAAGTTCCTGTGGCAAAGTGAACAAAGTGAATTCTTTCGGACAAAAGTCTGAAGGAATTCCTTCAGACTTTTTGTCCAAAGGAATTCACCTGACAGAAAATCCCAATAGAAAGTAGCAAGCAGGAAAGATAAAGGAAAGATTTCCTTCAAATAAAATGTCTGAAGGAATTCCTTCGAACATTTTGTCTGAAGGATTTCAAGACCAAGGCAGCTCGAAGGATCGTGAAGGGTAGGTGACCTTGTGGGGGACTCTCGGCTACCAAAAGGAGGACCTTCCCCAAGCCCCGAAGGGACACCTTCTCTTAGGGAGGTTTCAATGACAAAGGCCCAAATAGAAGAAAAGAAGAGAGAGATATCCTTCAGGAGAAAGTCTGAGGGAACACTTCGGGAGAAAGGCTGAAGAAAAGAAAGCCGTTGGCTTTCAAATGGTGATGGGTGCGCGAACATTAACTTTATGGAAATAAAATAACTATTGACCTTTAAATGCTTGAGTGTGAATCTGAAGGAATTCAAAGGCCTTAAGGCCAAAAGGAAGAGACCATCGAGAAGGGAACCTAAAGAGCCAAAGATTGATAGAAGATATCCCTGAGGGCTCAGATTGCCGAAAGAAGTCAAGAGAGGAAAAGACAAAATGAGGAAAAGACAAAGGTGGGAAAAGATAAATGTTAAGAATGAACTCAGCGACCTGTTGATGAAAGAGCCCAAGGAGCTAGCAAAGGATGATAAGATAGCCCGAGAGATCAAATTCTAGGAAAAGACAAAGCCAGGAAGAGACAAAATTATGGATACGGACAAAATAGCCCAGGTGGCAAAAGGGAGGCGAGTTATTCCTGCAGTTGAAATAGTCTCCTCCAAGTGGTCATCAAGGAGTGAAAATAGTGAATGGTGCGACCTATTTTTCTCCACTTTGCATTGATAAGTAGACAAACTACGTGCATGTCTTGAAGGAGCAGTCTTGTTTATAGACAAATAGTGCGGCCCATGATTTCACATATGGCATTTAATATATTTTAAACACCTAAAGTCAAAACTGGAGCCGACACCACATTATCTATCAAGCGGCTTCCTCTTCCCAATGCTCTCAATGCACATGGGCCACTTGTAAAAGGGAACCAAAGTCTTTTCCAAAAAGGGGCACCTTTTGATTTCTCTTTCTCTAGATATATTTTAATCTCTCATTTTGAGAAAGATCTCTCAGCTTGTAAGGCAGAGCCCTACCAAAATTTACCTTGAATAAAAAAGAAGCATTTTTGCCTCCATTTGAGCTTGCACTTTTGTATATGTCTATGGCTTTGTCTTGTGTTAAGTAATTTTCCCTTATGCTTTCGCAGAATGATTCTAAAATGTCTAGTGTATTATGAGTTCTTCTTTTGCAGGTTAGCCAAAAGTGTCTATAGTAGAGTATAGGCACATGTGAATAGGCTACCATATTGTGTCTTAGAACACCTATGGTAGTTCTTCCTCCCTGTATCTCTAGAGGACCCCTCGCTCACTGATGCAGGATAATTTGTCATATCAAATGAAGTGTACATCAGCTTGTTCTTGGTGGAAAGTGTATGCTCAAGCTAAGTAGATATAAATTTTTTGGTGCATCACTAGCTTAGGTTAGGTTCTATTTTTTAGTAATCTTTCTCTCTTTTTAACCCCCCCAATTATATATATGTATTAGAAATATTACTAGAATAACTTAGAGATACATCAGAGGGAGCTAGCCCTTATCTAGATACTCTCCCCTCAATTTTTCCAGACCCATAGGCAAGAGAAGTGTTTCCATTGTGCCGTATGGAAGAGAGAAGCCCAGCCTTCTCTCAAGGGTACAATCCACAACGTCAATACTTTTTGGCATGCCTAATGGGACAAGTTTTTATTCCAAGGAGTTGAATAATTTTGGTGTGTTCTTCAACCAGCTAGCCTTTGGAGGCTTTTTTCATCAACACTAATGGTGACTCTGAGTTGAATTAACTAGTTAAGCAGTCTTGGTGGCATCAAGAAATCTTATTTTTGTATGTATAATCCCATCACTCAGAATCATGGGCCTTGTATTCATTCATATGGTTTTGATCAAGCTCATGTTGTTCATGGAATCACCTCAAACAACTCTCCTAGTTGCCCTTTAACAATATGGTAAGTAACACTGGAATTTGAGAAGCAGGTGATGGAGATAGACAGATTGGATGAGCAGTATAGATATCAGCAGGAGCTTATGTACTAAGAAGAGTGTTTGTTTAGGAAAGCTCAGGCCTTGCAATCCATGGAGGAGGAGGTATCAAAGTGGAAGAGTCCATCCATTCAAGGCAGTCAACCTTGTGCGCCCCCTCCTATTCTGAAGAAAGCCCCCTCTTGTGCACCAAATCCTTTCTACCAGATAACACTTGCTCACTCTAGCTCATCTAATGCATTAATCACTCCTGCTCCTAATCCCTTGCGCCTAGCTTCCTAACATCAAAAGGCATTAAAGCAACCTCTCATGGAAATGAACCTTCTCAATTCCTTAGAGTGTGAATCCTCCTTGGAAGGGAATACCATGAACCAACATGCCTCTCTTCAGGAAACTCTTCCTGTACATCAACAATCTCTTCCTAATCTTCCCCAACCTCCTCAAGTCTCTCAATATGATGTCTAGATTCCATGTTAGAAGAGAGAAAATCATGAACCAACTCGGGACCTTGAAAAAGATAAAGTTGCTGCCTCTTCCCAAGGGGAAAGTTCTAATCCCAAGGTCCTGAGTTGGAAGCAAACAATGGAATCATGGGGCAGGAAGGAGGAGGAGACAGGTTTTACTCAAAACCTTGAAGAATTTGAGGCTGCTCCTGCTCATGGTGATCCTTGTGACCTCTAATAAAAGCTCCTCCAAGAGAATATAGCCAAGCAAATTGTAGAATTGGAGTCCAGAATGAGGTTCCTCAGCCAAAGTGTGATGGATGGTTTAGATCAAGCAGAAGATCCTACATTTGAACACACCCCATCTACACTCCTTCAAGAGAGCTATCAAGCCACATCAGATATAGATGAAGTGTTGGCCAAATGGAAAGAGGAGAGTCATTCGATTCTAGCTCAAGGACTGCCTCCTCTTCCATGTGAGTTTAACCATAAGCCTTCTACTTCATCCCTTCTCAAGAATGAACTTGTTTTGTAGGAGGTGAGTGAAGAAGAGAGGATCCAATTTGCAGCCGTCCAAGAGGGTATCATGAATGACAATGAAGATGAAATCATCATGGATGCTCCCTTTGAAGACATCATCAACAATGGAGAGGATGCAGGTCATGCATACATGCGGATGTTCCAGCAATATGAAGAGGAAAGTAAGCATGGTGAGCTCTCTTCTCCCTTGTTTGATGAACTTCCTTCTTAATTTGATGATGAGGATGACGATGCCATGGAATCCAAGTTAGAGGAGGATCAAGAGCATGTCTGTGAACAACTAGAGATTCTGGTCTTTGAGCAAGAAAAGGAGAGGCTTGTCTATCTTGATGAAAGCTTTGAAGAAGAGAGCCTTGCACAAGAAGGTGATGTTCTATGGGTTGAGAAAGTAGTCTATGGCTTCATTTCAAGCATCACAATAGTCACCCTTCTTCAAGAAAGCCATGATCAAGCAAAAGATGATTTTGACAGTGTCTTCAATGAAGCAGAAGGGGACAAGTCAGTCCATGATGCATGTCAAAAGGACTATGCATATCAAAGGGATTATGGTGATGAGCCAATAGCCTTTGATTTCTTGATGAAAAACACTAGCATGAAGAACAGTATGAGGTGTTCTTCTAAGAACAAGAAGAATACATATATGTTGGAAGCATGTTTGCCCCCGATTCACTCAGATACGAGCGAATCAAAGTGGCAAGCAAGAAGAGCAAGTCACCAAATGTCCATTTCATTCAATCACTTGTCTGGCATCATAAGTTTTCTTTCCATGAAGGAGACTTAAGAAGTTTTCCCTTTGATCTAGGAGGGAGGCAAATATACCTTGTTAGCTGTACATAGTAGTTTGCTTTCAGTTTTTCTTTCCCTATTTTTCCTAAGTGTTGTTTGCACAAGTAGTGTTTTTTAGCCTTTATTGTGTGTGTTTTCCTTTGTGTTTGGGGTAAAAGCTTCATGATTGATTCTTGGATCTCTTGGGGCTGTTTCTAACTTTTCAAGCTGTGTTTTGACTCCGTGCCCAATGGACTTTGAGGCTAATAGTTTCTAAGCATAGCAGGCATGCTTCCCTTGGGAATCACCATTTTGTTGACCATTTTGGTCTTATAGGCCAAAATCAGTCTCCTTCTTCCCCTACTATTTTGAGCTAGTTTAAATTTGGTTTTCACAAATCTTTCAGCAAGAGGACGAACCAGTTCAATGGCATGAACTTTGAAGATGAGCTTTGAACTTGAACTTTGAACCATTGTTGGTTTAATCACTTGGTTCACTCAGTTGGTTTAAGGTGTTTGGTTTAACCAGAAGGTTCAAAGGGGGTCTTGCAAATGTCGAAGGACAAGTGCCCTTATGGAGGGCAGTCAGGCACAAACTAGACTTTTCAAGTAGGCTATGGAGGGTAGTTCTGGACCCAAAAGTACCCTTGCAGAGGGCAGGGAACCCTTGTGGAGGAATCAAAAGGGTGAGTTTTCCTTTGGAAATGCTAAGGAAAAAGATAATACAAAGTTGAATTTCTTCAAGCAAAATGTTCGAATGAATTCCTTTGGACATTTTGTCTGAAGAAATTCACAAGGTAAAGAGCAAGGAATTATTTTGAAAAAGTTCCCGCGATAAAGTGAACAAAGTGAATTCTTTCGGACAAAATTCTAAAGGAATTCCTTCAAAAATTTTGTCCGAAAAAATTCACTCGATGGAAAATCCTGATAGAAAGCAGCAAGTGAGAAAGACAGTAAATATTTCCTTCAGACAAAATGTTCGAAGGAATTCCTTCAAACATTTTGTTCGAAGGATTTCAAGACCAAGGCAGCCCAAAGGATCTCGAAGGGTAGGTGCCCTTGTGGGGGAATCTCGACTGCCGAAAGGAGGACCTTCCCCAAGCCCTAAAGGGACACCTTCCCTTTGGGAGGTTTCAATGACAGGCCCAAATAGAAGAAAAGAAGAGAGAGATATCCTTCAGGAGAAAGTCTGAGGGAACACTTTGAGAGAAAGGCCGAAGAAAAGAAAGCTATTGGATTTCAAATGGAAATGAGTGAGCGAACGTCAACTTTATGGAAATAAAATAGCTGTTGACCTTTAAATGCTTGAGTGTGAATTTGAAGGAATTCAAAGGCCTTAAGGCCAAAAGGAAGAGACTGCCGAGAAGGGAGCCCAAGGAGCCAAATATTGATAAAAGATAGCCCCGAGGGCTCAGATTGTTGGAAGGAGTCAAGAGAGGAAAAGACAAAACCAGGAAAAGACAATAGTTAAGAATGAACTCAGTGACCTACTGATGAAAGAGCCCAAAGAGCTAGCAAAGGATGATAAGATAGCTTGAGAGCTCAAATTCTAGGAAAAGACAAAGCTAGGAAGAGACAAAATTATGGATATGGACAAAATAGCCCAAGTGGCAAAGGGGAGGTGAGTTATTCCTATAGTTGAAACAGTCTCCACCAAGTGGTCATCAAGGAGCAAAAATAATGAACAACACAACCTATTTTTCTCCACTTTACATTGATAAGCAGATAAATTGCGTGAATGTCTTGAAGGAACGTTCTTATTTATAGACAAACGATGCGGCCCATGATTTCACATATGGCATATAATATATTTTGAATGCCTAAAGTCAAAACTGGAGCTGATAGAATATTATCTATCAAGTGACTTCCTCTTCCTAATGCTCTCAATGCACATGGGCCACTTGTAAAAGGGCACCAAAGTCTTTTCCAAAAAGGGGCACCTTTTGATTTCTCTTTCTCTAGATATATTGTAATCTCTCATTTTGAGAAAGATCTCTCAACTTGTAAGGCAGAGCCCTACCAAAATTTATCTTGAATCAAAAATAAGCATTTTTTCCTCCATTTGAGCTTGCACTTTTGCATATGTCAATGGCTTTGTCTTGTGTTAAGTCATTTTCCCTTATGCTTTCAGAGAACGATTCCAACATGTCTAGTGTATTGTGAGTTCTTCTTTTGTAGGTTAGCCAGAAGTTTCTACAGTAGAGTATAGGCACATGTGAATAGGCTGCCATAGTGTGTCTTAGAACACCTCTGGTAGTTCTTCCTCCCTATATCTCCAGAGGACCCCTAGCTCACTAATGTAGGAGAATTTCTCATATCAAATGAAATGTACATCAGCTTGTTCTTGGTGGAAAGTGTATGCTCAAGATAAGTAGATCAAACTTTATTGGTGCATCACCAACTTAGATTAGGTTCTATTTTTCAGTAATCTTTCTCTCTTTTCAACCCCCCTCCATTATATATATGTATTAACAATATTACTGGAATAACTTAGAGATGCATCAGAGGGAGCTAGCCCTTATCTAGAGACTCTCCCCTCAGTTTTTCTAGACCCACAGGCAAGAGAGGAGTTTCTATTGTGCCACATGGAAGAGAGAAGCCCAACCTTCTCTCAAGGGTGAAATCCACAGTGTCAATAGTTGGACAAAAATAGTGGCATTGAAAGAAGTAAATGAAACCAATGTTCTAGATTTATATGAAGGTTTGATTACTAGATTTGGAGTTACTTCAACTATTATTTTTGATAATGCAATGGCTTTTATGGGAAATAGGATCAGTCAATAGGCTATCCAACGTGGAATTTATCTTGGCACTTCATAAAACTATTATCCACAAGGTAATGGCCTTTCTGAATCTACAAATAAGAACCTAGTGAGGATCATAAGAAGGACTATTAAAGACAATCAGAGGTCATGGCATCTCAAGTTGAAGTCAGCTCTATGGATTGATAGGATCACCTACAAAATAACAATATCTAACTCTCCATACAAGCTAGTATATGGTAAGAAAGCAAGGTTGCCCTTTTCTCTTGAATTTCTTACTTTGGAACTAATACATTAGCTTGAGTTATTAGAGAATGAACCTATGGAGATCAGGTATGCTGAACTTATAGAGCTGGAAGGGATAAGAATTTAGTCCATACTAGCCATGGATATTCATCAAGCACAAGTGAAGAGAGCTTTTGACAAAGGAGTTTCTTCACAAAGTTTCAAAGAAGGAGATTTGGTCCTCAAGTGGGATGAGGATAGAGCTAAACTAGGAAGACACATAAATTTTTATTCCTTTTGAAGTGGCCCATACATAATCTCCAACTGCAAATACCATAATGCCTTTCAACTTGCAAAGATGGATGGTGACAAGCTTCCTATCTCAGTAATGGGATACATTTAAAACATTATTATTGAAGAGCAAAGCTCCTTGTACATAGTTTGTTTGCTTTCTTCCAAGTGTTGTTCAAGCACATTAGTTTCATTTTGTTTTGTTCCAAATAAGTGATTGTTTGCGCATCTACTTTTTAATTAGTTTTCCCTATTTTGTGTTTCCCTTCTTGTTTTGAGATGAAGGTTTTCTTTTTCAAATCAAAGGTTGTACTTACAATCATGGAGCAGATTTACCATTGTTTAATGAATTCAAATGTTATGTATATAGTCTACATTTTCAATCATAACAGGTATACTTCCCAGCAGAATTGCCAAAATGTTGACAATTTTGATCCCATATATCAAATTGCCACCCTTATCATTCAAAGCTTGCATGTCATCACCAATTTGATTTTGCTTAGAGAAGTTCTAAAGGGACAGTCAGAATAATTTAGCTTTTCACAAAGCACAAGAAATACTTTGAGCTTTCATAAAAGGAAGACTTTAGGGTTTGTCTAAGTATCAGAATTGTTTCAAACTTTTTATCTGAAACAACTTTTCTAAGGATCATCACATAGTTTCTCGAAGGACACTTTCATTTTCTTGAAGGGTACTCATCAAAAGAGCAGTTGGACTTTACAAAAAATTTGAAGGGTTCCTTACCTTCAGAAAAGGACCATTTACAAAATCCTGGAGGGCATTGTCAAAAATTCCAAAGGGCTTGTTCATTTTTCTGAAGTTCCTTTCCAACTTTGCCAAAGGGTATATGCCCTTCGAAAAAAGGCAATTTAGAAGGGCAAGTGGACTATTCAATTTCTCTGAAAGGTGCAGAACAAAACCCGAAGGGTCATTTTCTTTGGGAAGGGCCATTTTAAGATTTCCTTTAGACTTTTTGTCTGAAGGAAATAAATAAGACAACATGGCCATTTCACTTTGTTTGAAAGGCTCTTTTTCTTTGGCAATGGTCCATTTTACACTTTCCTTAAGGGCACTTACATTTCTCTAAAGGACCATTTACAAAAGCTCGAAGGGCATTGTCAAAAATTTGAAGGGACAATTTCAAAAGGGCAAGCAATTTTTCTGAAGAAAGGACCGTTACAATTTTTTTGAAGGGTCTATTGCAAAATCTTGAAAGGCACTTTACAAAGTGGAGGGTCTATTTCAATTTTGCCCAAAGGTGCATTTACAAAGTTCTGAAGGTCTCTTACCTTTAGGAAGGATCATTTGCAAAAACCTGAAGGGTTCTTTCATAGCTCTGAAAGTTCTTTTCAAAAGGTAAAGGACCATTTCAGAAAAGCCAAAGGGTATTTGACCTTCAAAAAAAGGCAATTTCAAAGACAAAGGGACATTCACAAAGTCCTAAAGGGTAGTTTTTCAAAATTCAAAGGGTCCATTCATTTCTGAAGGGACATATTGCAAAATTTTGAGGGGCATTTTCATAAGGCCCGATGGGTTCTTTCCCTTAGAGAAAATGATCCCACAGAAAGGTCAAAAGTAAAGAGTTCGAAGAAATTCCTTCAAAAAAATTTGTTGAACAAAATCAAGAAGAATACTTACTCCAAAGAATTCCTTTGGAAGAAAGAAAAGACATGAAGTTTGAAACAATTCCTTTGGACAAATTATCTAAAGGAAATGAACAAAAAAAAAGTTTGAAGGAATTCCTTCGGACAAATTGTCTAAAATAATTCCTTTGGAAGGCTTACCTAGGGAAGAAACCATTCAAAACCCTGAGGAGGAAGCTCAAGCAAAGGAGACCAAGGAATTCCTTTAGGGGAAATAAATTGAAGGAACTGTCCAAGGCAAAAGGAAAAGGAATCAAGTAGAAAAGGTGAAAGAAAGAGATAAGCCACAGACAATAAATCCAAAAACAGGGGCAAAAGCAAACAATTTACATGTAAGTGACCCAAGCTCGAAGCAAAACATGTAGAAGTGAAGAGCACAAGAACAAGAGTTTAGCGTTGGATGGATGTTCAAGGAGAGATTAACATAGAATTTCATGCAATCCAAGCCTTTCAAAGCACTTCCAACTCAACTTCAAGTGGAGTTCTCAGTCCAAGATATGGCATGGCTTTTCATGCAAGAGTTTGACTTGTCAAACTTAGGTCCACCTCATCCCTTCTACGCCAACATAGAATTTCATGTATGCTTCAGTTCTGGAGTTGACTAGTCTTGCACTTTGTTTAGTTGACAAGTCATGCATGTGATTTGTTTATCTTGTTGAAGGCTTTCAACATTTCTAGCAGTTCAAGTAGAGTTCTAAATTTAGTCTTGGCATTGATTTCATGCAAAAAAAATTGTTCTCTTGTTTTCAGTAGTTCAGATAGAGTTTATATTTGGAGATTGGCGTAGCATCATGCATGATGGTTTGATTCAAACTTGAGCTCACCATTCTTTTCAAATGTCAAAGTGATTTGTCATGCAAGACAAAAAGACAAGGAGATATTTTTAGGCTTTGTCATCTTAGTGTAGCTGAAATTGGACTTGGGCTGAAGTGGGAGTTGATCTCCTCTTCTATTTTTAGTGCCAATGTCTTGGTTTGTTGTATGTTTTTTCTATATGAGTTGGCTTTTCAGCCTTGAATTATATCCTCTTTTGGCTAGACCAGACTCTACCAAATTTTTTGTTTTGTAACCTTTTTAGATAGATAAAAGGATAGTTTTTAGACTCCAAAGTGCTGGTATAGTGTATTTATATCAGTGATTTGTATATGTGATCAATTTTTCTTCCTTGTCAAGTCTTGATTCTTACCTAATTACTAGTTGATCAGATTATGCAGGTTATGTTTTGTGTTTAATATCTTTTAGTTGAAATTACAGTGGATATAAGTGGTTGATTAGTGTCTTGAATCAAGCCTATTCCATCATTCCCCTCAAGCTTTTATCACAAGATAGAACCTTTTCATAAAATACTAATGCATAAGGGTCAATTGGGGATAAAAATTTAGTTTGTTTATTATTTGATCGGTGTTTTTAAAAGCTCAAATTATGTGGATCAATCAAAGTTTAGGTGTATCATCATCATTAGGTAGGATTTCCCTTCAAGTTTCTTTCTTCCCTTTTTCTTGACAATTTGTAGCATAGAGTAGAGATCCTAATTGATACACCAAAGGGAGCTAGCCCTTACAATTTAGAGATTCAATCCACTGATTAGATTACCCACAACCTAAGATTGTTTCCATGTTTCAATAGACTTTGAAGGCCTAAAACTACCTTCACAAGGGTGTGAGTCTGATTGACAACAGTTACCCTACATGGTACCAAGCTCTTTATGCAGTGGAAGACTTTGGTGGGGATGATGGTGGTAGGCAGCCTATGGATGTTGACCGAGCTAGTAGATATCAACAGGCACAAGTTCAAGCGGTTACCCCAAATACACAGGTAGGAGAGGCATTAGCCATAGTACAGGGATAGGTTGTAACATTACAAGGTTGGCCGATAGGTTTATAAGGTTAAGTGGTTACACTTACAGGTGAGATAGACTAGGATAGAGCTTCATTAGCCTTGGTTACCCAAGAGAGAGACTCCTTGAGATAGACCAGAGGAGGAGCCACAACACCTGTAAGACCATCGGACACTATCCTTAATGCATGATATCTATCCATAGTGGAGGAGCTACGCTACTATAAGGCTATAGTCTTGAGGCAGTGTCCTGATGAGCCTCGATAGTGTGAATACAGAGCTAGTTTGGTAGGTGGTGCTAGCATGGTGACACTGGGTCAGTGGGCTACTTCAGTAGGTGGACATGTAGGGACATCAAGAGGATAGACACTAGGAGGTAGTGGTGTTCTAAGAGATAGTGGTGCCCTAGGGGCATAGTTATGACATAATTTATGACACACTATATGTTTTTGTATATCATTTTGATGTTGACTTGTGAGCCGATGCATTGAGATGTACATTTTGAAAGGGAGACATGTATATTGTTGTATACATTATGATGTTAGATTCATGATTTATATATATGATTGTTGTTGATTGCTCATGGTTTATGGTATGCTTTGATGTTAATGATGTAATGTTTACAGCTATGTTGATCATTGATGATGTTATATGTATTATGGTTGTGATGTGGATATTGGGTACTGGTGTAGACTCACCTAGCTAGGCATGTGATGAGATGTCTTTTTTTATGTTCATGGTTATGATGATGTTGATATGATGATGATGTTCATGATAAGAATGAATAAGTACATGCTTCCTTATTTATATTTGATATGATCTTGATATTCAATATATGCAAAAATACCCTTAAGGTAGGGAAACACCATGTAGACACCTAAAAAGTGTCTAACCCTTGGTCTTCCTCTCTCCCCTTGGTCCCTTGCCACTTCGACTATCCCTAACCTACCTAGGTCTTATTAATTGAAAATAATCATCTATTTTTAATTAAATAAGTCCATTTTCCCTCTCCTTGCCACCTCGCCACCCTAGGATACCCTCCTTGGATCCCCTTCATTCCCCACATGGCCATTTAATGCTTAAGACTCCCATTCCAACCTCTCCACTCGCCCAATTAACCCCCGTCGACCGTTTCATCCTCGCATTCATTTGACCCGGTGGTTGGGAAACGGATTAAAGGCTATTTTTAGCCTTTCTCTGGCCTTTTAGCCATCGATGACGGTCAACTGTCGACCGACATCGGTGATATTACCGGCGTCGGCACCTTTCATAATGGCTTCTTCACCGTTATCTCCTCTTCTTCGCTCTCTGCATCTCTCTCTGGCATCCCTACTCTTGAATCTTTGCATCAGACCCTTGTATCCGCCCTTTCACTTGACCTCTCTGCCAATCAATCTGACTCTCTCCCTCAGGTACACAGCAAGCTTCTGCAAGTGAACAATAGGGATTCTCCATCAGCAACAGGTCTTCACATCCGACATCACCAGCAACAGGACACCAACCTACACCATTTTGTTCAGCAGGGCACAAGTAAGTACTCTGTTTGTGTTTTCATTATGCTTTCTAGTCATCTGCTTTTAAACTAGATTCAGCACTTCTTTTCCCTAACCCAGACTGCTAACCAAACCAGGCAGACCCAGATTCCTATCTCCCTGATTGGCCTCCTTTATCTCTCTGTCCCTTTTCGACATTTTGTCCATTATCCTAGACCTCTGCACAGACCCTCAACTAAAACTAGACTCTCCCAGACCATTTTGTACGTCCATAGACCAAGCCTGGACCAGACTCTGTCCAGACTCGACCAGAACCTGCCTAAACCCCGTCCAAGCCTATTGCCTAGACCGACGCCAGTCACTGCCTCCACCGACTTCGACAGCATAATCGACGTCGGCAGACCTTGACCACCGACGCCGGCGACTGTGACTAAGCCGACAGCATCTCAGGTAAGCTTTTTGCTTCCATTCTTCTTTTCAGTTTGTTATCATATTAATATTTTAGCATTTTGTCATTTATCAGTCATTTATCTTTTATCAAAATAGTGGGTTGACCTCCCTTAAGGAAGTTCTCATACTTCTGGGAACAAGCTTTTGCTTGGCAACCCACCATCTATCCATCTAATGCCTTTTTGTCCAAGTTTTCTTCTTTGCAGGTGTCATTCCTCCACAGCCAAAGAGGAGTACTCACAGCGTCTGGATTATGGTGCGCAGACTTTATCCAGGTACTTCACAAGCCTTGACCATTATTTCTTTTAGTTTCTTATTTCTTCTTTGAATGTAGAAAGCAATTTTGTATAGAAACATTTTGGCACACCCGGTGGGACCTTAGGTTCTTCCTCGGGTTCCTTTCCTTCTTTTTTTCATATAGGTGCATTAGGTTCTTTCCTTTTCGTCTTCTTTCATCTCTTCTTAACAACACTATAAGCAGGATTAAAAAGAATCTTTCTTTTCTTTCTTGCACTTCTAGACTAGTCCAAACATCATACTCTCAACCCTTTCTCAAACTTGTCTTCATTTAAATTTCATATTTTCAACTTGGGCATTAAAACACTTTGCATTCATTTATGTTTGCTTGCATCTTTTTAGACCACACATAGTAATTAAACCGCATATTGAATAAATCTAGTCCACTCCATGTTACACTACCGAACCACATGCACTAAAACACACATCAAACTCACTTGAGACAAGGCCTGACTGGGATTTCATCTCCCAACAGATACCTTACCCCTACCTGGCAATCTCACTTGGATTTCATCACCAAGGGGAAAGCCCACTCCGTTCTCTAGCGGAGTATAATCTCTAGGCAAGGTATATCTTGGCTAAGCGAGACCAGCTAACCACTGGGATCATGAAGTGAGGGGAGCTTGCTCCTTAGCACCAGGCCACGTACCAAACCTAACATAGATTTTTGATCACCTTAACATACTTGAAACCATCTTTAGACCACCTTATTCTAGGACCCTTCTAACAGCCATTCTCCCTAAACATTCATCTAAGGCATAAGCCATAAAATTCTAAAGTTAATTCTTAGGATTTATCGCTTAGGCTTGTCTGTCTCTCTCTATTTTTCTCTTCTCATCTGTTTGTTTGAGTGAGTGAGGACGCTTTGTTCATTGTTTTTCCAAAGAATCTTAAAATCTTTTTGTTCTCTGGAAGACACAGTCACCGGCATCAGTTCTGTCATCGACGTCAGTTTTCCTCTCTTACCGACATCGGTTATCTGACCGACATCGGCTATCTGCCTTACCGACATCATGTTTTTAACCGACATCGATCTCTGTCACTGTCCTTTTTTTAAAAACCAGTAGCCTAAAACCTGTCCCTTCTCTGTCAAAAACTCCATTCTGGTTTTCTGAAACAGAAAAACATAGTTTCTGAAACCTGAACCCTCTTTGCCTTGCATGGTTTTGACTCGTAGCCAAGCCAAGGCTCTTGTCAACCACGCTAGCCATCAACCACTTCCGTCTACCCCGTCCCTAACCAGTCCTATCATGGAGTTCCACTCAGAGACTGAAAGAACTCCTACAGGACCGACCCTGACCCCGACCCTGACTCAAATTCCCATCATCCCTAAAGGGGACCAATATTTTGAGAGATTCTTGGACCTCAATACCGTAGCCCTCCAAAACTATCTCGCGAGAAACCCAACACGAGACCTTTCAGGTGATGTGGTGATGACATCCACGCCATTCACCACCCAACCCTTTATGACTCAGCCTTTCGCCTCAACTATTAACCCAACCATGGCCAATACACAAAGTTTGGCCTCCCCGTCTATTTTTAGACCGACCTCCATCGGGGTTCCATTACCCCCTCAACCACCTGCAATTCAACCAAGTTCTACATCATATCAGAACTTGATTGTCTCAACCCCTCATACTCTTGCGCCCACAAATGTAGGAGTGCCAACCTATCTTTCTACCAGTGCCGCCATTCAACCACCTTTGGTGGTGCCCAATCAACTTATACCTTCGACCTTCATAACGCAACCACCTTTAGCCTCCACTTATGTCCCTGCGACTAGTCATCCATACATTGCGCCTTTACAAGTGCAACCAACTACGTCGCATACCTCTTCTAGCCTCTTTCAAGCACCTTACAACCTAGGGGGTGCTTCATCCACCAATCCATCAGTAGACATCATTAAGATGCTAATGGATAAAATGTCCAGTCTCGAAGCCTCCATTTCCAGTTCAAGCAATACTTTGTCATATGAGCAAATTTGCAATGAGCCCATCCATCCTTCCGTCCCTATTCGACCATACCCTAACCATTGGGAGCTTCCTAAATTCACTTGCTTTCAGAGTAAGGAAGACCCACAACAACATCTATGGGCATTTAGACATGCCTGTTATCTTATTGCCCATGACGATGCATTGCTTTTACACACGTTCCCTATGTCGCTTTCTGGCCCAGCCCTTGACTGGTATAGTTCTCTTGCCAGACACTCTATCTTTTCATTCATTCAACTCGCCCAACTATTTCTTGACCATTTCTCAATCAACATCACCAAACAAGTCTCAATCACAGACCTTTACTCCATCAGGCAATTTGATGACGAATCTGTAGTCAATTTTGTCGCTCGTTGGAGGGGCCTGATTAACCAGCTCTCCTTCTCTTTGCCTCAACCTAAGCTCATCAAGCTCTTCTCTCGAGCATGTGCCAGACACATCTCTTCTACCTTGTGGATTCAGACATTCCGCACTTTTGACGAAGCTTTCATCATGGCTCAAAAGCTCGAACTCCGTGCCCTTGAAGAAGATAAGGTCAAATTGCGTCATACCAACGCTAAAACCAATGGCCATTCTTCTTCCAGACCTTCTTCTTCTGCCAATTTTGAATCTAAAAGAGTGGCCAATATTGTGGTCATTAGATCACCATCCTCGACAACAATGAATTACTCTCAACCTTCGACGTCTTCAAGCATCACCAAACAATTCCAACAATGGTACATTTAACGTTCTTACACTCCACTTGGAGAACCATACGCTTCCGTTTTGGAAAAACTACTCAAGCAGGGGGTCCTCAATCTCCCTCCAATCCGACCACCGCAATTTGACCCTTCAAAAGCCATCCCTACATGGTATAGGGAGACCGACTTCTGCCACTTTCACCGCATCCAAGGCCATGACATCGACAACTGCCGAACCTTCAAAAACATCATCCAAGACATGATCGACAAGGGGGATCTTATTTTAGATAACCCGAATGCCCCACCTAACCAACATATCGACATTTTCAAACAACCATTTATGAATCATCTGCTTACTCAAAACAACGTCCAGACTTTGACCAATGACCCTCAAGACCATGACATTTATACAATTAACACTATCTTGCCTCTTGTCCTAGACCAACCTCTTCCATTAAAGGATGAAGAACCTTCTTCTCCTGCTAGTCCTCCATCTACCTCTCTTGTATTGGAGGACGCTTTGACCACATCAACACCATTAAGCCCACCTCCATCCGAAGACCCTACCTTGCCTACTCCTTAACTACAAGTAGAAGGCACGATCATCCATGCCCTCTGCCCACTTGAGGAGCCACACTCTCTTATTTCTTCTCCACCAAGAGAAGAACCAGTCTCTCCACCCATTTCAACTGAGGAAGACCCAGTCACAGTTTCCTCTTGCCCTTTGCGTGAGATTTCTACATCTCACTCACCTCCATCCACATCCAAACCCAAACCTACATCTAACCTCACCTCACACAATAGTGGCCCTCGACCCAAACACATGAAAGCTACTAGACCTCACCGGAGAACTCCTCCTCCACCTTCGTCATTACCTTCAATCTTGGGCCCACATCCGTCCACTTTAATAGGAGTGCTTCCCACTCCCATCCTTCATAGAGGCAAGTCGCCTCTATTACTCTCTCAACCCATCAGACATACATCTCCTCCAAACCCTCGACCTATGCCTCTTTTGCCTCCCAAACCAACGTCACCAACCCTCACTGCAACAAAACATCTTGACCCATTAGCAGGTTCATATGCCTTGCTCTTACGGCAATTATTGCAGTCATCTCGTATCGACCTCCCGCCTCTTAGACAATATCAATCTCTCAGACCTAAACCACCTTGGTTCGACCACACTTGCATTTGTGCGTATCATCGCACGCTTGGACACGACACAGAACATTGTTGTGCCCTCAAGGTTGCCATTCGCCGATGTTTGGAGAATGACACCTCTCTTTTCAACCATGTTATCAACAAACCTTCAACATCAACCCCGACTCATGCCTCTCCAACCTCATCACCTAAATCAGGATCCCCACGCCAGACTGTGGTCCCTTTGCCACCTTTGACCCCCTTATTCGACATTAATACCATCCATCTGACCACTAAACCTCAACCGACCTTAACCAATCTTTCAAACATTCTCCCTACCCGCTGAGGGAATTCATCCTTCATCCAAACCTCGACCAACTGTTCAACCCAGTCTCTACCACATATCAATCACTCATTTAATCTTAAATCTCGACTAAGTGTCCATCGACCCAACCCCCGACCAATTATTCGACTAGTCTCAACCAAACTTCAACCAAATATCAATCAACCAGACCTCTCGACCAAACATTCAACCTTTTTCAACCAACCAACAACAATGTCAACCAACTTCCCATCCATCAATCAACACCTGACCAATCTCGAAAGAGGCAAATTGGGGTAAGTTTGCTCCTAATTGACTTGGACCTTATCATAACATACAAGCATGGCCCAGGGACTTATTAGACCTTGAACCCCTTTTTATGTCTTGCATCTTTGACCATTTCTACTGTTAGTCGAGTGCTCGATCACTTGATGTTTTACTTGAGCTCATCCCTTGAGCAACCCCTTGTCATTGTCATTCTTTTTCCTATCAACCCTGCTTCCTAACACTTGTCAACCCTTTTTTGTCAAGCAGTAATGCTTTGTCCTAATAAAAGGGAACCCTTAAACCTCTACAGGCTCGTCCATGGCTAAACTTCAGTCAACAATTATATTAAAAATAATATATCATACCAGGTCATAAAACACTCTAAATGTAGACTGCTCCCTCGAAGGACAGCTACATAATTGCTGTATTACTAGACTGATCCCTTGAAGGACAGCTAGGCCAACTTATCAAACATTTAAAGCAAAGTATAGACCACTCCCTCAAAGGATGGCTATGACTAATTATTGCTATAGATAGCACCTAATTTTGAAGCTTCCTGCATTGATCAGCTTCACAACATGACCACCAAGCAAACAACATCATTATGTGGACTTCTCGCATCGATCAGTTCACCGTCAAAAAAAAAAAAAAAGACTGACACGCTATCAAGTCATGGACACGCCTATAGTCGTTCTTGGGTCACCTATAAAAGGGGCAAGGTTCTTCCTGCCACCAAAAAAGGGTTACCCCATCCTCTCGTATCACATAACTCATCCTATCACCCCAACACACTCAAGGGACTTCGAGCTCACTTAACGTCAAGTGATTCGACTATTTCTCTAGCATAACACTGGTCCACGACGCAATGCATACACGGGGCTTTTGTTCTAACAACCCCTATCCATGCTATCCTTTTTGGTCCTTGTCAATGAAAGAGCAATTCGCCTTTCACTTATCTTTCACTTTGGTCACATTAAACCAAACCAACTTCAACATTTTCAAACCAACCTCAACATTTTCAACATGACATCAGGCATCGCCTTGTCCTTTTCACATAGTTTCCATGGACACCAATACACATGGAAACTATCGACCAAACCCAATTTATGTTAAGCATAAATCAATACTTGCTGAAGCATAAATAGACCCCATTCATTTTTAGCATACATCCATCACGACTATGGAAAATTGCTAGGGATGAAAGACCTTCGACCAATGTTACAGAATACACCATTTGGAAAAGGCTGTAACATCTCTTTCTCCTCATCATTTCGACACTCGACCAAACTCATCATCGACTATTTTGACCCTCGCAGTTTGAACTACATTGGTCTGAGGCCCTAAGACTGGAGCTATGTAGGCAGCACTCAGTTGATACGACATCATCTTGGGTTAGCTCGACCACCCTCGTTTGTTCATCTCTCTGATGGACAAACCCTTTTTCCTCCTTTTGACCATGACCTTGCCCTCGACCAAAACCAATCCATGACCTTGACTTTGACCAAGACCCATCAATCCTTTTTGACCATTCCTCCCTATTAGGGAGAACTACATTGGCCTGAGGCCCTTCACACAAGGGCTATGTAGGTAGCACTCAGATCATCTGACATTTTTTGAGGTTAGCTCGGCCACATCCTTTCATCCATTCGTCCACTTTGACCATCGACCATTGGAGATCATGCCTATCTCCTCAGACCCTGACCACTTTCGAGACAACTCTGTCTTGGTTTTGTTTGCACGCATGCTACCTCACGAATAGATAGCAAAATTGTTCACAGACTATTTTTGACCCTTCGCAAGTATAGGATCGCAAGCCAGTTGATCCCTACTACTTGTGGCACTTTCATGTTTCTGGGAGCACTTCCTAAGCCCTGGATACCTAGAACACGACGACCATTTGGAGCTTCAGCTTAGATTTAGTGACCCGATCAGCAGACGACTAAATGCTGGGGCCCAGTTACTTTGATTTTAGCACTCCTCGACCCTTTTGATTGCGACCATTTGACCTACCTGTCCCGTGATGTGGTATACGTGCAATCACAACTTTTGCAGCATTTTCACTCACTTTTCATCTTTCTCATCCACCTTTTGTCAAATCAGCACCCGACATCAGGTTTCCTTCCCTCGACTCCCACTTTGAGGGGGAATACCTCATCCATACTTCGGGGCAATCCACATCATCCCTCACCTGGGGCAACCACCTCCTGTTTTTGTCTTGCAGTTCGTCCAAAACAACCAACAAGACAAAAAGGGGAAAATGTAGACACCTAAAAAGTGTCTAACCCTTGGCCTTCCTCTCTCCCCTTGGTCCCTTGCCACTTCGACTATCCCTAACCTACCTAGGTCTTATTAATTAAAAATAATCATCTATTTTTAATTAAATAAGTCCATTTTCCCTCTCCTTGCCACCTCGCCACCCTAGGATACCCTCCTTGGATCCCCTTCATTCCCCACATGGCCATTTAATGCTTAAGACTCCCATTCCAACCTCTCCACTTGCCCAATTAACCCCCATCGACCATTTCATCCTCACATTCATTTGACTCGACAGTTGGGAAATGGATTAAACACTATTTTTAGCCTTTCTCCAGCCTTTAGCCGTCGACGACGGTCAACCATCAATCGACATCGGTGATATTGCCGACGTCGGCACCTTTCATAACGGCTTCTTCACTGTTATCTCCTCTTCTTCGCTCTCTGTGTCTCTCTCTGGCATCCCTACTCTTGAATCTTTGCATCAGACCCTTGTATCCGCCCTTTCACTTGACCTCTCTACCAATTAATCTGACTCTCTCCCTTAGGTACATAGCAAGCTTCTGCAAGTGAACAATAGGGATTCTCCATCAGCAACAGGTCTTCACATCTGGCATCACCAGCAACAAGACACCAACCTACACCATTTTCTTCAGCAGGGCACAAGTAAGTACTCTATTTGTGTTTTCATTATGCTTTCTAGTCATCTGCTTTTAAACTAGATTCAGCACTTCTTTTCCCCAACCCAAACTGCTAACCAAACCAGGTAGACCCAGATTCTTATCTCCCTGATTGACCTCCTTTATCTCTCTGTCCCTTTTCGACATTTTGTCCATTATCCTAGACCTCTGCACAGACCCTCAACTAAAACCAGACTCTCCCAGACCATTTTGTACATCCACAGACCAAGCCCAAACCAGACTCTGTCCAGACTCGACCAGAACCTGCCTAAACCCTGTCCAAGCCTATTGCCTAGACCGACGCCAGTCACTGCCTCCACCGACGTCGGCAGCATAATCGACGTCGGCAGACCTTGACCACCGACACTGGTAAGACCACCGACGCCGGCGACTGTGACTAAGCTGACAGCATCTCAGGTAAGCTTTTTGCTTCCATTCTTCTTTTCAGTTTGTTATCATATTAATATTTTAGCATTCTGTCATTTATCAGTCATTTATCTTTTATCAAAATAGTGGGTTGACCTCCCTTAAGGAAGTTCTCATACTTCTAGGAACAAGCTTTTGCTTGGTAACCCACCATCTATCCATCTAACGCCTTTTTGTCCAAGTTTTCTTCTTTGCAGGTGTCATTCCTCTACAGCCAAAGAGGAGTACTCACAGCGTCTGGATTACGGTGCGCAGACTTTATCCAGGTACTTCACAAGCCTTGACCATTATTTCTTTTAGTTTCTTATTTCTTCTTTGAATGTAGAAAGCAATTTTGTATAGAAACACACCATATAATACTCCTTTAGGAAGGAATAACTCCATAATGTCTCTTCAAGGGGACAACCTCCAATATCCTCTTATAATAGAAGACTCAATGCTTACTTGATATCTTTACCATGATAATCATCTCCTATATATAGACATCTATTTAACCCATGGATGGGTAACCTCCTAATCCCAATGTAGGCTGACCATTACCCAATATACAAATTCCATAAGTTACTCCATTATCCTAATATATTGTACCCATATAACTAAGGGGATGTGTGCCACATGTTAGCATCTCCATCAACCCATATACATTAATATATCATATCCCTAGGTACATAGCATTACTTCCCTCCTTGACATATTTCATCCTTAAAACATAGGAAGAAACCAAATAATGAGTGTGCTTCAAATCATTGCACACTTGTATCCAATTTTGATCATCTAGCCATCCATATGTGATCTTGGCAGGTGATAGCTCTCCAAGCTTGTTTCCAAATTCCATTGTTCTCCTCTAATTTCATTCATGATCATAATTATACTTCTTTGGTCTCCAAGCATAATTATTCTTTTTTTTATTCCATGTACCATATTTTGCTGCAATACTCTGATTTCAACCATGACCATAGTAGGTATTCTTCCATGCATAGTCATAGTTATTTCCCCATTCATTCCATGTGCCATAGTATTTTTTATTTGGATTCCTTGCATATTCATAATGATTGGAAATTTTATTTCTTGTATAGACAAAATGATTTTTGTTATGACACTTCCTCACTTGGTTCCATGATTGTTTCCTCTCATGATGATGTGGGTGTCTATATACCTCAACATTTTCAAATACTTTGACCTTATCCACCTTTGCTTCTACCTCTTCCACCTTTTCCTTATTTGTCTCTTGAGTAGATGAAGTGTTTATTTTTAGTGTGTCTTTATCTATATCATCTGAATCTTCATCATGCTCTTCATCACCTGTTTCCATCTCATCCTCATGATCTACCTAGATTGTTATTGGTGCCTTTTTCACTATGATATCTTGTAGAGTGATCTTCTTTTTCCTATACCAAATCTTCATTAACTTTTTTTGAACATTAATATTCATTGTTCCCAAAGTCTCTAACCATGGATATCCAAGAACTATATCCATATCATCCATATCCAAAGCATAAAAATCTGAATGCAAAAAATATTTTTCCATAATGAGCTTCAAATACTTAAACATTGAAATATTATTACCATCTACTTGAACCTCCTTGATATTATTTGCTTGAACATGTAGATGCTTGGCCACATTCATGTTAATGAAGTTATACTTATTGGTAGGGTTTATGGACACAACCAACTTCTTCTTTTGAATACATCCATGAAATTGAAAAATTGACTTGAATTTCTTTGAAGCCAAATTATTTGAACCCTTATTTTCTTCTTCTTCTTCTTCTTCTTCTTCTTCTTTTTCTTCTTTTTATGCTTCTTTTTCTTCTTCTTCTTCTTCATCTGCTTCTTCTGTTGCTTCTTCTTCTTCTTCTTCTTCTTCTTCTTCTTCTTCTATTTCTTCTTCTTTTTATACTTCTTCTTCTACTGCTTCTTCTTTTTCTACTTTTTTTTTTATAGCCCAATGATCTAAAAAGATATGTTCCATTTCTTTCCATGAAGAAAACCTTTCTGTACAGCTCAATTGATCAAACCAATGTAGTGCAGGCCCAGACAAAAAAGAAAGTAATCATCTTTGCCCAATTTTTTTTTAAAAATGATTCTCAAAAAGGAGCCATCATTATCTAACATCAATATTATCTTCCCTTGAAATTTTTTTGCAACTCCATGATCCACAAAAAAATTAGGGTTCATGAAACCCTAAAATGTCAATAACTCATACCAAACTGATCCATAAAATCACAATAAATCTCTCCAAACAACTCAAAAAATTCTAAATTTTTTACTGTGCTTCTCTTATATCTTCTTACATATCTAGTAAAAATTTTGAATAAAATTCCCTATATTTCGGAAGATATAGTGAAATTATTATAAACACTAAAATAGAAATAACTCCCTCAAAACTAATCAAAATATCTCTATTTTTTTACTGTGACTTATTTAAAATATTATTCATATCCAGTAAAAAAATTGTGAAAAAATTTGCAATCAATCAAAAGTTATTTCTGATTCAAAAAATTAGGGTTTCACTCCACACAAATTGCCCAAATCAAAGCTCTAATACCACTTGATATGATCTTGATATTCAATATATGCAGAAATACCCTTAAGGTAGGGAAACACCATATAATACTCCTTTAGGAAGGAATAACTCCACAATGTCTCTTCAAGGGGATAACCTCCAATATCCTCTTACAATAGAAGACTCAATGCTTACTTGATATCTTTACCATGATAATCATCTCCTATATATAGACATCTATCTAACCCATGGATGGGTAACCTCCTAATCCCAATGTAGGCTAACCATTACCCAATATAATAATTCCATAAGTTACTCCATTTTCCTAATATATTGTACCCATATAACTAACTAATGGGATGTGTGCCACATGTCGGCATCTCCATCAACCCATTACATTAATATATCATATCCCTAGGTACATAACATATTTAGACATGTGGTAGAAATAGTTTATTGCTATATTGTTCATAGATACTTGATTTTGACATGATGATGGATATGCCAATGATGTATGTTTTTATTCATAATGCATGTTGATGCGTTGTAGTTATGATTATGGTTATTTTTTCTTAAGGTAAAACACATAAATTAATTTTGACTAACAACTTTAGATGTTTCAAATAGAAAATACTTCAGAGATAAACGTCAAAGTGGATATATCAACCAGTGATGAGAAGATAATAAGAGGGCATGATGTTTCTTCTTTGACAATGACTAAAACAAAACCAAAGCTAGATTGGCTTAAGGAACATAAGCCCTTCGAATGCTTTGCATTAATGTTTTTTAGTTGGTTAAAAAGGTGTTTTGATCACATAATGTCAAGTGAGCTCAAAATCCCTTGCTTATAATGTATAAAGGGGAGATGGATAAAAAATCAAACGTTCTTATGAGACTAGCATGCATCTTCTAAAGGTTATCAAAGAGTTAGTATAAACAAGTCTATGTCATATAAAGTGTAGACTGATTGATGCGAAAAGTCTACTTATGAGAGCCAACTATGAATTTTAAAATTATTTTGCTTATGAGAGTCGATTGTTGCTTTCAAAATTATTTTATTTTTGCTTTTGATTGATAATGGGTCTTCTACTTATTTGTTGTTGATTGGGAGTTGGAGAAGTTGATCGATGCGGGAAGCTTTCAATAAATTGCTATGCTTTTGACAAATGCCATACTTAACCATCCTTCAAGGGAGTGGTCTAAGTTTGTATGTATGCTTTTGATATTTTTCCTTCAAGGGAGCAATACACCTTAATTTGAGCAAATTTTTAATATATATTAGTAGTTGTCATTCAAGAGAGCAGTATGTAAATGATAGGAATGATCCATGATTGTTTTTAGTTATGACTTCACTTTTGCTTGTTTAATTTTTGCTTGACATAGACATGATTATATAGGCTTGAAGGTTCACCTTTATGGAGGTAAAAATAGAAGCACAAGAAGGTTGATAAAGTGTAAAGAGGTTTTAGGTGACAACAATCATGGGAATAGATCTTGTAAAAGGGGTGAAAAGTACCAATAGAATCATGCCATGAGTAGAGTCATGGTACCCATTGTTCAAAATTAAGCTATGATTGTGATGGATAATCACATGATTTAGTTTTAATCAGTTACCCCTAAAATAGGGAGATGAATGTGGTTTGTAAATAAGGGATGAGCTTAAGTTAGACAAAAGATGAGTTTGATCCTTTTTAACAAAAGAAAGGATTCAAATGCAAAGCATTGAAGGGCTCATGTTTTAGGTTTCCCTCAAGAGAGGATAACTAGTAAGCACTTGATCCGCATTTATGGATAATGATATAAGGTCTAAGTTGATTGAAAGAAAACTTGCCATGCTTGCTTTTCTTTATATTGGTGACATGTTGATTTTCCTTTAGGAAAAGCTTTCCAATGTTGAATTATTTCACTTTAAGGTGCTTATTATAAGCACATTTTACGCTCTCTTGATAGATATGAAGATGGATGAGGGTGCATAAAGAACACTCATCAAGTATCTCAAGCTGAGCTAAATGATGTTGACGATAATCATCTTCAAAAATTAAATCTTGCAAAGATATGCGAAGAGAAGGAATTTGGACTTTGAGATGTAAGACCACCTATACTCCAAACATAAGAGAGAATGGAGTAGCACTCATAGGGGTTTAAATTCTATTACAATATGCCCATAAGGTGAAATGGATGTGCAAATTCCAATCCTGGCTAGATGCATTAACCATTTAGTGAGGATGTTGTTAAGTGTTTTGTTAGAGGCTTCTGCTTGGCTGTTCACTTGAGGGTGATAGGATAATGAGAAGTTTAAATTGATACTAAATACATCATAAAGACTCAGGACTTGTTTGTTTTTAAAATATTTACCATTATCGATGATAATTTTATGAGGAACACCAAAATAGCAGATGATGTTATGGTTGATAAAGTTGATAATATTTTTAGCTTTGGTCGAGGCAAGAGGAATAGCCTTTACCCATTTGGTAAAATACTCAGTCATAGTGATTATAGAATGGTGGCGCTACAAGGAATGGGGGTTGATTTCACCAATAAGGTCTAGACCCCATTATGAGAAGGGACAAAAGTCAATAGATATGCAAAGATTATGCATAGGTACATGATAAAAATTGGTGTGATGTTGACACTTAACACATTTTTTCACATAATAACAATAGTCTTGGTTGTGGGTAGGCTAGTAGTAGCCAAAGCAGAGGATACGTTTAACAATAAATAGGCCACTAAAATCTCCTCCACAGATTCCATCATGCATTTCCCTGATAGCATGAGAGGCTTTGTGGATATGTACGTAGTGGAAGAGGAGACCATCAAAGTCGTGTTTATAAATAATTTCTTCCATAATGGTATAATGTGAGGTACTCTAGATAAACTATCTTCAAACATTCCTGGAAATACTGAAAGGAATGATGGCAAGGTTGAGATAGTCAAAGGTCTATTGATACCAAAAGTTAGGTTGGATCTCCTCCACATTGAATATGGTGGGGGAGTCTGGTTTGACATATGAAGGCTGAGTAAGTCTATGGAATAATGTGAGGTACTCTAGATAAACTATCTTTGAACATTCCTAGAAATACCAGAAGGAATGATGGAAAGGTTGAGATAGTCAAAGGTCTATTGATACCAAAAGTCAGGTTGGGTCTCCTCCACATTGAAGATGATGTTGGAGTCTGGTTTGACATATGAAGGTTGGGTAAGTCTATGGATAATGATGAATAGCTTACACTCAGAAGGTGCAGATGAGATCTAAGAGGTGAGGGAAGCTATGGTGTTAACAAAATTATTGGTAGATTATAGGTTTGATTGGATGTGGTAGTGTTGAAATGATGTTAAGAGTTTATCAACTAGTTGTTTGTATTATTGTAAAACAACATTATTACATTGGTAAGAGCCATTGATCTAATTGACCACAAGTTGTGACTCTCCAAAGATGGTGATCATTTTGAATCATAATGCTAACATAGTTTGAAGGCCTATGACTAGGGATTCGTACTCAGCTATGTTGTTGGTACATTAAAAATTTATCTTGAAAGATAAAGGGAGGGTTTCTCCATGAAGGGGGATAAGGATGATGTTGGATCCCCCACCACGTTGACAGTTTGATCTGTCAAAGAACATGGTCACTTGATAGGTGAAGTCTGCCGAAGAGAGGGTCACGATGGACTTATCAATAAACTTAAGAGGAGGTTGGTTGTCTGCTAATGGTGCTTCAGCCAATTGGTTGGCAATGACTTGCCCTTTGATTGAATTCTACTGAAGAAACTCAAGGTCAAACTCTACTAAAAACATGATCCATTTGGCCATGCGTTGGTTTTGATATGGCTTAAAGTTCATATATTTTAGTGGGTTGATATTGGTTATGACATAGGTCTTGTGGTTGAGAAGTTAGTGGCAAAGTTTGGTGGACACGAAGACTAAAGCTAGTTAAAGTTTCTCGATATGGGTGTATTGAGTCTCGTATTCTAAAATCATGCGGTTGATGTAGTAGATGACTTTCTCTCTATGTTGTTCATCCCAAAGAGCAAACATTGCCCCTAAGGAGTGGTCGGTGACAAAGATATAAAGGCAAAAAAGGTTGATCATCCTTGTGAGGTGTGAGGATAGGTGGAGAGAAAAAGTATTATTTGAGTGAATCAAAGGCCTTTTGATATTCGTTATTCCACTTAAAAGATACATCCTTCTTCAAAAGGTGGTGGAAGGGTTGGCATCGATCTGAGAGCTGAGAGACAAAGTGATGAATGTATTGGAGCTTCCCTTTCAAACTATAAAGTTGCTTGAGGTTGATTAGAGGAAGCATGTCAAGGATTTCTTTGATTTTGGTAGGATCAACTTCGATTCCCCAAAGGGATACAATAAATCTAAGGAGCTTTCCTAATAAGACCCCAAAAATCCACTTCTTGGGTTTAAGGTGGACATGGTAATGGATGAAGTGCTCAAATATGATCTTGAGAATGGCCAAGTGATCCTTACGATATTTAGATTTCCCAAAAAGGTCATCCACATAGTCCTTGACAATATTGTGGATAAGGTCATGGCACGTTGGTAGGTTACATCAGAGTTATTTAGTTCAAAATGCATGACCCTATAGCAGAAGGTCCCCCATGGGGTAATAAAGGTAGTTTTGTGATGATATTTGGGGGCAATCAAGATCTGATTATAACTCAAGAATCCATCCATGAGAGATAACATTTTGTGGCCAGATGTGAGATCAACTAGCTGGTCAATAATTGATAGAGGGAAGTCATCTTTGGGACAAGAAAGGTTGAGGTCAGGAAAGTTCACACAAATGCGTAGTCCTTCTATGGCTTTAGTGATAGGTATGACATTAGAGACCCATTTTAGGGTAATCAATGGGTTGAATGAAATTGATAAATAGGAGACATTGAAGCTCTTCTTTGACAAGAAGGGATATGTGAGGGTGCATTCGTCAAAGTTTTTGCTTAACGAGCTTCGCATCATGGTTGGTGACTATGTTATGGGTGGCAATGGTGGGGTCAATTCCTAGCATGTCATTTTAAGACCAAACAAATGATATGCTATAGCCTTGCAGGAAGGAGGGGAAGTCTCGAATCATAATTTAGTGATTAGCCAATTTTGATAATGTAGGGGTTGTCTGAAGTGCCCAAGTTGATATCCATGGTAGATTCATTCAACATGGTCAAAGTTTTAGGAGGAAGAGATTTGTGGATGGAAAAATCTAGGGCACCAAGATAGGTGATAATGGAACCATCATCCTGGTACTGAATGGTGTTAATGGTAGGAGAGGCATCTCCTATCATCTCAAGATGGGTCAACGAGATGGTTATGGTTGTCCTTCCTTTTGATAAGTCAGGGGTCTGAGGCTAATCATGTTGATGGAAAAAAATTTAGGTGGGATAAGGTCATCATCCTCACACTCAAGTGGAGAAGAGGTTGGTAAGGGATGTCTTCCTCAACAATGGTAGTGGTATGTGGTTTGGTTTTCCTCTTATTGGGTAGAATGAAATTGAGGCCGTGTTTCTCATGAGGTTTCTTAGTGTTAATTAAAATCAACTCATGTGGACCATGCTCATATCATCCACGATCAAATCCATTCCAAGCACACCTATGGAGGTATGTCTTGGAAAAGTTTGGGTTATTTAGATAGAAGAAGCTAGAGGTAAATGGTTGAGGAAAAAATGGGGTGGCCAAAGCATCAAGTGGTTTGTCAAGTCCCCCATAGATGAAATGGGTTTGATAGTTTGAAGGTCAAAGGAGAATAATGGCTCTGATATTGGGGTCATAACCCAATTGGTGGTCAAATTTATCATACTCGTGGGGAGTAGGCAAAGCATTAAGGGTCAGGAGGCAATATTCTCCAAGTGAAAGATGTTGAAATGTTGATTCCAAGTGGTCTGTGGTGAGAATTTGGTTCAAGGGTATTGATGAGCTAGTAGATGCCTCATTGGTAGAAAAAGGTATGGATTCATCCTTCGTGGTTAAGGGCTTGTCTTTGGTTGATGAGGTTGTGTTAGACATAGGTAGGAGGACATTTTTGGGTCAATAAGTCATGTTGCATGACAAAAAGGGACTTGGGTCAGCTTGTATAGTGATAACTTGGCCTTCATGTTCAAATTTGATGCAACAATGAAGGGTGGAGGGTACACAACCCATGGAATGGATCCAAGGTCATCCTAATAGAATGTTGTATTGGAATTCACCTTCCACTATATATAAAATCTCAAGGAGTGTGTGAGGTCTTAAACATATATAAAGGACAACAATTCCCAAAGTAGTGGCCAGTTGTCGTTGAAGGATCAAAGGATGGCTGAGGTTTCAGACATGACATTATTTGGTAGTATGAGTTTGTCATAGGCATGGGAGGAGATGATATTAATGTTGTCTCTCCCATCAATCATAACCCATTTGATGTCGGTTTGGTTGATATAGGCAGTGATGAAAAGAGGGGGATTTGGGTCATTGGGATGGATAAAAGGTATTTATGAATCCGTGAAGGTGACAAGGTTGGAAATTTGGAGAGTACCAATAAAGGTTACCAAAGGTTAAGGGTCTTCAGGTTGGACCTCTATTGATTTTAATGCCTCATTCATTGATTGGCAATGATGAGGTGAGTTATAAATCAACTCATATAGTCTCATCTTTGCCAAGGTCTGGTGAAGTTGTTTGAGAACCACTCTTTTGATTGATTTAGATGGGTTGGATTGGGAGGTACCAAAGATAGATACCTTGGGTTTGGATAAAGGTGGAGGTGCTTGATTTTGACTTTGTTGGGAGGTGGAAGATGGGTATGTCTATGAGATGGACACTTTAGCCTTCCCCTTATCTTTTTGCTAAGCATTTGATCATGTGACCACATGGATAGTATGGATAGAGGGAAGAGTTGGGGTAGGATATTGGTCTGGTTCCTTGTCACTCTGAGGTGAGGGTGGGAGAGTAGGTAGGTGTTGGGTAGTGGATGTTATTTATTGGATTGGTAGCAAGCTCGTGGGAGGTTCATCGGTTAATAGATTATCCTCATCATAGAGCTGATGGATTATGGTTTGGAGAGATTTGTAGTTCTCCATGTCATGCTCAGGTGTCTTATGATAGGAGCATACTTGGTAGTCGTTATAATATATGAATTTTGGGCCAAAAGGGTCAAATGGTCTGATAGGAGGTAAGTTCAAACAAGAAGCTTGAAGTAACCTTTGGAAAATAGTTGAGTAAGGTTTAACTAAAGGTGGAGAGAGTTTAGAGGTTTTGGTCTTGTTTGGTGGGATGGAAGTTCTTTTAGAAGCAAGCTTGGTGGTAGAGGTTTTAGGTAAGGTGGAATTCTTAGTTGATGGTTTTGGTAAGGTGGTTGATAATTTGGAGGTAGAAGATGTCAAGGTAGCTAGGTTGGTAATTGATGGCTCGAGAAAAATGGGCATATCAGAAAGCAAGAGTGATGAAGTAACAAAGAGTGGTGGTTAGGGTTTGGTTAAGGTTGTTGGATTCTTAATCAAAGTGGAGGGATGAGGCCCCAAAATAGAGGATAAGGTTGAGGGAGGTATAAGTTTGGCCTTCTAAGATTTTGGTGGTTTGACCTCTTTGGTCAATTTAGTTTGGTGTTTGGTTGATAGGTTTGGTGATGTGAGCTCCAATTTCAAGGATGGGTGATTAAGGATTTACGTAGGGAAGATGACAAGGTTTTTATTTGGTTTGGTTAAGTGATAGAGGATGATTTGGTTATTTGGGCTTTGGTTGCTTTGGATGGTTGAGAAATAGTTGGGTTGGTAAAGTTTTTTATTGGCTTGGTTGATAAGATAGGGGTTTGGATAATATAAGTGGTGGGTTGGTTTATCAAAGGTGTGGTTGGAGGTTCCTATTTGGTGATGTAAGGGAGACCCAATTGATATCAAAAGGTGGTTTGATCCCCATCATGTTTGAAGACAAATTCTAACATTTGAATTAGTTTAGAGAATGGTTTATAGACTGGTCTTCTTCTTTTGGTAATGGACTCAAAAGGTAAGCCCATAGGTTGAGAAAGGGGAATGGTAACCTCATCCTTTTCATTGATCAAAGGATGTGAGGTTTGGATGGGTGGTTCCTATGTGGGAGGTTCAAGTTTGGTGGTTTCCTCTTTGGGAATGATCTCTAAAGGGGAAGTAAATTTATCAGTAGTTAAGGGAGAAGGTAAAGTGGTGATGGTTGTTTGTTTTGGTATGTCAATTGAAGGAAATGTTGATGACTCTACTACCTCAATAAGTGGAGGAGAAAGGGGTGCTTCCTTGGTTTGGGTCTCCAAAGGAAGAGAAGGTAACTCCACTACCTCATTAAGTGGAGAGGGTGAAGAACAAGTAGATTGGGTGGTAGGTTCTTCAACAATGAGCGCATCAAAAACCATATTGACGGTATGGGTATCATGAGAACATTCAACTTTATTTCTCTCACTTTTAGTAGGCACGTGATTGGGAAAATGTTTTCTGAAAATATCAAGGGCTTGGTTTGGAGGTACATTGGGGTTGTCCAACACAATCTCCCCCTTGTCAATAAGGGTTTGGACAACACTTTTGAAGGTATTACAACTACTAACATCTTGTCCCACCACTCGATGGAAAGCACATAGGTCATTCTCATTTTACCAGCTAGGTGCAAGATGAGAAGAATAAAATTGTTGAAGGGGTTTGATAGGAGGAAGTTGTATGATATTGGGTTTCAACAACTTCTCCATGACTAAAGCATAAGATTCCCTAAGTGGAGTAAATTACTTTTGACTGTTCTGGTTTTGGTTCCTCGTGTTTTGATTTAAGGAGTTAGAAGAGTTTAGTTGTTTGATAGATGGTGGAATAGTGGTCTTAAGGATAATCAAATTCATAGTTCCCTTGATTTTAGCTTTGGTATGGGTTTAGTTGCTTGGTTTAGAGGAAGAGGCCTCATTGGTTTTGTAGGTAGGATTTTTTTTTTCAACTTTAGCTTGCCTTCATCGATGGCTCTATTTTTAGCTTACACACCATGGTCAAAGCTTCATCAAAGGTTCTGAAACTCTGAACGCATAATGTACAAGAGATGTGATTGGCATATGCTTGATCAAAAAGTCCTATCAGTTTAGGTTGGAGTAAAGAGAAAGAAAGTTGATTGATTAGGCTCGTCCAATGAACTACAAAATTAGTAATGGATTCATCATAAAATTGCCAAATAGAGTAAATGTTAGTGATGGAAACCTTCTTGGAGATATTTATTGAAAAGTGATCCAAGAAAGTTTGGGCCAGCTAGGTGAAGGAGAATAGAGAGCGTTTAGTTATGGCAGTATACCAGTCTAATGCTATACCGAACAGGGACATAGGGAAGGTATGAAGGAGTGCATCATCATAGGCAATAAAATAACATGCATGCTTAAATGCCCTAAGGTGGTATTGGGGATCCTCATTACTCTAAAATTTAGAAAACTTGGGAAGCTCCCACTGAGGAGGATATGGTTTGATATGGACAGATGGGTGAATGGGTTTGTTATAGATCTAGTCATATGATAAGATGTTGTGAGCACCATATATGGATGAATCTAAGGTAGTCATTTTGTCCATGAGCATTTTCATTAGATCTACTTGGGGTTGTGCACCTAAAGGGTTGTAAGGTGCATACTATTGTGGTGGTTGGATGACATATTGATAATGGTAAGGGGTTGAGAAGTTTCCACATATTGATATGTGGATATAGGTAGTTGGGCAATGGGTAGAGGTACATGTCCTTACGGGTTATGGATGTAACCCTAGTTGGGTACCATGGGCACCTATTAAGAGGTTAAGTTAGGTTGGGTAGGATATGTGGTTGGGTTTGTAACTAAAGGAAAGGTGGTGACCTTTGTGCTGATTAGTGGTAAGGTAGAGAGTATGGACACCACAAGATTTTGAAGTGGAGTAGTGACTAATGGATTGGGGGTAGCTGAAGGAAGGTTGGCAATGCTAATAGTGGGTGCTCCCATGGTAAGTGGAGTATAGGTGGTTAATGGTTGGGTTGTTCCTTTGGTAGAGGAGTTGTTTGTAGGGGTGGAAGGTGTAAGGGTATTAATAGGTTGATTTTTCTCAGTATTATCAAAGGGATTATTGGTAGATGAAGAAGCTTGAGTAGTTAATAGTTGGGTGGTGATTGTGGAAATAAAAGGGTTTCCCATAAGGTTGGAAGGCATGTCATAACGTGGGTTCATAGGTGGAACTAAATCAGGGGTATGGTGAGGCATGGTGCTAAGATAATGTTGAAGGGCCACATGTTATTATCTAAGAAGGTTGAAAAGTCTGTATCTCCTTAGGGAACTACCTGAATGAAAGGACTTCTAAAAAGGTGAGGAAAATATTTTGGTTCAGAGACGTATTTGATGGATGAGGAGGTAGAAGAAGTTGATTGATTTGGTGATGGGTTTTTTCTACTAGGTTCTTTCATTGCTATCAAGTTAGAACCATACAAGATAAGGGGAGAGAATACAAAAATAATCTCACTACTCAAACAAAGAGAAGACAAGAAAGAAGCAAGGAATTGAAACACACACACACTAAAAAGTATATTAAGTCCTAGAGTTCTTTTTAGTCTCTTCTTTTGGCTTATGTCTTAAGATTTAGGAACCATGTGACTAAAATTGGCTTGTAGCGTGGGTACTAGAAAATAAGTCCATGGTTCATTTTAGGTTGTGTTTAGGCTCTCAAAATGATCTATATTGAAAATCAATACATGGCTTGGTATTGGGGCCTACCACCTCACTTCACACACCACAACGATAAGGGTGTCAGATGCTTAGCTATTATATATCAATTTTCAGAGTTTATACTCAATCAAAGAGCTGATTTGGTTTTCTCCATGGTAATGACCTCCAAGTAGGATCACCAAGAAAGGGTAAGGTGATCTGCTAGGTGATGAAATGTCAGTCGGGCCTTATGTCAAGTTGTTTGATGTTTGATTGATATAGGTGGTTTGGTTTAGTGTGTGATACAAGTGATGCTGTAATTGAATTACTTTGCCTTAATTTAACTAAGTGAGCTAAACTTGTAAACAACCAATGTATGTAATTGATTTTAAGTCCAAAAGAAATTTTAATTCCATTTATTGGCATAGAATAGGGAGAAGAACATATAGATGCAAACAATGAAACCCAAGTAGAGACTCAATGGTCCCATCAAGTGTGCTAGAATGTTTTAGAGAATTTTATCTTATATTTTAAGAAAGGAAGAAGAAGAAACTAGGTATGAGTATGGTTGAAAAACCTTTTTGGTTTTATGTGCATTGAATTAGGTGATTTTGAAGAGCTCCTCTTTGGCTTGGGAGGATGACCTAAAAATAAGAAAACACTAAAAAAATGGTTGGTCAGATAAATAGTTGAGTGGATTGCCTAGCGCTAGTTAGATCCTGAAAGCAAGAGCTTCTTCAGGGGCTGTCAATCCACATGTTTTAAACAATTAAGTTTAGAAAATAGAAGATAAAATATTTACATCAATAATCAAAATCAATTGAAATGTAATACAAGAAATTATTGATAAATAAAATGAATAATGTAGCAATAAGCAGGTCAATACTAATGCTAAACAAGTCAGGTGTGCTTCAAAAAATAGGTTAGGGGTCTGTGAATAGGCAAACAAAAGGAAAATTGGATTTGGTTGAGGATAGGTGGGTGAAAATAGTTTGTTCTTATTTCCTATCACAATGACTGTCGGTGATTGGTGTGACTACTAGTGGTTAAGGTGACTATTAATGATTGAGACAATCGTAAGTGGTTACTATGTGTTGGGCTTAGGTGATAAAAGGTTAGATTGATGAGATCATAGAAGGTAATTCTGAGAGGGTGGTTTATGATGGGTCGATTGTGAAATGAAAACAAAGTAGTTGACATATTGAAAAAAAATAATTATCTTGCCAAAGGTTGGTCATATGAATGGTTGAGGTGGTTGGCTTGTTGATAGAGTCTAGGGTGATTCTAGCAAAGTAACAGTACTTGGCTATCAACTAAGGGATGATGATAAGTTGGCTCTCTATTGTGATGGTTGGATCACTAGATTTTTGGAAGAAATGACCTGTAAAGAAAATCTGGATGCAAAATCTCTTGAAGTCATAGATCGATCCTTTTTCACTTCATATTCTTCTCTTCATATAGGAAAGGAAGGAGAGGTACAACAAGACGTTAACAAGGGGTCCAACGTGCTATCTAATTTTAACTTAAACATGCATGGGCTCACACATGAATTAGACAATCTAATTATAAAAAAGCAAGGTAAAGTGAAGGGTTAGTTGAGCTGGTTTAGGTGGTAGAACTTGACCGTCGATGGTCAAGGTGACCATCAGCAGTTGAAGATCAAGGTAAAGTTGGGTTAAAAGGTGGGTTTAGTTAGTAGGTCAAATTGACTAGTGTTAGGTTTGGTTTGTGGTTGAATGGTCTAGGTTGGGCCCAAGGGGGCCTGAGGTGGTCTAGGGGGATTGCGACATTTGGAACAGTCATGTGTATATTTTTGATGTCTACACAGGGTAGTCTTTAGACCTAAGATGACTTGCTCTAGTGACTTCCAATGTTAAACAAGATGATGATGGTTTTCTACTCTATGGTAATCTATTGGAGGTAAGAGGAATTTATAATGGTCTTGGAATTAGAGGTGGTGAGTTAATATTATTTGTAACATGATGGAAAACAAACTCCTATTGGTTATAGCAATAATAAGAGGTTTTAATAATTATTTCCTCTTTTTCCAATTTAACATATAAATCAAATTTTGATTCCCTCGTATGCCATCTATAATAATATCTACTGGTGATGAACAAAGTTGTTCATTATTCACTAATGACATGACACAACCAAAACTAAGATAATCTAATCTAAGCATATATGAACTAAGTGATCCAATTTCCAAAGATTGGTTTTGGATGATTATGGGTGTTTCCTAAACAAGTTATTTGTTCAAATGTTAGTTAAGTTGTTCCCATTTGTTTTGATTGTTAAAAGGTGAGTTTAAGAACATAAATACCCTTTCATCATACCATAACATAAATTCCATGTCCCCCTTCTCCCACCATACATGATATGAATAAAAATACACCAATGTATTAACAAACATACTATAACAAGTTGACCCACTACAATAATCCCTTACACAAAGTTGACAATTACAAACATGGTGTACTTGGTATGAGGACAAGGACTATTATTTTAGTTCATACATGATATGAGAAAATATTCAAAATTCATTTGCCTCATAATCATGATATCCACTACAACTATGTTCACTACTATAAGTTAGGTATCTATGTAAAGAGACACCAAAATATTAATAAACATACTACAACAAGTTGACCCACTACACTAATTCCTTACAACCAGTTGAATATTACATATGTGGCATACCTTCTATGAGGATGAGGGATATTATATTAGTTCATGCACAATATGAACAAAGATTCATAATTCATTCACCTCATAATCATGATGCCCAGAACAACTATGTTAACTAGTCTAGGCTATGTAACTTTGTCATGTTTATTAGGGAGGATTGGAGTGAAATCATTTTCAATCTCTCCATGAATATATTTTATTAAGAGGTGGCCCAATTATTTCACTCTCAGGACTTGAGTCATTTGAATGTCGAAAAGTGCATGCAACCTATAATTCAAAATTCACATTGTGATTGATGATTCCTCATAGGAGAATGAAAATGTGAACTCCTATTCTTATGACTAGTTCAACAATGATCAATGGAGTTCCCTGTAGGAATGGTCCAAATCTATTTATGTTGAGTACATGAATGCCCCAACTTATATATATATATATATATATATATATATAGAGAGAGAGAGAGAGAGAGAGAGATGTTTTAGAATTTGGTAGCTTAGTTCGATTATATATAGTCATCAAAGAGCTAGGGATATCAGTCCCTAAGCTCAACTGACTAGAAAATTGGATGGTTAAAAATGAATTCTTGAAAAGTCATTGTGATGCTTTGTAAACATGTAGAAAAAAAACAATATAAATACATACATGCAAATGAAGGAACACCATGAATTTGTATTTCATAATTCATACCTTTGTATTGATTGGTAATGAAGACTGGGAAATCCCTCTGAATAATGTCACTATGATAATAAAATATGATACCTAAGTTGAGATACTATGTTGTTAAAGAAGAAGGAGAAGGGGGCATGAAGAATAACTACCTAATGAGAATACAATACCATAACTAAGTTGAGATAGTACCTTACTTAAAAAAAGGAGAATGGCATACCAAGACTAACTACCTAACTTGATAACTAAATAGGTTTCACCTAAAGAAATGATTTACAAATATTTGGGCCTGTTTTAGGCTAGAATTTCACCCTTGTGGGAGAGTTTTTTAGGCTCTCTCACTCCCAACTACAATATTGGAACAACCTCAGGCTATGGGTATCTTGTAGTGAGGTTGAAGCTCTGGATAAGGTCAACTTCCTCTTGGTAGATCGCTTAAAACTAAAGCTAAACTAAATCTCCATGGGGAAAAGGGCTAGAAAGGGGATAAGGAATCCTAAGAAATCTAACCAGGTGATGCACCAAAATAAAATGGAAAACTCCCATAAGCTTGAACCCACACTAGTTCTGCATAGGATAATACTGACTGACACAACCTCAAGATCAAGATGGTTGCATTAATATTTCATGGAGGAAGTTTAAGAAGCAATGAATGCAAACAAAGAGTTATAAGACTCATTGAAAGTTCACATCAATGGCAAAAAGAACACTCAACCAGACCTGCAAACATTATTGAAAAAACTCCCTAAAAAAGGTTAGAAAGGAGGACCATGGATGAGGAAGATTCTCCTTCACACAATGCCATATTGTGCAACTCAATAGACATGAATCCAAGGTAAGATATAGGCAAATAAAATCCTTTACTGCATAAAGAGGTAGTTATTGAAAATGCTTGGCAAGGTCAAACCTAATCAAGCTGAGCATATTTTGCAATATCTCAAAGAGTGTCCCATCTCTCAGAGAGATAGAAAAGTTAATACAAATTTTGAGAACCCCACAAAATGGAAAAATATGAGATATATATAGAGAAAGGGAAAAGAGAAAGAAAGGGCTTGCGTAGGAGAATGGAAAACTGAGAGAAGAAATCATCAATGATTGGGACCATTGTTGTTGTACTCAATCTCTTTTATATTAAAAGCATGAAATTGCATTGATCATGAAATGAACCATCCAAGATCACCAAAAATATCCTCAAGCCCCTCATGCATTCAAGTCTCCCTTGATTGGAACTGATAGAGCCATGTCATGGGTAGCTGCATGTTCCCAACAAGCGTAAATGATTTCATCTATTGCATTTGAAAATTGACGTGTTTCTTCACTTTGTATGTCTGTTGCTCCACCTAGATGCATCTATTCTTATTTTGACCACTTTACATGTTCTGAATGTGAGCTATAGACCATGTCATTAGAGTTGAAAGGAGAAATTCTTGTCCTTTTCTGCTGATTGGCTATCAAAATCCCACTAGGATCCTTTTGAAAACTTGACATTTTCTCGTCCATTGATCTCCATGATAGATCTTGACAAGTGTCAAGCTCGCAGCAATCTTGATGAACCTTTTGAAAACTTGACCAAAGGCAACGACTACTTGCAGGGGTTCAAACTTGATGTTTGTGGGCCTATCATTAATTCATTTGGACTTTTATTTGTTTTGACAATTTTTATTTTGAGATTTTCTTTCAGAAATTATCTCCGTGGACAATTCTCCCAAAAGAATTCATTCCTTTTCTTTGGCCTTGAACAATTTTCTTCAAAAATGGACCTTCGAATTTCTTGTAAAGTGCCCTATTTTTCACTTGAAATGCCCTTTCCGAAAGGAAAGGTACCCTTCGCCCTTCTTTAAAGTGACCCCTTTTTCTAAGAAGTGCCCTTCAGAATTTTTGCAATGAACCTTTTCTAAAAGGAAAGAACCCTTCAGAATTTTTGCAAAGAACCCTTTGGATTTCTTGAAATGGTCTTTCGAAAACTTTGAAAAGTCTTTTCTCGAAGGGAAAGAAACCTTCGAAACTTTTGAAAAGACTAATTCGTTCAAAACTTTTAACTGGACCATTTCTCAAGAAAATAACCTTTCGAGGAAATTATTTGGGGCACGTTTCTATAGAATTACTTCCATAATTTTGAAAAGGACCATTTTATTGAAGATTTACCCTTGAGGAAAATTGTCTTGGACAATTTTCTTGAAGGAAATGGTCTTTTCCTTTTACTTCAAACATTTTGTCCAAAAGAATTATCCCTTTAGAAACCTTGTCTTAGACAACTTGTCTGAAAGAATTCAACACTTAACACTTAGCCAAAAAATTTCCCAAAAAAAAAAAGAAACACTTAGTCCTCACAAATTTTGAAAGAATGAACAAGGAAAGACTTAGCTGAATAAAATATTTTGCATTTAGCTTATGGCTTGCAGGTTTATCTTTGAACACTACTACTAGATCCTTGGAAAACCTTTCTTGGACCCTCTCTATTTGAGAATGTTGGATCCATTTTTAAGCCTTTATTTTACTACTTCATCAAACCATGTAAGAGTTCTATATGTGGGCCAAAAATGGCCAATATCTTTGGCAACTCACAAGGGTTACATGCTTGTCGATGCAAGAGAACCTTAGACCATGTTGCCTTGTCTAGTCCATTGGGCATGGAGCCATTAGCCTCTACAATTAAGCTGGTCTAAAACAAGATACAACATTGACCCTTTCTATAAATTCCTCTTGAAGCAACAAGGACATCACAAAACAAAGTGTCCAAGGCACTTGGGAAAGGAAAAATAGAACAAAAAAGAAATGTGCACAAGGCACTTGGAGGAAAGAATGAAATCTATCCTAATATATAAAAGGTTACAATTTATAAGTATCTCTCTCCTAGATCAAATGGGAAACTATGAGTATTATTCACTTGTAACAATTCAAGATGAAAAATACCTTGCTTTAGAGGTACCAAAATTGGTGAACCAGGCAAGTTTATGGTCAATCCTTTTGATGTGCTCTCTAATGAATGGAATGGAACAAACATGTCTCTGATGTAGACATACTGGTTCATGTCCTCCAAACTTAGTTCATGTTGGACTGTAGGGGCTTTTGCAATCTTCGCATTTGATGGCTCAATTTTGTACTTTGAATCAAGCACAACATGTGATGACTCCTTTGAACTAGTGTTTGGTTTACTGTCTAGACTTAAGATGAAAATCTCTAAGTCATCCCAAAAGGTAACTTCCTCTTGGTGATCCGAGACAATGCCAACTTCAATTCCATATTTTCTCTATTTTCTTTGAAAAGATCCATATGCTAGTTCATCAATCCACCTAAGGCCCAACATGTCATATTTTTGTGGCTCTAGATCTAGTCATTCCCCCTCATTCTTGAAGACATTAGTACTACCTTCAATGGATAATTCATCTTGAGATTGGTCATCTTCTTAAACCTGATTGGTGAGTTCATCCTCATACTCTGGAGGAGGCATAAGTTGGTTTGGAACCTCTCCCTGATCCATGAAGTCATGGTACAACTATTGCCATACTTCATCTTGATCTTCTTTCTCATTCATGACCTCTCCAACATGGTCAACTAACTAATTGAATATGTCAATCTTTGCACCTTGGTCATGTTCATCTATAGCCACACCAAATGGTATCTCTTGGGACCAAAAATAAATCCTCTTTAAGTATGAAGGCATTTATACTACCTTCAGGCTCTAATGCATTAATGTCAAAGCCATGCCACAATAGCTGGTCCAAACCTAATAAGTGTGATGTTGAGGTAGAGAATAAGCATGTTGATCAAAATATAGTTGATTATACATTCCAAATAATGATTATTAGGCACTTTGGCTGATCATACTAGTTGATGAATACTTAGAGTTTCCATTGATGTTTACACACAAGCCTCCAAAGGTTAATTGGATTAAGAGAACACCAAAACTCTTCACTCAGTGACCAATGTAGTCCCATTGGGTGTGCTAGAAACTATTGTAGGCTAGAATTGCACTCTTGTGGGAGAGTTTTTTGGGCTCTCTCACTCCTAGCTACAATATTGGAACAACCTCAGGCTATGGATACCTTGTAGTGAGGTTGAACCTCTGGAGAAAGTCAACTTCCTCTTGGTAGATCACTTAAAACTAAAACTAAATTAATGTTCCATGAGGAAAAGGGCTAGAAAGGGGATAAGGGCTCCTAAGAAAGCTAACCAGATGATGCACCAAAATAAAATGGAAAACTCCCATAAGCTTGAACCCACACTAGTTTTGTAGAGGACAATACTAACTTACACAACCTCAAGATCAAGATGGTTGCATTAATATTTCATGGAGGAGGTTCAGGAAGCAATGAATGCAAATAAAGAGGATTTGTAAGACTCATTGAAAGTTCACATTAATGGTGGAAAGAACACTCAACCAGACCTGCAAACATTGTTGAAAAACTCCCTAAACAAGGTCAAAAAGGAGGACCATGGATGAGGAAGATTCTCCTTCACACAATGCCATAGTGCACAATTCAATAGACATGAATCCAAGGCAAGAGATATGCAAATAAAATCCTTTATTGCATCAATAGGTAGTTCTTACAAATGCTTGGCAGGGTCGAGCCTAATCAAGCTAAACATATTTTGTAATATCTTAAAGAGTGTCTTGTCTCCTAGAGAGATGGAAAAGTTTAAAAAAAAATGAGAACCCCATAAAATGGAAAAACATGAGATATATATAGATAAAGGGAAAAGAGAAAGAAAGGGCTTGTGTGGGAGAATGGAAATTTGAGAGAAAAAATCATTAATGACTGGGACCACTATTATTGTACTCAAGCTCTTTTATCTTAAAATCATGTAACTACCTTGATCATGGAATGAACCATCTAATATCACCACAAATCTCCTTGATCCCCGCACACATTTGAGTCTCCCTTGATTGGAACTGAGAGAACCATGTCACATGTAGCTACATGTTCTCTCCAAGCATAAATGCTTTGATATTTTGCATTTAAAACTTGGCACATTTTTTCACTTTGCATGTTTGTTGCTCCACTTGGACACATCTATTCTTAGTTTGACCACTTTACATGTCCTGAATGTGAGCTACAGACTGCATCATTAGAGTTGAAAGGAGAAATCCTTGTCCTTTTCTACTGATTGGCTGTCAAAATCCCACTAGGATCCTTTTGAAAACCTAGCCTTTTCTCATCTATTAATCTCCTTGCTAGATCTTGACAAGTGTCAAGCTCACGACAATCTTGATGAACCTTTTGAAAACTTGACCAAAGGCAACAACTACTTGCAGGGGCTCAAACTTGATGTTTGTGAGCCTGTCATTAATTCCTTCAAAATTTTGTTTGTTTCAACAATTATTCTTTTAGGCTTTTCTTTCAGAACTTATCTCTGTGAACAATTCTCCTGAAAGAATTCATTCTTTTTCTTTGGCCTTGAACAATTTTCTTCAAAAATGGACCTTCATATTTCTTGTAAAGTGCCCTATTTTTGACTTGAAATGCCATTTTTGAAAGGAAAGGTACCCTTCAACCTTCTTAAAAGTGATCCCTTTTTCTGAGAAGTGCCCTTCGGAGTTTTTGCAATGAACCTTTTCTGAAAGGAAGAACCCTTTGAAATTTTGAAAAATTCCCTTTGAAATTTTTGCAAAGAACCCTTTGGCTTTCTTGAGATGGTCTTTCAAAAACCTTGAAAAGCCTTTTCCTGAAGGGAAAGAAATGTTTGAAACTTTTGAAAAGACCAATTCCTTCGAAAATTTTAACTGGACCATTTTTCAAGAAAAGAACCTTTTAAGGAAATTGTTTGGGGCACTTTGATATAGAATTCCTTTGGGAATTTTTAAAAGGACCATTTTATTGAAGAGTTACCCTTTAGAAAAATTGTCCTGGATGATTTTCTCGAAGGAAATGGTCTTTGCCTTTTTCTTCAAACATTTTATCCAAAAGAATTATCCCTTTGGAAACCTTATCTCAGACAACTTGTTTGAAATAATTCAATACTTAACACTTAGCCAAAAAAGGTCAGAAAAAAGAACACTTAGTCCCCATAAAGTTTGAAAGAATGAACAAGTAAAGACTTAGTTGAATAATAAGATTTTGCACTTAGCTTCTAGCTTGCAGGCTTATCTTTGAACACTGCTAATGGATCCTTAGAAAACCTTGATTGGAACCTCTCTATTTTCAAATGTTGGATCCATTTCTAAGCCTTTGATCCATTGCTTCATGAAACCATGCAAGAGTTTTATATGTGGGCCAAAAATGGCCAACAGGGCCCTAATAACTTATGCCTACTATATATAGCTAAAGTTAGATAATTATATAAATGTTGGGTTGGGGGGACTAGTAGGTTAAGGTTTTCCCTCTCTTGATGAACCCATAAATACACAATATAAACTTGGTTGAGAGGTTTTATTGAACACTAAGCACAAAGAATCACTCAAACAATAATTTAGGTAGTCGCAATTGAACACTAGTTTGACTAATGAAACCAAAAAACCAATCAAACATGAGATTCGATAGGTGAAACAAACTTCTTGATGTGAAAAGAAAAACACAATATAACATAAAGAGAACATGACTTGCTAACCTATTGTATAAGTCATACAATCAACAAACTCCTTAAAAAATACTTTCATGTAAGTCAACATCCGAATCTAAATGAACATTTAAACTCTAAACATATTATCTATTATTATTATTATCATATAAGTCTCCATAGTCAATATGCTAGTTGGTTAGTTTAGTTGGAGAATGATAATGGTCTATGGGAATAATGGTAATGGTTCACCAAAAAAATATTGTATCAATCATAATATTGTATGGAAGGTGGAGGAGGAGAATATTATATCGGAAAGAAGGAATGGTTCACATAATAGTTATCAAGAATCCTACAAGATCAAAAAAATTATTATTTCAATCATGATCCCATTTTGCTCACTGTGATCATGATTATTTTTGCACTGAGTATGGATACATATTCATTCTGACAACACTCCAACCATAGTTTCTTTCCTGCTTATATAGATATGGAAACCTTCCTAGAGAAAAAGACATTCTTGTCGTATAAAAGTTTTTTTGCATAAATGAAAGGCATAGGGAAAAATTAAATGGATAGGTCCAACCTTCTTCATTGCCTTCACACTAAATAGATAAAACCTTTTATACATCATTCTTCAATCGTATGCTCAGAGTAATTAACTATTACATGTGCAACTGATAACCATGATTATCTCTGGGGAATTATGATTCTAGTGATTCCAAAAATCTTTTAATTATCTACCTACAATTGTATACCTATAGTATGATTTAAAGCCTTGTTTTTGCTTGTTGGTCGAATGTCGCACCCATACGATAACGTAAACACCATAATGTATTTATATATATTAGTAAAATATATTAAATAATTTATTTGAAATATGCTAAGAAATACTAATCTAAAGGTTTTTATCTTAGATTTTTCACATACCACATTAATTAATAATTCAATTACTTTCTCTATCAATTTCCAATTAAGTGGTGTCAAATGACATCAATCTAGCTAGACAATTATGTTGGTTCAAAAAATATTTAACAAAATTGAAGAGGGTTCCAAACTCCATCACAAATCCAAGATTTTATAATTTTTTAATTGACTTCTCCAAGCAAAAAGAAAAAACTTCAAAGTGACGGTAAAATAGATGTCAAATTTAAATTTGAAATTCCCCTGTGATTGTCAAATGGATGTCAAATTTAATATCAAACAAATTATGAACAATTCACTATGTTACACTCCCTTGCTACCATTGTATAATGCCTAGCTCAAAGGAAACTAAGACTGTGCCCTATGAAAATAATCCTCTACAAGTGAATAAAAAAGAGGTGAGTGAACTTTTGAAGGTTATGGCACCTAAGAGAGATTTTAATAAAATTGAGAACAAATTAGTGATGGGTTTTTAACCCTAATGGTGATTCAACCCAATTCAAGAGATGTTGGAAATCCATTTGTGAGATTTTAAACATTAAGAAGCTAGGAGGGAGATTTTGAAGCATGAATTTTTTTCTTAGTGTTTGAAAAAATGTTTGTAATATTATTTCTATTGTGTCACTTAATAAAATGGATAGCTCTTGTTATTTTTATTTTTATTTTTTTGATATGCCCGAAGGCATTACATGGAATCATTGAATTACATATAATGTCTGCATCTCTACCCATATTGTGGAAATAAACATATAACAAATTTACAATGTTGAGTAAGCATATATCTAAATCAGTGAACTCATTTGGATAAGAAGCCATGATTAAGGGTCATCCACACTATCAAAATCATCAAGGACACGATCCTGGCCTAAACTGCTTGGCTCTTTATGTAGGGTATCTAGAGGGATTTGTACCTTGGTGGATGGATATAAGAAACCATCATCCTCACTAGTCAGACTGCAACCCTTTCATTGTTTGGAAAAAATAGTAAAATAGTTTTAACTCATGATCATATGTAATTTGTGTCATTTTGAGAAATGTCTTAGTTGTATTCAATACCATAACTAGCATTGGTTTGGTATCTTATTACAAGGAGATAGTTTTTATTCATTTGACACTTTATCCTTGACTATCATATATGGTATAAAAGTTGGTTTAAATCTATTTTTTGAAGTTTAGACTTTTCCTATAGAGGATTGCAACTCGTACGATTGCAATAGTAGGTTCTGATTGACCAAGAGAGTTAGGATGCCTCCCAAAATAATGATGAGTAGAGTTGGTGTAGTGGTTGCGAACATGGTAGAAATACTTGATGAGATTATATAAATGATTAAAGTTATGTAAGCACATTTGGATGGTGTTGATGTAGACCAAAGGAGAGGTTTCCTATCTATAGGAGATGTTAGTGATGTTCAATAATATAAAGCAGTAAATAAATAAAATAAAAAAGGAGATGAACATTAGTTAGATGTGGGTGAAGATAAAGCCATCATAGTTATTTTAATAATTGGAAGATAAACAAAGATGAAAGTTCCCATATTTTTAGGGTCTCTAAATTCTAAAGAATTGATATATTGGTTCATAAAGATATAATAATATTTAGAGTTTGATTATACCAAGGATATAGATGAAGAGTGAAAGTGGGTCAGACCAAGATGAAAGGTCATGCAACCCTATGGTGGAAAGAAGTACAAACTTGAAGAATAAAAGAGGCAAATATAAGATCACTTGATGGGATATATGGCTTTTAAGTTGAATGGCAAAATTTATGCTTATTGATTATCAACTGAACTTGGTGAAGAAGTTACATAATTTGAGGCAAATAGAACTCAATGTGAAGGATTACAATGAGGAGTTATACAAGATTATTATTTATTTTGGTGTCAATGAATTAGATAAATAAAAGGTATCAAAATTCATAAATGGGTTGAAAATAAAAATTCAAGATGAGTTGAGCATGGTAAGGTTGCGTATCACATAAGAGCTTGTTAGTTTACACTAAATGTTGAGAACAATATTTATAGAAGATAATAAAGTACGTGAAAAGGTAGAGGAAAATTCTCAAGAGGAAGAAGACAATGAAATTATAGAAGATGACATCATACCCATGAAGATTATTGATTTACATTGAAAATTGAAGACATTGTTTTTCCAGAAGACATGAAAGTACATAAAAAGGTAGAGGAAATTTCTCAAGAGGCAGAAGTCAACCAAATGCTAGAAGATGACACCATACCCATGAAGGAGAAACTCTCACTTCTCATAATTATTATCATACAAAAAGAGAAATTAAATACCATTCAATATAAAGATGACATAATGGTAGATGCATATGATTCTCTGGTATATTTAGTTTATGAGTGTCCATAAGCGCAAAATGATGGCAATAGGAGGAATAAAGAAAAAACTTGTATTATTCAAGTTAGCGAAGAATTAGTTTCATCACACAAACATACTAAAGAACTGGAACATGGATAGGCTCTCATGATGAAGAGAGTGTTGTTAAAATAAACATGTAATAATTATGATCTAGTGTGAAGGAATATTTCTATAAAACCATTTGAAAATTAGGAGGTAAGTATTTTAAAGTTATTATTGATATTGGTACATATAGAAAATTGGTTGTCCAATAATATGGTAGCTATGTTGGGTTTACTAATAGTATCCCACCCAAATCCTTATAAGGTGTAATGGTTTCAAAAAGGAAATCATGTGCTAGTAAGTGAACATTGTTTAGTCCATTTTCATATTGGTTCATATAAAGAGGAGGTTTGGTGTGATTTCATGTCCATGAATGTGTGTCATGTTTTGTTGGGTAGACCATGGCAATTTGATAGGAAATCTATGCATGATGGAAGAGAAAACACTTGAGAATAATGTTAAAATTTTAACCCTAAGTCCATTGAAGGAAAGAGATGAAGAAGTGAAAAACAACAATAAAGTGATGATAATTTTTGGAATGTAGTAAAGAAAGAGAATAAATGCTTGTCTTTCATTTCCAAACCAATGTAATTTGCGAAAATAGATGAAATACCAAGTTAAGTGAACATATTTTTGAGTAAATAAACATAGATCATCTCAATTGATCTACTATAAGGATTGCCACCAATGATAAATATATGTCATCACATGGATTTGGTTCTAAATTTTCAATTTCTAAATAAGGAAAAAAATAGATTGACACACACATAGAATTAAGTGGAACATATGAAAGTTTAATAGTTTTTGGAAAAGGGTTTGATAGGATAAATTTTGAGCCCATGTGTAGTTATAGAAAAGTTAGCACCAAATAAGGGCCAAGAATGATGAATGTGTACCAATTTTCAAGCAATCGACAAGATAAAAATAAAGTACATGATTCCAATACATCAAATGGTTGATTTAATGGGTTATTTGGGTGTAAAAAAGTACCTCAAATATATTGATTTGAAGAGTGGGTATCATCAAATTCGAATACATGAAGGTGATGAGTGGAAGACCACATTGAAAAAAAGGAAGGTGTGTATGAAAGGTTGGTCATGTCATTTGAATTGGAAAATACACTGTGTAGTCTCATGAGACTCACAAATGAAGTGACAAAACCATGTTTGGATAAGTTTGTGAGTATGAATTTATATATTATGATTATATTTAATAAAACAAAAGAAGAACATATGCTTAATCTAAGACAAGTGTTTCAAAGGCTAAGAGAGAAAAAATTATTGATAAACTTGGAAAATAACATTTTTATGGAAATAATATTGACTTGGGTTCTGTGGTATCCAAGGATGGATTAAAATGGATGTGTCATATCCCAATTTCACTTTATGATTTATAACCTCTGAATCTGTGGATTAGTATGGTTATTATCTGATTATTATTTCTTTAATTTGAGTTTTTTGACATAAATTGTAATGTGACAGTGATATTACTTAGTATACATGATGTGACAGTTGTATTTTATTATTTTATACGTTATGGATATGTATTTATTAGTTTTACATCATTGGTTGATACTTATGATGACTCAGACTAACTACCTACTTGTTACAAGCTCTTAGAGCTTGATGAGGGAGAGCATCATCAGAGAGGATGGGCTAGATGGGATGATTGGGTGATGACATAGAAATTGTTAGTGACCCTACACGCACACATAGTATATTTTAAAATGTTATATGTGTAGCATGTTTTAGATGTTAGTGAGTAGTTAAAGGAATATGTTGTGTTTATATTTGTATGTGGATTTAGTTCTTAATATGCATTAGATTCCTTTAATTTAATTCTCTTGATTTTTTAGAATAATTTAAGAAATAGATATTTAACTGCTACAAGTGAATAGTAATTAATTATATAGTTATTTTATTATTAGAAATAATTAAATAAATAATTAAAATTATTTTAAAGAGATTAAGTTATCTTAATTTATTAACCTTGAGTGAAGGCCAACTAAGCATAGTCTTGGTAAGTCATGCATGAAATTAAGTTGAGAACTAGAATTTAGATATTATTATCTTATTAGTCAACTTAGTCTTAAATTTAAGCTAATTTTAGAATGAGGCATAATTATCTTTATTCTTAAACAAAAATATATTTTATATTCATTAAGAAAGTTGAAGATGAAGAATGACTACCATTTTTGGGAGTACATAACTGTTGTAGAGTAAATTTAAATGGAGAGTAAAATGTTTTGCATGGATAGAAAACTAAGAGAAATATCGCATGCAAAGAAAGGGGTGAAATAGATAGAGAGGTTAGTGGTTTTATAAATTAAGCCTAATGAAATTTAGAACGAACACACATAAAGAGACATGGAGAGAGGAAGAGTAGAGGATTTTGTGAGAAAACTTAGAAAAAGCAAGAAGAAAGGCATATTCTTTAGGGGATTAGCCTTTAAGGTAGGTTTTAAAAATTATATTTCTGTGTGTAATATTTTATGGATGTGAACCATAAATTCATCTAAAAACTTAGTGATTTGTTTGGAGTATTCATTGATTGTGTTTCATAATAGAGATTGAGTTTTCAGAATTAGAGACCTACATTTCAATTTTATAAGCCAACATTTTACTTAATTTAGACTGTGTCAAGCATATAGGATTGATTGAGTTTAGTATTAAATTTCTAGTGCCTTAGTACATGTGCATGACTATGTTTTACCTTTTCTAACTATATATCACTTAATAATTGGTAGTGTTATATTTATTTAAGTAGAGTCTTAAATAGATCTTCATTTTTATTCTTTGTGATTGCATAATATAAACATAAGTATATGCAACATCCTATTTTTAGAATGGTTAGAATCCCCATTTAATTTCAGCATCCATTATACCTATTAATCAAGAGAATTTATTAGTTGCATCCCTCTTATTTTATATAAAAAAAGGTTATGGCCAACATCCTTTCAAAATATTAGGAGCATCTAGGGTTGTGTAGTAGCAGAGTTTCATATTTGTAGATCAATGCATCATTATATGAATAAAATTCTGAATGTAAAATGATATGATTATTTATATGGGCAACACTCTTATCATACAAGTAGACTGTGTATTATACTATGAGCAACACTGTATGCATCTTACCCAAAGTGATCAACATCCTATGTTTAATAATAACATCTTTTCTTATATCCTTATTAGAATTAATAAAATGGACTAAGTTTTTATAAACACTCGGATAGTATTTTAATTAATAAATTACGTTTTGATATTTGCATGGGCAGTGCTAAAAATAATGAACTTATTATTTTACACATTGTGTATATAAAAAATAATAATACAATGATGGGTCATTAATTATAACGATGTGATAAATAATTAAACATTGTGATAAAGTAATACAACATTCAGTACATTAAATACAATTCTAAGTCTTATATATTAAATGTTGAGTTAATAAAAACATTGCTGACATATATATTAGAATGTTGAGTTCTAAAATGGAATGCCAAGTCTCATTATTAAATGCCACATTGCTATTAGAAAGTGTTGAGTCCTATTTATAATTGGATGCGATGTATATATTCCCAAGAGGAATAAAATTAGCATAGTAAACTATGTCTCTTCTTTAATGCAAGATCAAATGTTCGGTGGAACTTTATTTTTGCTTCGAATTTCCATATTATGGTTAGCATGAGAGTGTCATTCAAATGAAAAATGAACATGATTATCATGAGAACTTTGTGGGAGTTGTAGTATTACCCTTGATCATTAATCAATGTTGAAATAATCTGTTTACCCGATTCAAAAAGAAATAATAAAAATATAGCTACAAGAGTGGCTAAGAAGACAAACTTGCAATCTATTTCATTTAAGAGCTTTACATTATTTTAGTCATACTCATTAAATGAATACCTATGATGAATGTCAAGTAAATATTTATCAATTGGGTTAAAGTAATAGAGAATGAAAAGAGCTAATTATGTTGAAGAATTATTAATTAAGAGTAAATATAAACACATTTTTAAAGACAATCATTATATTAAGGACATAAGAATAAGATTATATGAGACGATCGATTCTCAAACCTTATTTACACCCTCTAATCTGTGTTAGATTAATTGATGAGCATCAATCAATAAATGATTTGAGAGGTGACTATTTATCCTTGTAATCCATTTTTTTATGATCGCTGTGCTTAATGGCTGAAAGTATAAGCAAAACAAATGATCCCCTCTTAATTATAAGCCATTTTCATATGATGACTATGCTTAAATTTTGTTTTGATAATTTTCAGTCAGTGAACAATGCCAAATAATTCCATACTCGGTCCTATTATATGACATGAATCCTATTTGTGGTCATTATTAGTCTTTTTATTATAATAAAAATAACAAATACACAACACCATTTGTGCATATTCAATTGTCTAATATGTGCATTGATCTTGGATCACATTAGACAATGGTTTCATAATAAATGCAAATCTATGGCTTATATAGACTTACTAAAACCAATTCTCATTGTGGTGAAATCTTATTTAATTAAATTTGTCTATTAAAAAATTATGAATTTGATATACAATGCCTTTGTCACTATATAACCTAGTAATTTTGCAATGTGGTATTGTGTCAAGATAAAAAGACATTATCTTGTTGTTTCTATATGATTTTCGCTTTCACATTCAAAAAGGAAATGAGAAACTAAGAGAAGTGGTCTAGGGTTAGATGTTACCCAGATGAATTCTTGCGCACCAGATTCAGTCGTTGTGAGAACTCCTCTTTGGTTGTGGAGGATGACACCTGCAGAAGAAAGAGACTAAAACAAAGAAGGCGTTAGATGGATGTAAGGTGGACTGCAAAGTAATGCTTGATCCTGAAAGTGCAGAGACTTCCTAGAAAGGTGTCAGTCCACTGATTGATAAAGAAAATATCTGATCAAAAGAAATAAATGGAAGACTAAGCAAAGGAAACAAAGATATGCGTACCTATATATTACTGTCGGTCTTCCACAGTCATCGACGTCGATTAGGCTGCCGGCATCAGTTGGTCAAGTCTATCGACATCAGTTAGTTTGCTGACATCGGTGGTCAAGTCTCAGAGAAGCTCTGTGGTCGACAGAAGGGGTTTGTGGCAGTTAGAGAGTCTGTGCAGGGTCGTCGGGATACGAATAAGGTCTAAGGAAGGAGTTAGGTTGAAGACAGGGTGTCAAGAGGGGTATGGTTAAGAGGAGGGATTTTCAGCGTCTCTAAGAAAAGTGTATGATTGGTCTGGTTGATAGCTGGGTCTGGTCTTGAAATATGGATTAGAAGCAATAAAGGAAAAACTAATTACAAATACATCCTAAGCTACTGAAATGATAGAAAAGACAAATACTTATCTCTTGCTTGGAGCAGAGGCAGAGGTGTGAATGCTTGTTGCTGATGTAGAATGCTTCCTGCACTATATTTGTAGCCTGTGATGCTTGTTGTACATCTAGGAGAGAGAGAGGGAGAGGTTGAGTACCTGTAGCTAAAGGATTAGCAGTCGAGAGAGAGGAGGATTGATTGATTCACTGATCAGGTCTGTGATTGTCGTTCCAGTCGGGGAGAGAGATTGAGAGAGAGACCAAAAATCACCTTTGGGCTAGTCTTAAGAAACCAACGTCGGTGATCCCATCGGCATCGGCTGACAGGTAACCGATGTCGACAGCTAGAAGAATGGAAAAAGGGCTAAAATTAGCCTTTTGCCCATTCTTCCAACTGTCAGGGGCAATTGGTCGTGCGAAAATGGTCGAAGGTGGATTAAGTAAATGTGAGGATTAGTGGAGGGGAAGTTGGAATAGGTCATAGGGTGATAAATGAGGGTATCCAAGGGCAAAGAATCCAAAGAGAGGAGAGGTGGCATGGGTGAGGTGTCAAGGGGAGAGAATTATTAATTTAAAATAAGATAATTATTTTAAATTAATAAGACATAGGTTAGGAGTGGTTAGAAGTTAGAAAGGGACCAAGGGGGGAGGATGACCAAGGAGTAGACACAATTTCGGTGTCTACGTTTGCCCCTTTTTGTCTTGTTGGCTGTTCTGGATGAACTGCAAGACAAAAATAGGAGTTGGTTGCCCCATGTGTGGGATAAGGTCTTTTTCATCCTGTTGGTTGTTCTGAAGAACTACAGGACATAAATGAATGTTGATTGCCCCAATTATGGGATGAGGTATTTCCCCTCAAAGTAGGAGTCAAGGGAAGGGAACTTAGAATCAGGTGTTGATTTGATAAATAGATTGATGAAAATGGTGAAGGTGGAGTGTGAACGCTGTAATAGTTAAGATTGCGCACATACCACTTCACGAGATGGTCAGGTCAAATTGTCACAGGTCAAGGGTCGAGGAGTGCCAAAATCAAAATAAATAGGCCCCAGCATTTAGTCATAGCTAATTGGGTTATTCAATCTCAGTTGAAGCTCCAATGGGTCGTCGTGTTCTAGGTATCTTGGGCTCAGGAAGTGCTCCTGAAAACACGAAAATGTCACAAGTAGTGGGGATCAACCGGCTTGCGATCCTATACTTGTGAGGGTCAAAATATGGATTGCAAAAAAATTTGCTAACCATTCATGAGGTAGCATACATGCAAAAACAACCAAGGCAACATTGTCTTGAAAGTGGTCGTAGTCGAAGGAGATAGGCGCGATCTCCAAGATTGTTGGTCGAGGCGAGGCTGAGATAGATAATTGGTCGAATGAATGGACGGATGAAGGAATGGCCAAGCTAACCTCATAAGACCCCATGTCAACTGAGTGCTACCTACATAGCCCCTGTTGTTAGGGCCTCAGGCCAATGTAGTTCTCCCTAAAAGGGAGGAAGAGGGTCAAAGTTATGGATTGGTCTGGTCGGGGTCAAGTCATGGTCAAAAGAGGAAAGAAGGTTTGTCCATCAGAGAGATGAACAAATGAGGGTGGTCGAGCTAACCTCAGAGGATGTTGTGTCAATTGAGTGCTGCCTACATAGCCTCGGTCTTAGGGCCTCAGACCAATGTAGTTCAGATGAAGAGTCAAAGTGGTCGATGATTGGTTTCGGTCATGTGTTGAAATGATGAAGATAAGATGATGTTACAACATTTTCTATATTGTGTGATGGTGTATTCTACAACATTGGTCAAGGGGTATTTCATTCCTAGCAATTTTCCATATTCGTGATGGATGTATGCTAAAAATGAATTGAGGTCTGTTTATGCTTCAGCAAGTATTGGTTTATTCTTAACATAAATTGTGTCTGGTCGATAGTTTCCATGTGTATTGGTGTCCATAGAAACTATGTGAAATGGACTATGTCAGGTTGGTGGTCTGAAAATGTTTGGGTTGGTTTGGTTTGACAAAATGATTTGGTGGAATGTGACTAAAGTGTGAAAAAAATTGAAAGGCAAATTGTTCTTTCATTGATACGGACCAGAATGATAGCATAGATAGGGGTTGTTAGAACCAAGAGCCCCATTCATGCATTACATCTTTTGCCCATGGGTTGTGTTAGAGAGGTAATCAAATCACTTTGACATTTAAGTGAGCTCGAAGTCCCTTGAGCAGGAGATGTGATATGTGAGGAGAGGGTAACCCCTTTTAGTAGGGATAACTTTGCCCCTTTGATAGGAGACCCTGAGACGACTACAAGCCAAGTCCATGACCCAAGGTTTTTTTTTTTAAAAGTAGAGTGATCAATGCGGGAAGTCTACATAGAGATGTCATTTTGTTTTGTGGTCATTTGTGAAGCTGATCGATGCAAGAAAATTTTGAGAAGGTGATGTTTGTAGCAAGAGTCTAGTCATAGCCATCCTTCGAGGGAGTGGTCTATATTTTTGCTTTGTATATATTTGAGGTCTTTGAATAGTTGTCCTTTGAGGGAGCAGTCTATTAGCTACAACAATGATAGTACAGCTATCCTTCGAGGGAGCAGTCTATCTTTTTGATTTTATGACCTTGGATATTTTGACATCTTGATTTATTTTTGACAAAATTTTGAGTCATGGACAATACTATAGAAGTTGAAGGGCTCCCTTTTATTAGGACAAAGCATCCATACTTTATAAAAGGGTTAAGAGGATTTGTTAAGGGGAATAGGGTTGAAAGGAATGAGGATTAAGAGGATGAGAATTGCTCGAGGGATGAACTCCAGTTAAATGTCAAGTGAACGAGTACTCGACTAATAGTAGAATGGTCGCAGATGCAAGGCATTAAAGGGCTCAGGTTCTGATAAGTCCCTGGTCCATGCTTGTGCGTGATGATGTGAGGTCCGAGCCAATTAGGAGCAAACTTGCCTCATTTACTTCTTTCCAAATTGGTCACGTGTTGGAGATGATTAAGAAGTTGGTTGATGTGTTGTTGGATTGTTTGGCTAGTTGATGTTTGGTCACTGATTAGTCGAGACTTGGTCGAGGCTTGGTTGGGACTTGGTCAAGGCTTGGTTAAGGTTTGGTTGAGGCTTGGCCGATGGTCTGGTCGAGGTCAGGTTGAATGTTTGGTCAAGGTTTGGTTGATTGATATTTGGTCAATGGTCGGTTGAATGTTTGGTCAAGGTTTAGTCAATGTTTGGTTGATTGATATTTGTTCAATGGTTGGTGCTTGGTCATTGTGTGGTCAATGTCTGGTCGGATGTTTGGTTGAGGTTTGGTCAATGGTCAGGTCAAGGTCAGGTTGAATGTTTTGATGAAAAGGTTGGTTGATGTTTGGTCGAGATTGGTCGAGGTCATGATTAATAAGGTTGGTTGATGTTTGGTCGAGATTGGTCAAGGTCATGATTAACAAGGTTGGTTGATGTTTGGTTGAGGTCGGGTTGATGGATATTTGGTCGATGATTGGTCAATGGTTGGGTTGAATGTTTGGTTGAGGTTTGGTATTTGGTCGATGATTGGTCGAGATTGAGTCAATAATTGATATTTGGTCAATGATTGGTCGATATCATGATTAAAAGATCAGTTGATGTTTGGTCAAAGTTTGGTTGAGGTTTGGTTGATGGTCTGGTTGAGGTCAGGTTGAATGTTTTGATGAAAAGGTTGGTTGATGTTTGGTCAAGACTGGTCGAGGTCATGATTAACAAGGTTGGTTGATGTTTGGTTGAGGTCGGGTTGAATGTTTGGTCGAAGATAGGTTGAATGTTTGGTCGAGGTCGGGTCGATGCTTGTTGGGTCGAGGCATGGTTGAGGCTTGACTGAGGCCCAGTCGAGGTTTAGGATTAAAAGAGTGATTGATATTTGGTCGAGACTGGGTTGAAAGGTTGGTCAAGGCTTGGATGAACGTTGAATTCCCCTAATGATTAGGGAGAATGTTTGACAGATTGGTCAAGGTCAGTTGAGGCTTGGTGGTCAGATTGACTATGTTGATGTTGAATAAGGGGGATAAAGGTGGCAAAGGGACCATAGTCTGGCATGGAGATCCCGATTTAGGTGATGAGATTTGAGAAGCATGGGTCGGTGTTGATGATTTGTCGAAGGGGTGGTCAAGAGGATCCTTGATGAGAAGGGTATCCTTTTTTTGGTGTTGATGAGTGACAGCTTTAAGAGTGCAACAACGCTTGGTGTCATGTCCCAGAGTGTGATGATAGTGGCAAAATTTAGAGTTGTCGAACCAAGATGGTCTTGATCTGAGAGTTGATGAGTGGGGCGGTGTTGAAGGTTTGTTGATAATATGGTCAAGAAGAAGGGTGTCTTTCTCCAGGCATTGGTGAACGACAAATTTGAGGGCACAATAATGCTCAGTGTCGTGCCCAGGTGTGCGATGATACACACAAATTTGAGTGTCATCGAACCAGGGCAGTTTTGGTCTGAGAGTTTGATATGGTTTAAGAGGTGGGAGATTGATGTGAGAAGACTGCAATAATTACCGTAACAACAAGGCATAAGAACCTGCTAATGGGTCTATGTGTCTTGTTGCATTGGGGGTTGATGACTTTGGTTTGAGAGGCATAAGAGGCATTGGTCGTACCATCATTTTCATGGGTGGTGTAACCACACGTGTAGATGGCACTTTGGTGGTGATAGGTGTTGGATGTTTTGGAGGAAATATATGTCTAATGGGTTGAGGAGATAATGGAGGTGCTTTGTCTCTGTGAGGTATGGGAGTAGGAAGCACTCCTATTAAGGTGGATGGATGTGGGCCCGAAATAGAGGGCAATGATGAAGGTGGGGGAGGAATTCTTCGGTGTGGTTTAGTGGCCTTCTTTGGTTTGGGTTGAGGGCCACCATTGTGCGAGGTGAGGTTAGATATGGGTTTGGGTTCAGATGTGGATGGAGGTGAGTGAGATGTAGCAATCTTAGGCAAAAGGCAAGAGGAAACCGTGACTGGGTCTTCTTCAGTTGAAGTGGGTAAAGAGATAGGGTCTTCTCTTGGTGGAGAAGAAATAGGAGAGTGCAGCTCCTTAAGAGGGTAGAGAGCAGGGATGATTGTGCCTTCGACTTGTGGTTGAGGAGTAGGAAGGATATGGTCCTCCATTGGTAGGAGGAAGGATGAAGGTGGGGCTAATGACATTGGTATGGTCGAAGTGTCCTCCAATATAAGAGAGGTCGATGGAGAAATAATAAGAGAAGAAGGTTCATCCACTTGTGATGGATGAATGGGTTGACTAACCTCTTGAGATTGTGAGAGAGGTTGGTCAGGGACAAGAGGCGAGACCATGTTGACCGTGCGTATATCATGCTCTTGGGAGCTATCGGCCATGGTTTAGACATTGTTTTGATTAGGAGGATGGTTTGGGAATGGTTGTTTGAAGATATCGATGTGTTGTTTGGGTGGGGTGTTTAGGTTGTCCAAAACGAGATCACCCCTATCTATCATGTCTTGGACAATGTTCTTGAAGGTTCAGTAGTTGTTGATGTCATGGCCTTGGATGCGGTGAAAGTGACAGAAGTCATTCTCCCTATACCAGGTAGGGAGAGATTTTGAAGGGTTGAATTGAGGTGGTCAGATTGGAGGGAGATTGAGGACCCCTTGCTTGACAAGTTTTTCCAAAATGGAAGCGTATGATTCTCCAAGTGGAGTGTATGAACACGGGATATACCGTTGTTGGAATTGTTTGGTGATGCTTTGAGATGTAGAAGGTTAAGATTGGTCGATCATTGTCAAAGATGGTGATCTAATGACCACAGTGTTGGCCACTCCTTTGGGTTTGGAATGGGAAGAAGAAGGTCTGGAAGAAGAAGGGTCATTGGCTTTTGCGTTGGTATTACACAATTTGACTTTATCTTCTTCAATGGTGCGGAGTTCAAGATTTTGGGCCATGGTGAAAGCTTCATCAAAAGTACAAAATGTTTGAACCCGCAAGGTAGAAGAGATGTGCCTGGCACATGATCAAGAAAAGAGCTCGATGAGCTCAGGTTGAGGCAAGGAGAAGGAGAGCTAGTTAATCAAGCCTCTCCAACGGGCGACAAAGTCAACTATTGATTCATCATCAAAATGTTTGATAGAGTAGAGGTCTATGATTGAGACTTTTTTGGTGATATTGATAGAAAAATGGTCGATAAATAATTGGGCGAGTTGAGTGAATGAAAAGATAGAATGACTGGTGAGAGAGTTGTACCAATCAAGGGTAGGGCCAAAAAGTGACATGGGGAATGTGCATAGCAATAAATCATCATCATGGGCTATGAGATAACAAGCATGTCTGAATGCTCGTAGATGCTATTGCGGGTCTTCCTTACTCTAAAAGCGAGTAAACTTAGGAAGCTCCCACTGACTAGGATACAGTCGGATTGGGACAGAGGGATGGATGGGTTCGTTGTAAATTTGGTCATATGAAAGAGCATTGCTCGAACCAAAAATGGAGGTCTCAAGACTAGACATTTTGTCCATCAGCATTTTGATTAAGTCAGTTGATGGATGTGTAGATGGGGTGCCCCCTAGGTTGTAAGACACTTGGAAGGTATTGAGAGGGGCATATGACGTAGTCGGTTACGCTTGTATAGGTGCAACGTATTGATGACTAGTCATAGGGATAGAAGTGGAAGCCAGGGGTGGTTGTGCCATGGAGGTAGAAGGCATAAGTTGACTAAATACCACTAAAGGTGGTTGCATGGCAGTGTTGGCAAAAGGGGAGATAGACACTCCTGCATTTATGGGCGCAAGAGTGTGTGGGGTCGAGACAATCAAGTTTTGGTATGATGTAGAACTTGGTTGAATTGCATGTGGTTGAGGGGGTAATGAAACCCCAATGGAGGTCAGTCTAAAAATAGATGGGGAGGCCAAAATTTGCGTATTGGCCATGGTCGGGTTAATGGTTGAGGCAATAGTTTGAGTCATAAAAGGCTGGGTAGCAGATGGTGTTGATGTCATCGCCGCTTCACCCAAAAGGTCTCGTGTTTGGTTTCTTATGAGATAGTGTTGGAGAGCCTTGACGTTGTGGTCAAGGAGTCTCTCAAAGTTTGGGACCCCTTTGGGGACAATTGAAAGTTGATTGGGAGTTGGTTGGGTAGGAGTTTGTTCGGTCTCTGAATGATACTCCATTAGAGGACTAGTTATGGACGGTGAAGGCAGAAGCGATTGATGCCTCGCATGGTCAAGAAGAGTCTTGGTTTGACTGCATGTCAAAACCATTCAAGGAAAGAGGTTTAGGTTTCAAAAACTATGTTTTTTTAGTTTTAGAAACTCAAAATGGGTGTTGGACAGCAAGAAAGTCAGATTTTAAGCTTGCTGTTTAAGGGAAAGAATTCTGGACAGTGACCGTCGTTGGCTAAAAAACCGATGTCGGTGGAATAGGATGGCCGATGTCGGTCAGATAACCAATGTCGACGAAGAAAGGTTACTGACATCGATGGTAAAACTGATGATGGTGACTGTGTTTTCTAGAAGCTCAAAGAATTTAAAAGTTTTGGAAAGAAGAAAATGCCCTCACTAGCTCAAAAAACCAGATAGGAACAAAAAAAGATGGAGACAGGCAGACCCTAAGCATTAAATCCTAAGAATCAACTTTTAGAATCATGTTGGATTATGCCTTAGGATGTGTTTGAGAGGTTGGCTTATAGAACGGGTCTTAGAAGAGGTAGTCTAAAGATGGTTTCAGGTCAGTTTCGATGCTCAAGAGTATGTGTTAGGTTCTGTATGTGGTCTAGTGCTAAGGAGCAAGCTCCCCTCACTTCACGAGCCCAGTGATAAGCTGGTCTCACTTAGCCAAAATATACTTCCCCTAGAGATTATCCTCTGCCAGAGAACAGAGTGGGCTTTCCCCTTGGTATTGAAGTCCAAGTGGGATTGCCGGGACGGGTAAGGTATCTGCTGGGTGATGAAATCCCAGTCGGGCCTTGTCTCAGGTAAGTTTTGATGTTTGATTTGTGCAAGTGATTTGGTTGTGTAACATAAGTGAACTACGATTAATTCATGATGCGGTTTTTAATTACTAGATGTGAGAGCTAAAAATGCAAGTAAGTAGAAATGAAATGCAATGTATTTTAAGCCCAAATTGAAGTGTGAGTTCGTATGAAGACAAGTGAGAAGAGGTTGAAGAGTATGACTTTTGAATAGTCTAAGGTGCAAGAAAAGAAAGAACAAGAATGATTCTTTTTAATTTTTGCTAATAGTGTCTTTTGGAAGAGATAGAAGAAAGAGGTGAAAAGGAGAAACCTAATGCACCTATATGAAAAGAAATGAAAAAGAACCCAAGGAAGACCCTAGGGTCCCACCGGGTGTGCCAAAATGTTTTTATATGATTTTTGCTTTCACATTCAAAAAGGAAATGAGAAACTAAGAGAAGTGGTCTAGGGTTAGATGTTACCCAGATGAAGTCTTGTGCACCAAATTCAGACATTGTGAGAACTCCTCTTTGGTTGTGGAGGATGACACCTGCAGAAGAAAGAGACTAAAACAAAGAAGGCGTTAGATGGATGTAAGGTGGACTGCCAAGCAATGCTTGATCCCAAAAGTGCAGAGACTTCCTGGAAGGGTGTCAATCCACTGATTGATAAAGAAAATGTCTGATAAAAAGAAATAAATGGAAGACTAAGCAAAGGAAACAAAGATATGTGTACCTATATGCTGTTGTCGGTCTTCCACAGTCACCGACATCGGTTAGGCTACCGGCATTGGTTGGTTAAGTCTGCCAACATCGGTTAGTCTACCGACATCGGTGGTCGGGTCTTAGAGAAGCTTTGTGGTTGACAAAAGGGGTCTATGGTAGTTAGAGAGTCTATGTAGGGTCGTCGAGATACGAATAAGGTCTAAGGAAGGAGTCAGGTTGAAGACAGGGTGTCAAGAGGGGTCTGGTTAAGAGGAGGGCTTTTCAGCGTCTCCAAGAAAAGTGTCTGATTAGTCTGGTTGATAGCCGGGTTTGGTCTTGAAATATGGCTTAGAAGCAATAAAGGAAAAACTAATTACAAATGCATCCTAAGCTATTGAAATGATTGAAAAGACAAATACTTATCTCTTACTTGGAGCAGAGGCAGAGGTGTGAACACCGGGCGTGCCAGAATATTTCTATATGATTTTTGCTTTCACATTCAAAAAGGAAATGAGAAACTAAGAGAAGTGGTCTAGGGTTAGATGTTACCTGGATGAAGTCTTGTGCACCAGATTCAGATGTTGTGAGAACTCCTCTTTGGTTGTGGAGGATGACACTTGTAGAAGAAAGAGACTAAAATAAAGAAGGTGCTAGATGGATGTAAGGTGGACTTCCAAGCATTACTTGATCTTAGAAGTGCAGAGACTTCTTGAAAGGGTGTCAGTCCACTGATTGATAAAGAAAATGTCTGATAAAAAGAAAAAAATGGAAGACTAAGCAAAGGAAACAAAGATATGCGTACTTGTATGATGCTGTCGGTCTTCCACAGTCACCGATGTTGGTTAGGCTGCCAGTGTCGGTTGGTCAAGTCTGTCGACGTCGGTTAGTCTGCCGACATCAGTGGGGGTAGTGGTCTTTGGTTGGGTCTCAGATAAGCTCTATGGTCGATAGAAGGGGTCTATGGTAGTCAGAGAGTCTGTGCAGGGTCGTTGGGATACAAATAAGGTCTAAGGAAGGAGTCAGGTTGAAGACAGGGTGTCAAGAGGGGTCTGGTTAAGAGGAGGGCTTTTTAGCATCTCTAGGAAAAGTGTCTGATTGGTCTGGTTGATAGCTGGGTCTGGTCTTGAAATATGGCTTAGAAGCAATAAAGGAAAAACTGATTACAAATACATCCTAAGCTATTGAAATGATAGAAAAGAAAAATACTTATCTCTTGCTTGGAGCAGAGGCAGAGGTGTGAATGCTTGTTGCTGATGTAGAATGCTTCCTACACTGTATTTGTAGCCTGTGATGCTTGTTGTATGTCTAGGAGAGAGAGAGGGAGAGGTTGAGTACCTGCAGCCAAAGGATTAGCAGTCAGGAGAGAGGAGGATTGATTGATTCATTGATCGGGTCTGTGATTCTCATTTTGGCTGGGAAGAGAGATTGAGAGAGAGACCAAAAATCATCTTTGAGCCAGTCTTAAGCAACCGATGTCAGTGATCTCACTAGCTTTAGTCAATAGGTAACCGATGTTGATAGCTGGAATAATGGCAAAAAGGCTAAAATTAGCCTTTCGCCCGTTCTTCCAACTGCCCGAGTCAATTGGTCGTGTGAAAACGGTCGAAGGTGGATAAATAAACATGAAGATTAGTGGAGGGTGTTAGGAGGCCCCTTATCCAATGGTAGCACAATTGATTACTTATATATGAGCAATTGAACACGGAAATTATACCAGAATGATTAAGAAACTAGAAACATGAGACAGCAAAGAATTTGAGAGACAATACACATAATTGTATTAGATAATACTAGAAGAAAATACAAATAAGGAAGATGCTACTTCTTCCTCCACCTCAAAGGCTTGCCACACCTCAAGACCTTCTTCCCTCTCTCTCTTGCTCAACACAAAACCAACTCTAAACCCTGAGTTACAATTCCTCCTTGAATGCTATAGCTGATCTCCTTGACCTTACACCTGTAGATCTCCTTGACCTTGCTAGCTTCAATACCTTTACTTGCCTTAGAATTACTTTACAATACATGCCTTATGGGTCTATAAATAAGATCCCATGCTTACAAAAAATATACATCTAACTACTAAAATTAGACACACAGCTCGCGACTTAAAATAGTCTCTTAGCATGCAAACACTTGGTTTAACTAACTGACTGTTCGTAAACAGCAGTTCTGGACCGCACAGGCGACCGACATCGGTCCCTGCTTGTCTGGTGCTGCCAACGTCGACCGACTCCTTTGCCGTCGCCGGTCTCCTTCTCCACTACATCTGACTGACGTCAGTCATACTGCCGACGCCGGTGGCTCTGGTTCTTCAGCATCCTTTCTTCATGTGTGTGCAAATGGTTGAAGCTTTTAGCTCCACACCCTAACAATCTCCCACTTAGAGATAAATGGCTGCAACCTGTACCTGTACCTGTACACCATCTATTTTGTTCCTTAGGCTCTGTATCCCTCTTCAAAGTCACCCTTGAAGACCAACCACCACGCAAACCTGTGATGCTATATCTGTCACCTATGCCACAAGAATTTTGCTGCTCCCAAGTTCTTCATGACATACTTCTGAACCAACTTTACCCTTAGCTCAGAAAACTCCCTGTATATGCAACCCTGCAAAAATTAACACAATATAGTAACAGGATAATGTAGCTAATATTATCCAACCTAGTAAAGATAAAATACAATGGTCAAACCTCCATTGCCCTGCAGCTAACTCAAGACCATATACCATAGCCTTTTGTCTCAGATGTCCATCCACTCTCTTCTCTAAAACGGGAATCCATCCCTCTATCCAGCTGACAACTCCACCAACAAGAACCTATTTGGCTTTACTCCAAGGACTCACACTCCTCATCCATGTCAAGCTCCCACTATTTTTGGATTCTACCTGCATTGCTTCCTCCATCTTCCTAGTTCATGACTAACAGTAAGCAATATAAAGAAGGTGAAAAACGAATATGAGGTTCACATACCTTTCCTGACCTCCACATGGGTGTTTGAGACTTAGTAATTCACCCAACATCTGTTCCAATGACAAATCTAGGCCATCTCCCAGTCTGCTTCCGACCGATGTCGGTTCCTTGCACTGACCCTGACTGCCGACGTCGTTACCCCTAGCCAACGCCGGCATCCCTTCTGTCGACGTCGGTCCTAATGACCGACATCGGACTTCTCCTGTCCAACCTACCGACCCTGCTAGTCTGCACATGACCGATGTCGGTATTTGGATGACTGACGTCGGTGCCAAGCTGCCGACATCGGTGTCTGTGTGTTCCTGTAAGTGATGAAATTTTCATCTGCGAGCTCTTCTTGGATCAAACCTCTGTCCATGCTGCCCTGCTCAGACTTATTCAGCCCCTGTGACTGATCTCTGTCCTTCATCTCCTCCATAAACACCAAGGCTTCTTTGTTCCTGTCAAAGGCATCAAATTTCCTCTTTTTGCAATGAACTGTATCTGTGCACATACCTTTTGAATCAAGAAGTTCCATTTCCTCCCTGTTCTTGTGACCAAGCCTATTAGGCCACATCTTCGAATCTACACCAGAAGTGGAATCAATAATACAAGTAGATAGATAAAGAGAACCTACTTTATTACCTCTTGCTAGAACAAGTGCTCCCTTGGTAACCTTCCAAGAATCCGCTGTGAGGGTTATTGTGCATCCCTCATCTCCCAACCTTCCTATAGAAATCAGACTCTGCTTCAGAATTGGAACATGCATGACCTCCTTCAACACCCATGTGTTGTCAATCTGCAATCTCAGCTGCACTTTCCCTTTGCCAACTATCTGACAAGGCGTACCATCCCCTAAATAAAGAACTCCAAAGTCTCCCTGTGCATACTCATGAAACAAATCTCTGTTTGGGGATGCATGAAAAGATGAACCAGAATCTAATATCCATGATCCTACGTGACTATCCAAAGAAAGTATGAGAGCATCCTGTACCATAATATTTGCATCTTTTGCTTCTTCCATACCTGTATGTTGATTCTCTTTATCTCTCAACCAACACTCCTTTGTATGTCCTTTCTTTCCACAAAACCAGCAGGAAATACCTTTAGACTCGGATCTCCTTCCCAACCTTGATTTCCCTTGCTCAATCTTCTCCTTTTGCCTTCCTCTGCTTTCCACACTTAGAGCATTCCCTGATGATTCACCTGTGCTTCTCCTATGTATTTCCTCATTCAAGATCACACTCACAACATCATCAACTTTTAAGATTTTAGAAGCAGATGCAGAGTTACTTACTGCCATAACCATACCGTCCCAACTTTCAGGCAAAGAACATAAAATCAAGAGAGCCTTTACCTCATCATCAAAAATAATGTTGACTGAAGCTAATTGGTTTACCAAACCATGGAAATCACTGAGATGAGTATGTACCAAACCTCCTTCCTGCATTTGCAAAGTAAATAGCTGCTTCATAAGGTATACCTTATTAGAAGCCGAGGGCTTTTCGTATAAATTTGCCAAGGACTTTATCAACTCTTCCGTTGTTTTGCACTGTGATAAGCTGGAAATCACAGAAGCTCCAAGACTCAACCTTATGGAACCGAGAGCCTTCCGATCAAGAACACTCCATTCTTCATCCTTCATATCTGTGGGCTTGCATGCAACCCCACCCAACGGTAAGTACAGATCCTTCTGATACAGATAGTCCTCAATCTGCATCCTCCAATGTTGATAATTCTTGCCGTTAAACTTCTCCATTTGTAGCTTGCTTTCTTCTGCCATTGCTGAACTCCCACTCAATCAGAAGACCCTGTGAATGACCTATAATCAAAAACAATAACCTGCTTCTTGCAAACTGTAGCTCTGATACCAACTGTTAGGAGGCCCCTTATCCAATGGTAGCACAATTGATTACTTATATATGAGCAATTGAACACGGAAATTATACCAGAATGATTAAGAAACTAGAAACATGAGACAACAAAGAATTTGAGAGACAATACACACAATTGTATTAGATAATACTAGAATAAAATACAAATAAGGAAGATGCCACTTCTTCCTCCACCTCAAAGGCTTGCCACACCTCAAGACCTTCTTCCCTCTCTCTCTTGCTCAACACAAAACCAACTCTAAAACCTGAGTTACAATTCCTCCTTGAATGCTATAGCTGATCTCCTTGACCTTACACCTGTAGATCTCCGCGACCTTGCTAGCTTCAATACCTTTACTTGCCTTAGAATTACTTTACAATACATGCCTTATGGGTCTATAAATAAGATCCCATGCTTACAAAAAATAGACATCTAACTACTAAAATTAGACACACAGCTCGCGACTTAAAATAGTCTCTTAGCATGCAAACACTCGGTTTAACTAACTGACTATTCGTAAACAGTAGTTCTGGACCGCACAGGCGACCGACGTCAGTCCCTGCTTGTCTGGTGCTGCCGACGTCGGCCGACTCCTTTGCCATCACCGGTCTCCTTCTCCACTGCATCTGACCGACGTCGGTCATACTACCGACGCCGGTGGCTCTGGTTCTTCAGCATCCTTTCTTCATGTGTGTGCAAACGGTTGAAGCTTTTAGCTCCACATGCTAACAGAGGGGAAGTTGGAATAGGTCATAGGGTGATAAATGAGGGTATCCAAGGGAAAGGAATCCAAGGAGAGGAGAGGTGGCATGGGTGAGGTGTCATGAGAGAGAGAGAGAATTATTAATTTAAAATAGATGATTATTTTAAATTAATAAGACATAGGTTAGGCATGGTTAGAAGTTAGAAAGGGACCAAGGGGGGAGGATGACCAAGGAGTAGACACAATTTCGGTGTCTACATTTGCCCCTTTTTGTCTTGTTGGTTGTTCTTGGTGAACTGCAAGACACAAATAAGAGTTGGTTGCCCCAAGTGTGGGATAAGGTTGATTTGTCCTATTGGTTGTTCAAGTGAACTGCAAGACATATGGCTGGGTTTGGTCTTGAAATATGGCTTAGAAGCAATAAAGGAAAAGCTGATTACAAATACATCCTAAGCTACTGAAATGACAGAAAAGACAAATACTTATCTCTTGCTTGGAGCAGAGGCAGAGGTGTGAATGCTTGTTGCTGATGTAGAATGCTTCCTACACTGTATCTATAGCCTGTGATGCTTGCAGTTCATCCAGGAGAGAGAGAGGGAGAGGTTGAGTACCTACAGCCAAAGGATTAGCAGTCGGGAGAGAGGAGGATTGATTGATTCACTGATCAGGTTTGTGATTGTCATTTCGGTCGGGGAGAGAGATTGAGAGAGAGAGACCAGAAATCACCTTCAAGCTAGTCTTAAGCAACCGACTTCGGTGATCCCGCTGGCATCGGCCGATAGGTAACCGACGTCAGTAGCTAGAATAATGAAAAAAGGGCTAAAATTAGCCTTTTGCCCATTCTTCCAACTGCCAGGGGTAATTGGTCGTGCAAAAACGGTCGAAGGTGGATTAAGTAAACATGAGGATTAGTGGAGGGGAAGTTGGAATAGGTCATAGGGTGATAAATGAGGGTATCCAAGGGCAAAGAATCCAAAGAGAGGAGAGGTGGCATGGGTGAGGTGTCAAGGGGAGAGAATTATTAATTTAAAATAAGATAATTATTTTAAATTAGTAAGACATAGGTTAGGAGTGGTTAGAAGTTAGAAAGGGACCAAGGGGGGAGGATGACCAAGGAGTAGACACGATTTCGGTGTCTACACTTGCATCGAAACAAAGTTACATTCTAGCTTCGCATAAAATGTAGATAAAATATCAATATGGGAAGACTATATAGTAAACTTGGAAAATCCATTCAATCAAACTAACATTGACGAGGGTGATTTATACTTTGAGTGGATGTCTATATTTATAGATGCAAAAATCCATCTTTGGTTAGTTCAATGTGTATAGTAAAGATGTACTTGAATTCTCTACAACTAGCAAGAAATTATAACATGGTATTCTTTGAAATAAACATGAATCATGTTAACTATCAACCATTAATAAATATATGCCTTCTCGACACTAAAATTAAAAATTACAATATAAATGAGATTACATTAGTGATTGCATTTTAAAAACTTTTTGTTCTCTAAAGCATGTTGTACAAAATTTAGGCAAAATTATAATTAAAAAAAGTGTAAAGTACGAGAAGGATAATAATAATACAAATGAGATAACATCACCTAGTGTGTTTAAAAATATTTTCATTCTTTAAAGCATCTTATGTGGAATCAATGGAAATTTTTGCATTGAAAATGTATGAAGGACAAGGATGACAAAATAAAGTGCCCATTGAGTAAGACTCTAGTAACATCTTTGCGTATGTTCAAATTCATTATGCATATCTAGGAAAGCAATACAACAAGAAAATTCATAAAAGACCTCGATGATACATCAAAACATGTATGTTTGGTTTGTAATCAACGACATTTCCAGTATAACATGATAGATTTCAAACAAACAAAAAGAGAAACATTTGCAAAGTTGATGCAAATGAAATAAATTGTTACAAAAAAAATATGCATTAGATGTAATAATGAATTGAGGAATGAGGCATTGTAAATTTGGCAGTAATTCCATTCCTCAATGCATTATTACATCTAATGCATATTTTTTTCATAACAATTTCTTTCATTTGAATCAACTTTGTATATGTTTCTCTTTTTGTTTGTTTTAAATCTATCATGTTATGTTGGAACTGTAGTTGATTATAAACCAAACATACATGATTTAGTGTATCATTGAGGTCTTTTATGATTTTTCTTATTGTATTGTTTTCCTAGATATGCACAATGGGTTTAAACATACACAAAGATGTTATCAGAGTCATACTCAATGGGTGCTTTATTTTATCATCCTTGTCCTTCATACATTTTCACTGCACAATTTTCCATTGATTCCACATGAGACACTTTAAAGAATGAAAATATATTTAAACGCACTAGGTGACGTTTTCTCATTTGTGTTCCAATTATCTTCCTTTTAATTTACATTTTTTTGATCTACAATTTTGCCTAGATTTTGTGCAACATGCTTTAGAGAACAAAAAGATTTTTTTAATGCAGTAGCTAATGTAATCTCATCTATACTGTAATTTTTAATTTTAGTGTCAAGAAGGCATCTCTTTATTAATGGTTCATAGTGAACATGATTCATGTTTATTTGAAAAGAAGACTATGTTATAATTTCTTGCTGGTTGTAGAGAATTCGAGTGTGTCTTTACTATATGCATTGAACTAGCTGACCAAAGACGGATTTTTGCATCTATAAATATGGACATCCACTCAAAGTAGAAGTCACCCTCATCAATGTTAGTTTGGTTGAATGACTTTTCCAAGTTTACTATATAATCTTCCCATATTGATATTTTGTTTGCATTTTATGCGAAGCTAGAATGTAACTTTGTTTCGATGCAAGATAGTGCCTTTTTATCTTGACATAATACCACATTGTAAAATGACTAGGCTATATAGTGATGAAGGCATGGTATATCAAATTCATAATTTGTTAATATAAAAATTGAAGTAAATAAGATTTTTCCACAATGAGAATTGGTTTTAGTAAGTCTATATAAGCCATCAATTTGCATTTGTTACAAAACCATTGTCCAATGTGATCCAAGATCAATGCACATATTAGACAATTCAATACACACAAATGGTGTTGTGTATTCACTATTTTTATTGTAATAAAAAGACTAATAATGACTGAAAATAGGATTCATGTCATATAAGAGGACCAAGTATGGAATCATTTGGCATTGTTCACTGACTAAAAATTATCAAAATAAATTGTGTTTTCGTCTTTAATGGCTAAAAGTAGAAGCAAACTGCTTAAGTTATAAAAATATAAAATAATGGATGAATCATAGATATCAAAAATGATCCCCTCCATCTTATTTTATACATTTTCCCATTCAAACTCCAAACTTATTTTATTTTAATAATGAAACATTAGTTGTTGACATTACTTTTGGGCCACTAAGTCATATTATTAAGTTTATTTTAAAGTATTTAAGAATACTTTTTATATTAATACTAATATTATTAAGTTGACCAAAAGATTAGAAATGACTAGTCCCAACTTAAGTAATATTATTAATTATTTTAATTTAAAAAGGGACATGGCCCACTCTTCTAAAAGGAAAAAGTTATGCACACCATGTGTTATATATAAAACTTTAATCATGTATAATATGTATACAAGCATGATAAGATATTTCATCATATAAAAATTTGATTGCTCAAGCATATAATCCAAAGGCAATGGGAATGCAAGTGTCGTGTTAAGTAGATATATCAATTAGGCACACAATAATAAGAATCACAATTGATGCATGACATAAATCGTGACATTGCACACAACAAAAGTATGCATGATAAAAATCATGACATTGCATATAATAGAAGTATTCTGATAGAAATTATGACACCAAGATCAACAAAAATCATATATGTAAACCACACACATGCATATACACATAATATCATGATCATGAAGCACTCAAGACATGACACGACTATGACATGACCCACACAACTAATACATGATGTGACAAGACAGTCAATTCAGTCATGGAACACACATCAATGATCACACAATACCATAATCATAAATATCAAGGTCACATATAACAAGCAATGATAGTCTACATAATCAACCAATGTCATCATCCAATATAACTAAGCACAATATCCATTAGAAATTGCACTCTAGAAAGTATAAGCAAGAGCAACTCATGTGCAATAGTCTACTATGATCAATAGAAAATCATAAAAAAGATAAAACCTAATAAGCATACAAATATTCCCCCACCATAAGCATGGCCCCAATGTAGAAAGGTTTCCCTTGGGTGTAAATAATGTCATGCATTTGTATGTCCATGTATCATATGCAACCTATATGTCCTGCATCTAATTCGTATACTGTGAAAAGCTTGTGCATAGAAAATATATATGTAATTCACCATGTATATGACAAATAAAATTAATCAATCATGTGTACCAACAAATCATGTCATGCATAAATCTTCGCTTTGTATTTTTTGAATAATTTTTTTATGTATTTTTGTATTTTTTAAAAATTATGTTCCAACTAATCTATGATCCCATCAGTGGAACGTGCATGTGAAGGACCTAGATTGATTGGTGTGAATGTCACACACCATGGGTGAGGAGTAACATGTATATTTTTTTAAATCAGATAAATGATCATGTACTATAAAATATATAGCATCATCATCATAGTCAACATGATCATGTATGGGTTGCATAACATGTGGACTCCATTATATGTCAAGGGAATGCCTTCGATATTTTTGTCATTTATATGTTTTATTGGTATCTTAAAATGATTTTAATGTTAGTTTTTTAAGTGATAATGTGACATGTGAATGATATAGCATTAAAGTGCAATGTATGTCTTGATTTTAATTATTTGATGATTTCATCACATTTGAAAATATCGAATGGGATGAATTGATTTGATCAACTATGCATGTAAAATGTGTCATCTTCCCTTATAAAATTATGTTGACTTATCTAGCTCATGAGAAAGTAAATCCTATGGATATACTATTGGTGCTAAACTCATAGGAACACTAATGGTTGAATTCACATTAGATAATTATGTTAAACCTATTGAGATAATGCACATGGTGATACTTGGCACATGCTAACAATTGGAAATGTATTTGTTTCTTTCTCTTTATGTGAAGTAGTACCCAATACTTGCTTGTTTCTTCATTTGTATGTGGCATACTTTGATTTGGCACCACACTTATGTACTTCAAGATGTAATTATACCCTTAGTAGCATTTTTATTTATAGATGTTAAATCTCTATGAATTACAAGTAAACCACCTTGGAATTTGAATGAATAGTCTTTTTGATGTTATCCAATGTTGATTCTATTTTCGCTAATCATTATTTTCTGAATATTGCTTTGAATTTTGTAATTTTAGTCTTTACAAAAAATAATGTCTAAACTATCTTAATCCCAAAAGAAACTGATATTGTGATATGTCATTATGACTCCTCATGGGCTCTCACATGTGGAAATTCACTCTGATCATGCCCTATGTCATTAAGAAAATCAATTGTGCATGTATTGTATTGTATCTTATTATCAATAATAATTTATTTCCTATGTTCACCTTCTGTAAGAGTTTGAATAACCATTGGTTATTTTTTAGGTTCATATTTCAATGTATGACCTTTAAGAACTGCTTGGGATACATTGGCATTCATAGATTATGAAATAGAAGAAGATGGACAAGTTAACCTTGTAGAAGTGTTGTTAAATTTTTCAAATGTGATAACACCCTAATCCACAAGTTGTTATGTTCTATGTTGCAACACATAACAATTGTTATCTCTATTCCCTTTAATGTGATGATAGTTACAAAATGATCTTACTCCCACTCATGTTAAATGTTGTGCAAGGTGATACATATTAGAGGGTAATGTAATTAACCTCTTATAAATAAGCATTCATAAAATAGCACTTGGTTTATCCTTAAGTCTTTAAAATCATGTAGGTTGGTCCATTATAGAAGGGTTATGACTCATGTGAGTTATCACCTCAATAATTGTCTTATATGTAGCTTTCTTCTTAGATGGAGAATCACTTTTAAGACTTGAAGTTGTTGATTTTTGGGAACTTATAGAATCAGATGCACATGTGATGCATGTATAAGATCACAGTCATAAGCAAAGATACCCATGTAAAGTCGCTCAAAGGAACTATAATTATGATAGTGTGTTGTCTCTAAATAGATGTAAAAACCCTTTAGTAAAGATGAATTGATTTTCCAAATCATTTGGTTGATGTATTAATCAATGTAATGTATTTTTGAACCTTAAAATATAGTATTCTATGAGTTCATCATCACTTTGTTAAATGTTTTGGACATGCTCTAAGAGTAACTTAGGACCTCTATTCTTATTGAAATGGGATAAGAATACCTCTACTAATTTAACAAAGAAATCCATAGACCCACTAGGTAAGTCATAGAACTAATCTACGGCTTTATCTTTAAATATTTTTATTTATTTATTGGAACCTCTTAAATTATATAGATGTCAGCATCTATGCCCATGTTTTTGATTTAATATAGTGGATTACAATGTTGAGAAAGTGTATGTCTTCCTTTGGCTAAGATTTCATGACTAGGGAGAATTTATCCATCAAAGTCACTGAGGAACCTGAACCTAGCCCTATCTATCTAATAATTTCCATGTGTTGGGTATCTAGAGGATTTATACTCTTGTGGATGGTGTAATAAACCATCATCCTCACTAGTCAGACTGCAATCCTTTTGATTACATTTTAAACTTTGATGAAAGCTTATTAGTAATACTCTCTCATCACATGAATATTATTCAAGATAATACAAAGTGTGAAAGGTGGATATGAGGATCTCCATATCGATTAAATAGTTGAAATGTAGGCATAACAAATCTATGTCAGTGTGAATGAATGGATACCCTTCATACTATGGGTTTCCCTAGTATAACATTGTTATCAAACTTAGCATTATATGCCCTAGACTCTAAATATAAGATAACAACTTGTTTTTGAAGTTCACCTATTGCATGCATCATGGATACCATATGATTGGAAAGGTTCATTCATAGGTTTCATTTCACCATCTATCTCAAACATGGGTATAGAATATTCATTACAAGTATGCCTATCATTGCATATAAAAATATCATCACATTGCATATGAATAGAAGACTCCTTGGATTGTTTAAAAAACATCACATTGCACATTATCATACTGCATATCAATAGAAGCATCATTGCATGTAATTTTTTTAGGAACATCATTGCAAAGCATAGAATCATGAGATATAGGAACATCCTAAATATAGGGGAAAGCAACATGTGTATCATGTATCCATTTTTGTATTGCATCCAAACAACATTGACCTTTCTCATTCATAAGCTTAATAGTATCAAGTAGTAGGTTTGTTGATTTCATTTTACCATGTTCTTGTTCTATCTCATGAGTATCAAAAAGGTCTATAGAAGGGGAGGGAGAGTTAGTCTCTTGAATTATATCATGAATTTTCCCTATTTCTCCTTTTATACCATTGTATAAGGATACATCACTAGCATACCAATCCTCAATATCATCATTTGCATAATGATAATCATCAATCACATAAGCATTATCATTCATTATCATGTACATCAACATGTGTTCATTCATTGGTATAATCATAAGGCACAACATGTGTAGAAAATAAGGAGTCTATAGGATGAGACATAGTAGAGTTTGAAGGAGCACTAGGTAGACTACTCATGGGTTGAGAAGATATAGATTTATAATCAGAAACCCCAGACATTTTAGATTCCATATTCATGCAATATGTGTTACTAAGGAGAGATAATATTTTCTCATGTATAATATAATTTTTAATTTTATGGCATTTTGATTTATCATTTGTTAGTGTCTTAAATATGGATGCATGATATGATCAATAAATTAAATACACAATTGTCAATACCGTGGTTACAAATAGTAGATAAAAACAATTTTGACCCATGATCACACAATGCCCAAATAAGAAAATCCTAAGGGTGTATGTATTCAAAAGGTGAATTTGACAAGGTCCAAATAAAAAACCAACAACCTCGAGAAAATCGTGATGACTTTTGGGGAAAAAAAGGCTTTTGATATATATTAATAGATAGACGAAATGTATATTTTTTTTTTAAATAGATATATTATTCATTTGTCAAACTAGTTTTAATGAAAATAGAGAAATCTTAATTCCAGAAAATGCATTATGAATTTTAAGGAACAAAAAGAGGTTTTTAATCCAATCAATGTGACTAAGAAAAAACTCCAAGAGTTTTAAAAATTGAGTTGTTTTCAATTAGATATGAGATGAAAATGTATGAAGACAAGCCACAACCCTAATAGAAGAAACCCTAATAGAGATTAAGTATGAAAATTTAGGAAAAAATAAAAAATGATATTTGTGCATATGACTAAGGTAAATTAGAAATCAAATTTGAAAATCAAACCCTAATAACGGATATTATAAAAATCTAAGAAAGTATGAAGCACTAAGGTAGAAGAGACCGAGGGTTTAACGTGCTCAAGTCAGTGATCGAGTTCATTAAAGTGTTGCATGATCGATTCACATCAGTTCATAATAATGTTTTTACTTATTTTGGATTAATGTGATCTAAGTAATGTAAAACTAAGGTTATTTTATAGTGTGTAAAATATAGCAATAATACCTTAATCTGAATTTGAGAATGATGATTGTTGTTGAATTAGAAGTGACAAAGCACTAAGAGAAATTGACTTAGCTTATTTATGTATTATATTGCTTATGACAGTAATTATTGATCTTTAAAATATTTTATAAATTCTCTATCACTACTTTGATTAGGAAATTATAGCTCAAACCCTACTTAGATGATCCCTATAATAGTGAGATCATCTTATCTCTACCAGTAATGTCCTTGTAGACTGTGCAAGTCTATGACTCCTTAGACTATTGCACTTGTAGTTATAGATGTTACCTATGTGTGCATTTGCCTTTGATCTTTGCACTAATTTTTATTTTCCTTTTCCTTCCAAAAAACCTTAATTTCACTTTTAATGACAAGATGACCCTTGAAAAAAGGGTTAGTATGTTGGGTTAGATAGTCCCAACCACTCCTTGATTATTGATTGAGCATTTCTTACATTAAAATACTCCAAAGAGAGCTGAAACCGCACGTAGTTATCCCACATAGGGGGGGGTGTGTGCACCATTATGATCAATATATAATGTAATAAATTATTTGGCTTTCAACACTTGGAACCATGAAACTTTGAAATGCATGTGTATTCAAACTTGGCTCTAGGGCTACTTATTTAAGGGAGTTTTAGATGTGTATACTTTTGTGATAATTTATCAATGTGATTTCAAAGTAGTGACCAAGTTACCAAATGAGTAACCACAATGCCTTAGAATTGATTTGTATTTATAGCTAACTCTTTCATATTTCCCTTTCTCATCGACCCATGAAATGTGTCTAGGCCAACCTAACGAGACTTTCCAATCTAAAAATAGTTGTTAAGGGCTGATAGTTATGATAATCACAATTATATGACTATTTCCAATACTATCCTTGGAGAGAAAATCAATGATTTGGAATATGGTGAAGGTTTATTTAGTATTTTGGAATGTTCTTGTGCAGATTGGGCTGATTTTGAATAAGTATATCTAGCATATAAGGTTGACCAAGACAATAGGTGGGTAGATAGATAGGGGAAAGTGTGTACAGGAGTCACGTGTACTCAATGTCCAAGTATGTCAAAGTGTGTTAGAGTGTTTATTACCAAATTTAGGTGTCTACACTTATAAAATCCCCCCCACCAATAACTTTGGTAAAAGGCTATGACATTTATTAAAGTTCATAAAGCCACAATAGATTAAAATTCTAAGACTCTCATTTTGATTAGAGATTGATCAATAACAAGGGGGAATCTTGGTGATGGTAGGCTGCTGTCAAGTTTTCAAGCTCCGTCATTGGTCCTTTCATTCATGTCAATTTTTTATCAATGTTACTGGGATGATGGCTTCAACCAACCTTTGATTCCTCTATCGAGCATCTATTTACCATTTGATTATTTAAAATTAGAATTTATGGAAGGTAATGCAAGACATTTACATTGGAAAATATATAAGGCCATGATATTTATAAATTTGGGTTTGAGAGCATGATTAATTACATAAGACATTACCTTAGATATTACAATGATAAAGCTAGCTTTATTATAATAATGTTAGTGGATACCATAGGCAGTAGGCTTCAGTAGCTCGACATTGAACACTAGATGGATTCCCAAATATGGCAGAAGGTGATCTAAAAAGGACAAACTCAATTGATCATAAGGCTAACATATCATTCCACACATGTTTCAGCAGTGGGTGGCAAGAATGGTTAGTCAAGGTGGGAAGATCACTAACACCTTAGGATGTAGCCAATCTAAACGTATATGCTTTTATTCTGTTACTTTTCTTATAATTAATTGTGGGGTTGTTTATGTGTGTGTGTGTGTGGCATATGCTATGCATATACTTATTTTTCATTTTTTTCTATCCACGATGTGCAGATGTAGATATAAACAGGAAGTTTGCAATACAAGAAGGTAGTGTCATCATTGATGTAACTGATAAGAGAATTAGCATCTGCACAAGATGCCCCTACAATGTAATCACATAAATAGCTCATCCCTTCACATACATTGAAGGTCAAGATACTCTACCATAATGATAGTTCCACATGGTGATGATACTAAAGTATTATTTTGTAATAAAGAGTGTGGCACCTCTAATACAAGCTTGGTCCTAGAATACACACCGATGCAAACTTGCACCTAGAATGTACACCAATGCAAAATTGCTCCCAGAATGCAAATCATTATGGAAGTTAAGTTTTACAATTACCATAGTTGTCAAGGACATCTATTTAAGAGCACCTTGTAATGAGAGAACTAAGATTCTTCTCAAGACATCCTATACTCAGCTCAAAGTTAATAAGAATTGTATAATTTATCCATGTTCTTATACATCGATATTAGTGATTTTTGCTTTGTTATTTTTCAATCAGTGATTATGATAAGGTGGCCAATATCTGATGTGAATATGGTATAACAAATTATTCAAAACAAGTTGTAGCTCCAATGCCTTTAAATGTATTTTATTTAGTGTTGATTAGCTCTACCTTCAGTAGTTATTGGCACCCTACCAGGCAACCTTTGAGACACGTGACTTGTACCTAGTACAAAATCAGGCCTTAGGACTAACCTCTAATCTATTAGTCTATGGCATAACAAATGATCCATGCAACGTGGATAACATTGTTCAAATCTAAACTTCTAGTATTGTAAACTTAAGCTTCACCATGCAGAATGAACCATTCATCTAGTCACTTCAGAATAATTGATTCTCTCTTCAAAAAATAATTGATTCTCATCAAAACATTCCAGTTGATATATTTTACACCTAAAAAATGGATTTCAAAAACTATTTTTGGGAAAGTAATCTCTTATAAAAAAATTGATAGTTTTAAAAATGGTGTATGCCTTAGAAGAGAGAGAAACCCCCTTTCTACTCTTTTCAAAACCCTTAGTGTAATGTCCTTAATTTTGATCTAGAGCTTTGGAGGACCCTTAGTTCATTATTGTTCCAATAAATAATGGTGAAAGAGGAAGAAGGGACTTAGTGCATCACTTGTGAAAGGATATCTCAAGGGAAAGGTACTTTATGATTCTAATTTTAAGTTATATTTTGGACAAAATTACTTTATGTTTATTTCACTTACGTGTCTTGGCTTATAAGACTTTAGTTGTTTTTTAAATATTAACCCTCTCTTTCTATTTTGGAGCACTACACTTGGATGAGGGTATTTAAGAATAAAGAGGATTCAATTGAAGATCATGTGTATATGATAATTGGCTTTGGTGATCAAGTATGTCAAGTTTGGTTACCGAAGGTAGATGCTTGAAGAATGTTACCCTTCAAGTTATACTAATTGTTCTAAAAATGGTGTCTATCAACACGAACATTGATTGGAAATCGTGTTAAATTCTTTGAAGAATTATTTGAGGTTTTATCTAATATTTGCAACTTGTGACGAATTGGCTTGGAGGACTAGGGTGAAACACATAGAGGGTTTGTGTGGTCACCAAGATTTCATGATTTGATTTAGGATTGAAGTTGTTGATTACTCCTTGGGTGATTTTCTTGAGTGCTTGAAAAACATCCTTCCAGAGGCTTGTTGTTGGTGGAACCCTCTCCTAGGGTTTTTAATATTTTTTACCATTTTCACTTGGTGGAGTGAATTATTTTTGAGGTATGTTGGCAAGTTTTTGGGTTGAATAATGCTTGGAAATTATCATAAAATTATTTTCATAATTTTACGTAGTGGGACGATTTGTTTAGAGGACTTTGGGGGTTGTAAGAGGGTTTTGTGAAAAGTTAAAATATTCAAAAAAATATTTTCTATTTTTCCATGGACCAGTGAATTGAATTGAGAGATTGTGAGCCTTGTTTGGTAAGGATTTATGCTTTGAAAATATTCAAAATTATTTATATTTTTTTTTTCAAGTTGGGTGAATTAATTTGAAGGCTTGGGAAGCCTTGTTGATGGCTATTTTCAAGGGTTTAACTTTTAGAAATTGGGTTGGATGACTTTTATGGAGGGTTTAAAGTGGTCTTTGTTAGTTGAATATTGCTCTTTGAAAACTTTGATAATTTTTAGGGTTTTTAGCCTAATTATTGTAATATTATCCAAGGGTTTAAAGTCTATTTTATAGAGTATAGGACTGTTGTACCAATGCTTAATTATCAGAATTATTGCATAAATTTATAGGAGTTACATCCTTTATTCATGCTATAAAAAGATACACAATTATAGGTTTACATTTGTTATTCATTGAAGTAATTGAGAAGTGTTATTGTAAGGATTTGGGAAGATTATTGTAGCTAGGGTTTGGTGAGTTTTTGGGCAACATATAGTTTATTTTTGGATTGGCTTGGGGGTTAAAGGAAATTACTTATTTTTGCTTGAGATCTCATTTGGTGTCACTACAGTGGTATCAGAGCCATATCTTGGCCATTTTTGGTGGGTGTGAGGGTTTGATTATATGAGTGGTGATAAGAAATTTTTAATTTATCAAAGGAAGAAAGTTGAGACTCCAATTTTGGAGAGGTTAGAATCAGAACAAGTTATGGGTGACATGGATCACCAAGAGATAGAAAAAGAAAGGAGGGAGAGGATAGAAGATGAGAGATCACATAAATATGAGCAGAATCAAGAGAGGATAACTATAGTTTTGGAGGGTCTCCTACACACTCTTAGTGATAAGAGTGATTTGAAGGCACCTAATGGGGATAGTGGAGCTTCTATGTAGTAAGATAGATTTGGGGAATGGGTCATCTATTCTTAGGCCCACATTTCCTGCTTTCATTCAGATAAAGGAAATTTACCTAGGAGGGAGGGGTTAGCTAACCTTCGTGAGGATTTGAATAAGGAGATAAATGAGTATGTAATTTTGGATGATGTAGTGAGATAGGTTATGACCTTTTCTGAGTATTCAACTTGGAAGAGGGGATATAGTAGTCCCAAGATTGAACAAAGACTCAGAGGCACTCAAGGAGATATCTAACATGCGTTGGGGAAGGTATCTCTTTCTACTTTGGATGGGTCACATAGGAGTTCAGTGAGGGCTTGGATTCAGAAGGTAAACACCTTTTCACTTCACCCCATGGCAGAGGATGAGGTTATTCAATTTGTAATATTGCACTTAGAGGGGGCAACCCACGATTGGTGGTACCATGGATTGATCACATAGGGGCATCAACATATACATTCATATGAGGAGTTTAGTAAGAGTTTGATAGAGAGATTTGATAGAGTAGATCCCAAACTTAATTTTCAATATCTAGCTTAATTGAGGCAAAAGGCCTTGTTTGATGAGTATGTTTCAAAGTTTTAGAGACTTGCAGTCATGGTGACTAACATTTTAGATAGGAATATTATGGTTTTATTCACTGAAGGCTTGGTTGATTCCTTGAGGGGATTGGTCAAAGTATTTTATCCACCAACATTGAGAGAGGCCATCTAAAAGGCCTATGATTTGAATTCATCTACCTCTAGAGGCACCTTACACCTTTGGGGCCAAAGGGACATTTTTTACCATCTATAGGACAACCTAGAGGTGGTAGTTTTGGGCAGCCTAAGGGCCACTATACATGGCCTCTTAAGGCCAATCTTGAGGGTCCTTTGACTAGACCAAATCCTTTGGATTTGGGGCAGCCAAGGAGATTACCTCAAAGTAGTTTTGAGGAGAGGAATGAATTAAGGAAGAAGGGACTTTACTTTGATTGCAAGGATCCTTAGGTGAGAGGCCACAATTATCATGGCAAGGGATACGTTCATTACATAGAGATACTTATAGAAGAGGAGAATGAGGGAGAAGATGGTGGGGTAGCCACCTATGAAGAAGAAATTTTTGAGATTGAAGGGGAAGAAGAGTTGAGTGGCACCTTGGCATCACTTTCAGGAACCCCTAGGTACTATCCCTTTAAATTGAAGGGGTCTTTGAAGGGAAAGAAAATTCCCATACTCATTTATAGTGGGGCAACTCACAAATTTATTCATAGAGGGCTTGTGACTTCTTTTGGTCTACAACCCATTGAGTTCAAAGGGTTTAGAGTCATGGTGGTGGATGGGTGTACTATCCCTTACACTACCAAGGTTTCAAAGCTTTATATTACTTTGGAGGGGCACATGGTATAGGATGATTTATAAGTAGTTGGTATTGGAGAGACCAATGTGGTCCTTGTCATCCAATGGCTACATTCACTTGGTGAGTACACACAAAATTATCAATCCATGGAATTGAAATTCAAAGTGGGAAATAATGAGATTGTCTTACATGGTTTAAGTGAAAAGAAAAATCTCCACTTTCATCAAATCATATGATGAAAGGGTGCTTTATGAGCATTGGATGGATTGAAAAAGAAAACAAGGATATATCTATTTCTAGACACTATGGGAAACCATCTGCTTGCCAAAAATAAGAGGTAAGGATGCAAGACATAAACATGAATGATTTTGATTTTTGCTTACCACATGATGATTGGATAAATGAATTTTCTTGTTTACAAGGGCAACCCCAAATTTGTTGTGAACAAAACTTCATTCCTAAATGCAAAAGTGATATGAGGGCTGGTTGCTACTTGAAAAATGATGATTTTAAAGGAAAAGTACAATGATATGATGAAGATGAAAGTTCTGATTTTGATTGCATAAAAAATTATAAGCTCATATGAAAAGTACAACCACATATTCAAGGTAAAACTTTTGATTTTCCTAAGAATATTTCTAAAATTTATGAGAAGGTACAACCATATAACAAAGGTGGAAATACTAAAATCTATTGCATGGAAAATTTTGAATTCACATGGCAGGTACAACTATGTATTGGAGGTATGGATTCTGATTATTTTGACGATTTCCAGCCTATGTTGCATTATGAAAATATTTATCATGAGAAGCATGACATAAAAGGGGGATTTGGGAATACATGTTATGAAGGTATGCTCTTTTCAATACCCTTTAAAGGAGAAAGTGTGACCATGGACAGCCTTATGCACTATGTAAAATTAATTTTGTTTGGCAGCCTTGACTCTCTTATCACAAATTTTAAATCATGGAATGATTATTGGAGAAATATGGAGCGAAAGGGGTCACTAAGGGGCAGTTTGGTGTTAAAAAGATTGAGAATATGGGATGGAAACATGGATGTACTTCATTATTACAGCCCACCTAGATACATATTCATATTTGCAAAGGAAAATATAGCCCTTGGGAAGGTAAATTTGGTGAGCTTGGAGCATGGTAGCATTCATGGTAAGTGGCATGATTCTTTGAATAAGGCAAGGGTTCAAATTAAAGTATTTTCTTTATGGGAAATAGTCCCAAAGAATGTGTGTGTTATAGAGGATGTTAGAGTAGCCCCATGGTTATTGAAATTGCTTGAAGACAATCAATTTTGGGTGGGGAGGGGGCACTGTAATGTCCCCAATTTTGATCTAGAACTTTCGAGGACCCTTAGTTCATTATTGTTTTGATAACTAAGGGTGAAAGAGGAATAAGGAATGTAGTGCACCACTTGTGAAAGGACATCTCAAAATAAAGGTACTTTATGATTTTAATTTTAAGTTATGTTTTGGAGAAAAGTACTTTATGTTTATTTCACTTAAGTGGGGTAATTTATGGGTCTTGGCTTATAAGACTTTAGTTATTTTTTAAATATTAACTCTCTCTTTTTATTTTGGAGTGCTACACTTGGAGGAGGGTATTTAATAAGAAAGATGATTCAATTGAAGATCATGTGCATTTGATAATTGGATTTGGTGATCAAGTATGTCAAGCTTGGTTATTGAAGGTAGATGCTTGAAGAATGTTACCCTTCAAGTTCTATTGATTGTTCTACAAACGGTGTCTATCAATCTTTTGAAGAATTATTTGAGGTTTTATCTAATATTTACAACTTGTGATGAATTGTCTTGAAGGACTAGGGCTAACCACATAGAAGGTTTGTGAGGTTACCAAGAGTTGATGATTTGCTTGGGGATTGAAATTGATAATTACACTTTGGGCGATTTGATTGAGGGCTTGAAAAGCATCCTTTCAAAAGATTGTTGTTGGTGGAATCCCTCTCCTAGGGTTTTTAATATTTTTTACCATTTTTCCTTGGTGGAACGAATTCTTTCTAAGGTATGTTGGCAAGTTTTTGGGTTGAATAATGCTTGGAAATTATCATAAAATTATTTGCATAATTTTATCTAGTGGGATGATTTGTTTAGAGGACTTTGGGGGTTGTAAGATGGTTTTTTGAAAGGTTAAAATATTCATAAAAATATTCTCTATTTTTTTGTGGACCAACGAATTGAATTGAGAGATTGTGAGCCTTGTTTGGTAAGGATTTATGCTTCAAAAATATTCAGAATTATTTCTATATGTTTTCTAAGTTGGCCGAATTAATTTGAATGTTTGGGAAGCCTTGTTGATGGCTATTTTCAAGGGTTTAATTTTCAAAAAATATTTATAATATTTTCCTTGAGTTAGATGACTTTTGTGGAGGGTTTAAAGTGGTCTTTGTTATCTGAATATTGCTCTTTGGAAGATTTGATAATTTTAAGGATTTTTGGCCTAGTTATTGGAAGATTATCCAAGGGTTTCAAGGTTGTTTTGAAAAGTATAGAACTATTATAATATCACTTAATTATCATAATTATTGCATAAATTTCCATTAGCTACATCATTTATGTTACAAAAAGGTACACAATTATAGCTTTACATTTGTTATTCATTGAAGTAATTGTGGAATGTTATTGTAAGGAGTTGGGAAGATTATTATGGATAGAGTTTGTTGAGTTTTTGGGTAGAATACAATTTATTTTTATATTAGTTGGGGGATTAAATGAAATTACTTATTTTTCTTGAGATCCTATTTGGGGTCACTACACTTAGCACCTTTGAAAATTTCTTGGCACCTTTACTATATGATGGCATGCTTCAATTAAAAGATGGATTCCAAATAAAAAATCACTTTAATTTGAACTAACATTAATTGTAGATCATTATAAAAGAAATATAAGCATCTAGTTATTATCAGATCTACATTGGGACCATGTTTGTGCATTGATTATTCTGGTGAACATAAATTCAAATGAAATACGATTGCCCCTCTGACCCAACACTATGTAGATGTTCTTTTTTTGTATTGATGTACTTGGTGTAGGTTTATTTTCTTAAAACCCATTGTAGGTCATCATTTTTTTTATTTTTTTAGATACCCTCTGTTTGTTTTGTGAGTTTTTTAAGACAATTAGTTGTCTTTTTCCATACTAATCATGTCTTCCTATTATGTGATCTGTGTATTCTATTCTAATTACTAAGATGAAATAATTTCCATTGCAAAAAGTGGAGATGTACTTTTTATATCTATCAAAATAGAGAAAAAAATAGTATTACACTTTTGGCATAAAATTGTTTATAACTGTAAGCTAACAAATACTCTATGGATACATTGTGCATAAGCTTCTGTGAATACCATGTGGACCAACATAGAGACATTCCAAGTGTCAATTTTTATAATGAACCCTCTCTTTCCTTCCCTTCCTTATCTATTAAAATTTTCTTCATTAAAAATAAATTTGAATTGTAATGAGTGAAATTTGTATGAAAATTTTAATTTCTTAGCATTTTTGTTATAATGGGTAGTACAAAACTATGAGTGTTGAAGATTATGTTTGGGTGCACAAATCTGATATTTTCCAACTCACTTAAATTTGGTTTTGCTTGATTAATGATTTGTTTAAAAGTAGTACTACTTTTTCTTATGGCCTTTTTCTTTCATGGTAGGTTGCTTTCAATTCAGATGTGATGATGGCAGTGTAGGATCCATTGTATCCGATAAATACTATGCAACTTATGAATGAGATGGAGTAGGTATCAATTTAGTAATTGACAATCATTTGAAAATTTATCAATCATTTTATGCCCTATATAATCTATATTTTCATTATTCATACACAAGTTTTAACATCTTAGAAGATAGCTTAACAATTTCAATTAGAACTGCAGGCATTTAAGAGGGTTCTATTCTTATAATGGTGTATTGCCATTTTGTATTTTGCATGCCTTTGTTGTTTTGATTGTAATTGGGATCATGTTTGAGAAACATGTACCTTCGTATGAGTAGTCCAGAAAGTGGTATAACACCTCTCAATGTTTTCAAGATAGTATCTCAATAGATTACATCTTCATTGATAGTAAGACATAATTTAACTTTCAAATTTGAAAATAATCTTAGAAAAACAATATTATGGCTAATTATTAAGACATTTCACATGTGAAATCCTAAAGAGGCATTCTTGTGTTCTAATAAAATTATAATACAGGAATATCAATTGCGGATTTGTAAATCCATACCACATTGTATCATAGAACATAGAAAATAACTACTAAATATCATAAGGTAGTGCACCATACAAATTTTTTGGTACATGTAGGACTTGTCACACAATGCCCTTACCTCAACATCTAATATCTTATTGTATTAAAAAAGACTTGACATTTTTTGGTTAAAACACAACCATCGAGAACCAAACATAACTAAAGAGATTCATTAAATCACTACCTAAATTTGACATGAGAATAACCATAACATGGTCGGATACAAAATAATACTTTAATTAATAACACAAGTCTACATTATCCCTTTTTATGTTAAGTTGAAGTCCCTTCTGACAAAAACCTTAACAAGCAAGTCGAGAGGAGTGAGGAGGGGAAGAAAAAGACATCCCTAGAGGTATTGGAACTCCAACTAACTGTGATCTTAAAGAGTATGCTCACTCAAAATTCAGATGCTAGAGTTTGGTTCAAAGTGCATAGACCTTGATCATGCATTACTTTAGATTCTTTTCTACCAAAATTTCACAATTATGTAAACACTTCCATGTATGCTCAATTTCTCACAATTTTCCCTTCACTTGAGATACCTCTTACTCATACAGAGGAAACTTATAAGTTTGAGTTGGTGTAAGTTGAGTTTGTTGGTTGAGTTGCTCCTAAAATTAGTTAATTTGATCCTTTATATGACTCCTCAAGTTTTCAAAGCTCAATAGTGTCATCCTTCTCATTCTCAAGTCAATGTTGTTCACACATGGTCAAATGGAACATCCAATATTGATAGCAAAAAGTATACAAATTAGAGTGTAAGAATTCCTATGTATAGCATAAGTAACTGCATGTGAAACTTGAATGGGTAGCCACTACTCAAACATTTTGGAAGTCATTATTTGGCCACCCTTGGATCACAAATATCCACACGACCTCCAAGTGACACCCCTCTTGGAATTTTTTTTGAATCTAGGTCACCTCTTCCAATTATATATATCATTGCTAAACTAAAAACATCAAGAGTCCTAACCACATTGCACATGTGAAGGAATGTTTGTGCTATGGGTCACATAGTCTACAAAAATTGAGATAATCTCATAAGGGTTGGCACTATTCTAACAAGGAATAAACAATCGAATGAACTCACCATTTCTTGCCTGAGAATCACTTGGACCAATCTAAAAAGGGCCCGCCTTTGATGAATGCAATTATGTGTCATCCCCCAATTGGACATGTTCTTCCTTTAAATCTTACTCTATGTCCTATTAGGGTTTTAATGTGCTTATTAGAGGGACTTTCAAGGCAATATTGATTGGTTCATCCAAACCTTTATTTTCTACCCTTCATCCCTTAAAGACAAGGATGTGAATATGATAGACTCATATGAAGGTGAAATAAATGTGGCTTGAGGTGCAAAAAATTTGGAAAGTTCATGGAAGGAAGGAGGGAGACAAAATTTATTAGGAAGATTTGATAGTTGGGGCAAGCATCCATCATCATCCATGTTAGAATGCTCTACCTCATCCTTTGCATTGTCAACCTCCTCAGCAATGGGCAGCTCTACTGCATGTCTCCTCTTTTTGGTTATTGTAAAACATTCAAAATTATCCTCTTTAACATCTTTTAATGGGATACTAATATGCCTCCATCATGACACTGATGGCCAACTAGGATCATAAGTGTTTTTAGAAGTGAAGTCTTCATACAAGGTAAATTGAGAATTCTCACTACATCCAAGAACAATCCAATAGCATGTTGTGTCATAAATTTATTTACATGTCAAGGAGAGAAAATCATGAATCTGATCAAAAAAAAATTCCCCCTAGTTATATATGTCACCCCTTTTTAAGCCAAACATGTGATCAATCATCCATATTCTAGACAACAATGTCAGAAGCTCAAGAGGCACCCAATAGTTGATAGTAGATGTGAATAGACAACACCAATCCTTTAAATCCAAATACACTTTCTTGATGTCACAATGTCCCTTGGCCCACATGCAATCCAACTACACAATAGTCAAATTCCCCCTACATAAGGTTTGGAAAGCATAGTCCTTTTGTGCTTGAGTAACCTGGGGATTACCTAAAAGTTTATCATCTGTGTATCCATGGGAGGGTATGCCAAATACCCTTGTAAAACTCTCTAAAATGTATGTGATATTGACCCCTTTGTCCATGTATTATATGAATGAACACTTGTCTTACTTGTAGCCAAGACCATCCAAACCAAATAAGGCTCAAATTCTTTTTCACTAAAATAAGGCATTTTCAAAATTTTGTGTCAGGTACCTCTAGAATAACAAACATGCTCTGGTACCAATTGATGGGGAATCCAAGAACAAACACACCTATTCTAATCCCACTTGTTAGGATCTTGCTCCTTAGAAAGAGAAAAATATGAATACCAAACTTAAGCAATTAAACATGCGGAAATATCCAAAAGTACAAGTAACTAGAATTCACAAATAGTATAAAATATGAGAGACAATATACACTCTTATATATTAATACTTGTACAGAAAAGAATACAATAAAGAGCCACCACACTCTTCCACCTTACAGAGGCTTCCCACACCTCAAGTGTATAGTAATTCTTCTTCAAAACACTCTCCTACCAAAAAATGGTCCCAACAACCAACTCACACATAGAATTGGTGTTCACCTCTCCAACCAGTCAGTAATAACCCTGCTAGTACACCAAGCACTCTATAGTACTTCAAGTTGATCTCCCATGAACCTGCAACCTAAAATTCAATAGACCATACTCACAATGGAAGGATCTTCCTTGCCTTCCTTTCTAGCTCATTAGTGGAACTAGGAGGAACACACACTTTGTTCTCTTCACTAGCACACACTTTACAATACATGCCAATGGGTCTATAAATAGATCCTAGACTTAAACAATAACTTAGACTTCTATTTTGCTAATAATAGACACGCGGCTCAAGACTCGAAATGGCCTTTACATGCAAACACTTTGTTTACTAAACTAACTATTCGTGCAACGAATAGTTATGGAACACACAGGCGACCGACACCGGTCCCTGCTTGCCTGGTGCTGCCGACGTCGATCGACTTTCTGCCGATGCTGGATGCCTTCTGCACTGATCATGACCGATGTTGATCATGATGCTGATGCTAGTGCTTTTGGGTCTTTAGCAACCTCCTTTTCTATGTCTGCAACAAGTTGAAGCTTTTAGCTCCACAACCTAACAATCTCCCACTTGGAGATAAATAGCTGCAACTGTACCTGTACCTGTACACCGTCTAGTTTGTTCCCTTGGCTCTATATCCCTCTTTAAGATCACCCATGAAGACTACCCACCATAAAACCTATAGTGCAAAACCTGTCATCCAAATTACCTACCACATCCACATCTACAAACCATGTAGAAAATAACTTGAACTTGCATAGCATGTGCACCTGCTGCTGGTCCCTCTAAGAATCCACTGAACTGCCCTCCAATGCTTCTTTCCCAGATTGGCTCCTAACTTTCTGACAACTCCCACTGCTTGGGAAAACTTAGGTCTAGTACATACCATGCACTTAACCTCATTATGTGAATCAAGACACCTGTTCTGTGAACTATCCAACCATCGGCGTGCTAATCGGTCTCACACAATCACCCTGAAACAAAGTCAACCTGTGACCTTCCATGTCCCTAAAACACACTCATGCCAAAGAATCTTGCTGCTCCCAGATTCTCCATGACACACCCCTGAACTATCTTTACCTTTAGTTCAGTAATACCCTATATATGTAACCCTGCAACAAGCACATCATACATTAATAGGATAATGTAGCTAATATTATCCAACCTGGTAAAGAGAAACATAATGATCAAACCTCCATTATCCTGCAGCTCATACAAGACCATATACCCTGGCCTACTATCTCACGTATCTATTTCTGCTCTTCTTTATCCTAAACATCCATTCGTCTCTCAATGTTTTCTTCCAGCTAGCAACTCTACCAATAAATCCCTGTTTGGTTCTTCTCCAAGGAATCACATCCTCATCCATGCCAAGCTCCCACTATTTCCTGGATCTACCTATTCTGCTTCTTTAACAACTTCTTGGTTCTTTACCATCAGTGAGCAACAAGTAGTGTAAAGAAGGGAAATGATGAATTTGAGGCTTACTTACCCTTTAAGTCCTCCATATGGGCGCTTGAGACTCCTTGACAGCTTGTTGTCCACCCAAAATTTGTCTCAGTGATAGATGTTGGTCACATTCCAGTCTGCACCCGATCGATGTCAGTTCCCTATGACTGCCTCATCTCTGATGTCAGTTCCCCCTTACCGACACTGGTGTTTATCTGCCCTGAGTCACTGATGTCAGGCTGCACATAGCCGATGTTGGTCCCTGTCTGGACGCCGATGCCAGTTTTCTTGCCGATGTCAGTCTCTGTGTTTTGCTTGTGAGAACTGACTTTTTCCTATGAGCTCCTTTTGGATCAAACCCTTGTCTAAATCACCCTTGCTCCGCTCAAAATTCCTCAGCCCCTGTGACTGATATCTGTCTGTCATCTTCTCCTTAAAAACCAAGGCTTTCCTGCTCATGTCACGAACATCGGATTCCTCAAGAAACGTTACCTTCTTCTTCTGCATACAAAAACCTCGATCTATGTTCTTCAAATCTGAAAGCATACCCTTTGACTCGAGAACAAGCATCTCCTTCTTACTCATGTGACCAAGCCTACAAAGCCACGTCTTTGCAACAGAAGAAGAATCAGTAATATAAGCAAGTAGATAAAGAGTACCTGCTTTCTTACCACCCGCTAATTTAAGTGCATCCACTGTGAGAGATCTTGTGCATCTCTCATCACCCAACTTTCCTAAATCAATTAGCCACATCTCCAAGACTGGGACCTACATGACCTCTTTTAACACCCATGTGTTACCTGTCTACAATTTCAGCTTCACTTTCCCTTTGCCAACCATCTGACAAGGCTTACCATCCCCTAAACAAATTTCTCCAAAGTCTCCCTGGACATACTCATGAAAAAATACCCTATTTTGGGATGCACGAAGAGAGGCACCAGAATCTAAAACCCAAGATTCTACTTTATCTAAAGAACATACCAGAGCATCCTGTGTAACGAACTCTGCAACACCTGCTTCTTCTTCATGTCCTTCATGTTGATCTGCTACTGACCAACAATCTTTCTTTTCCTGCTCTTTCTTTCCAATTCTCCAGCAGGTTATTCTGCCATACCTGAACTTGGACCTCCTACTATTAAACTTCTCCATTCTTAGCTTACTGTCTTCTGCCATTGCTCTACTCCCACTCAAACAAAAATCCCTGTGAGTAACTTGTAATCAACACACACTAACCAGATCTAATCCAACCTGTTAGTATCCCAACCAAAAGCTCTGATACTAGTTGTTAGGTGCCTCTAGAACAACAAACATGCTCTGGTACCAATTGATGGGGAATCCAAGAACAAACACACCTGTTCTAATCCCACTTGTTAGGATCTTGCTCCTCAGAAAGAGCACAATATGATTACCAAACTTAAGCAATTAAACATGCAAAAATATCTAGAAGTACAAGTAACTAGAATTCACAAATAGTACAAAATATGAGAGACAATATACACTCGTATATATTAATACTTGTACAGAAAAGAATACAATAAAGAGCCGCCACACTCTTCCACCTTACAGAGGCTTCCCACACCTCAAGTGTGCAGTAATTCTTCTTCAAAACACTCTCCTACCAAAAATTGGTCCCAACAACCAACTCACACACAGAATTGGTTTTCACCTCTCCAACCAGTCAGTAATAACCCTGCTAGTACACCAAGCACTCTATAGTACTTCAAGTTGATCTCCCATGAACCTACAACCTGCAATTCAATAGACCATACTCACAATGGAAGGATCTTCCTTGCCTTCCTTTCTAGCTCATTAGTGGAACTAGGAAGAACACACACTTTGTTCTCTTCACTAGCACACACTTTACAATACATGCCAATGGGTCTATAAATAGATCCCAAACTTAAACAATAACTTAGACTTCTATTTTACTAATAATAAACACACAGCTCAAGACTCAAAATGGCCTTTACATGCAAACACTCCGTTCACTAAACTAACTGTTCATGCAACGAATAGTTCTGAAACACACAAGCGACCGACGCCGGTCCCTGCTTACCTGGTGCTGCCGATGTCAGCCGACTTTTTGCCAATGCCGGATGCCTTCTACACTGATCATGATCGACGTCGGTCATGATGCTGACGCTAGTGCTTCTGGGTCTTTAGCAACCTCCTTTTCTATGTCTGCAACAAGTTGAAGCTTTTAGCTCCACAACCTAACATTTTGTCCACCCTAGCTCTTTGCAATACCATCTTTAATTCATGATCCTCATGTATATTGACCCACCATGTGTGGGATTCAATGGTTGGCATTATTTCCCTACTCAAAATCTTGGGTGTATGCAACACTTTGTCTTTGGACTTGTGCTATGAGGGTTCACCATTTTTTTTCTTTTCGGTACCCTTTATTACTTTATTGGAAATAGTATCCGATACCAAGGAAGTCTTAATCACCATAATAATTGTGGTAAAGGTTGGTCAGGGAACTATATGGCCTTTTTGAGTAGTAAAAAAGTTTTAAATGTCATATCCAACGTAGTCTTCCAGGTTTTTGATCGAAAAGAAGAGGATGATGTTCCCAAAGTTTGAAGAGTTTTGTCTTTTTTTCCATTATTGCTGCAACAAAATTGAAATTTTTTATCATAATATATCTATTGAAACCCTCATTTGTAAATTTTGGGATGAGGGCTTTGGCCCTTGGATATTATAAATTTATCTAAGACCCTACAGAAAGGGCCTATGTCCACTTGAACTATCCTTTGACGCCAGTGTTGCCAATGATTGATTTATTCTACACCTCTTTGCTCTAGGAAATAAAAAAGTTTTTTTTTCTCATATGCTAAAGGTGAAATAATATGTGAAATGGCCAAAGAAGTGAGTGAAAAATAAGAATTTAAATGGTTGTACATTTTTAGGGGGATAAACAACTATAGATAGAAAAGTACAACTGACATATGAATGGGGACCATATGTTGCATCACTTGAAAAAGTGTACAACGAATAGGGATGTTGGTGGGCATATAGTGAAGAAGTAGGAATGTATGAATATGATGTTGGAGGTGATGTAGGGGAATATGGAGGTGATTCATGACTGTACGATGAGGGAAAAAATTGTACGATGAAAGGCTTGCGAATTGAGGGCACAACAATTTGGAGGAGCACATAATAATTTAAATTTACACATTGGGAACTTGGTCAAATGGTTCAACAATAAACAAATGGCGTACAATAGAGGGGAAATATATGACTTGAAATTCAAAACTTGGGCATATGGTTTTGAATTATTAGCATGAGCATTTGGTTTTGCATTGGGCTAGACATTCGGTGGAGTAGTCACTTAGGCATATGATGAGGGAGAATGTTTTGCTTAGGCATATGTTCAAGTCACATGTTTGTACAATGGGGTGTATAATTAGGAGTGAAAATGGTCATACAGTTCAATTTTAAGATCTCTTACTTAGTTGAGCAGTCCTTCTAGATCCTTAGCTTCACTATTATAATAATCTTTACCATTTTTTATTTTAGATTTATTAATTATAATATTTTCTTTACCTTTGTGTTTTTTCCCAATGGGTCCGTCAAGTACATTGGCATCCATATATAAAAGATCAATATCAATCATATTAATATTTATTATCCTTAGCTAATATAATTTTAACTTGTAGTCGTTCACTGTATCTTTAATCATTGTCCCATCCAAATTCTTGAGTTTGACTGCATTTTTTTCCAAGATTTCTTGAATTTTAAAAGGATTGAGCCACATAACTTTGAATTTTATAGGCTTAATTTCTTGTCTTTCACTATATTTTAAAAATAAGGCTCTAGCCTTAAAATTTATTATTTGAAGGTGTTTTTCATGCCAATATTCTTGCCTTCATTACATGATGTCTATCATCCACACCGCCATTACCTAATGTTTATTTAGTTTATTCAACCATATGAGTTGTTCTTTGAGACTTCCAATCATCAAGTTGATTATAAATTGCTATTCTTAGGATTGGTACAAGACATTTCATAGGGATAACTACCTCTTGGATGTATATTAGTTGGAAGGTTTTATGATGTGAAGACCCTTTGTAGGTTGTACGATAGGCCCAAAACACCATAGGTAGGCACTTTTTCTAATTAACACCCTCAATGCTACAAAAATTCTAAATCATTGAGAGAAATACTCTATTGGTGTCCTTTACTTGACCATTTGCTTATTGGTAGTAAGGTCCAAAGAGTGAATGGAAGATCCCAAACTCTAAATTCATCAGTTGAATCACATGGTTGATAAAGTGCCCACCTCTATCACTCGTAATCTATCTCAATTCCAAATCGAGTAACCACTTTCACATAGATAAATTTGGCTATACTTTATGCACCATTGTCAGTGAAAGCTAGGGCTTTGCAAAGTTCATTAAATACTCATTGACAACCACAATATACTTGCATCGATAGACCTTGTTGACTTTCAATGGTCCAATGAAATCCAAGCCCCATCATTCAAAAAATTCTTGAGGCTGAAATAACCGTAGGGACATAAAGTTTCCTTTTAAGTGGCTTCTCAATCCTCTTATAATGTTACATCCTAACACCCATTCTTTGGCTAGAAGTATTAGTTGTTGTGTTAGGTCCGTTGTGGCTTCCAATTGGACTTTCATGTACTTCTTGAAGTATTTCTCAGATCTTTTTTTACACATCGCCACAATGCATGGTTGGGCCCCATCTTGTACATAAGGCCATTTACCAACTCAGACTTTCAAGGCCTTCATTTTCAATTACCTCTACTTGATAGGTTGCACGTCCATTGGAAAGGACTCAATAAATAGATGGTCTTGGATATTTTCATACTAGGATGGTGCAATAGTAATCTAGAGTAAGTGAGCATCCAAGAAATATCTATTCACACCTTTAAGAGGTTCATCATACTTTATCTTGGAAAGATGGTCAACTATAACATGACTTTTGCTAGACCTGATAATGTTTTTGAATGTAAATTATTGTAGCAACATCAACCATCTACCTATATGACTTTGGATAATGGGCTTGTTGACCAAGTACAACAAGGCCTACTAATCCACATATAATGTGAATAGTGTTACCAATAAGTAATGTTGGATCTTTGGAATGACATACACCATACCAAGAGCCTCTCATTTGATGGTGATATAATTCTTATCGACATTATAATAATGGTTGGAAAAGATCATAAGGTGGTTCAACCCTTGAGTTCCCACTCGTGTCGATGTAACACCAATGGTATAGTTGGAAGCATCAACATGCACATGGAATTCCTTGCCTTAGTTTGGATATTCAAGGATAGGTGAACTAATCAAGTGTACCTTTAGTTCTTTGAATGCATGTTCTTGTTTGTTGGATCATACGAATGTAGATTCTCTCCTTGTTAGTGTGTCTAGGGGTGAGAAATTTGGGTGACATTCTTAATGTAGCATCGATAATATATGACATGGCCAGAGAATGATTTTATCGTGGTGATATCTCAAAGGGATTTCATTTCTGCCAAGACTCGTATCTTGTTAGTGTCAATCTTTAATTTGAATTTACACTCAATATGGCCTAGAATTTTACCTTCTAACACCATGAATTTGTACTTCTTCGGATTAAAATTCACTTTTTCTTTTTGATAGTGTCACATGTACTCTATGAGGACTCATAGAGGAGGCTCTTAGTTGTTTTAAATGGACCAATCATCCAGGAAAGATTTAAAGTTTATTTTATCCATCTTGTTAAAATTGTGTAGGATAATCTACTTGAAGGTAGCTAGAGCATTGCAAAGTCAAAATGGCATATGATTGTAAGCATAGACTTAATCTTCTAAAATGAAAGCGGTGTTCATGTTAGTTTCTTTAGCTATGTTAATTTATGTATATCCAAAAAATTCATGCGTAAAAGAATAAATTTTATGCCTAGATATTTATTCAAATATGGAATTTTTAAATGGAATAGGGGATGGGTCCTTGATAGCATAGTAGAAAAACTCAGGAATCGCGATTACTCGGTAACCAAAAATTGTGACTTGTACTCGAGACTCAGCAATTACTTGACACTTTTATTGTTACTTTAAAAAAATATATAAATTCTTAAAATACACTGAAATAAACAAGAAAATGAAATGAATGAAGAGAAATGATTGTATAGATTTAAAGAACACACAACTCAGAGTCATAAACATGTTATATATTTGTTTTTAAGCAAATTAGAGTACAATGTGAATGCTAAATGCTCTATTTTAAATAAAAAGAAGATTAAAATGGCTCATGGAATTTATTTCATCCAACTCCTACTATACTACCCCTCGAAGTAGAAGGTAAAGACTAATCCACTGGAACATCATCCACAAACATATCATCCAACTCCAAATCCTCGCCAACCCCTCATAGTGCCTTTGCTTCCCCTGTCACTATAACTTCTTCTCATTCCCACTTTAAATCTGTGACCTCCTCCTTGGTAATTATGGGCTCCATGGGCATGTCATCAGACTCAATGATCCAATATAAGTATGGATAAATATCATCCAACAAGTTAATTGCATTGTGACTATCTATCCTTTCCACTTGTTTCACACAGAGGTGAAGATTGTACCTCATAAACACAAGGTCATTGAGACATGTTATTAGCCTTTTTCTCTTCTTTGTGTGAATGGACTCAAACATGCTATAATTTCTCACACCTAAAAGCACCACATGGCTGGGACAAGATGCAAATGGCTAATTTTTAAAGATTTGGTGGCCTTGCATCATAATTTTCCCACCACAAATCTGTAATAAGAGACTCATAACTTTTTAATTTAACTAGGTGTGCATTTATAAATAAATAATGGCATGATAATGACACAATGGCAATCAATTACAATGATATAATGACAATCATAAAGGACTAAATGTGAATTTGTTTTTTCTACTTGGTTGATGGGTTGTTCTTCTTTGAATACATTGAGTTAAAGGAAAGAGCCTCCCTTCTGCATTTGTAAACATACAATTCATCCATAATTATGTCTCTAGTGGTTTCATCAAAGAACATCCTCTCTAAGCATGTATTTAGGCCATCCATGACCTCCTCATCTGCCTTAAATGAATCTGCAAAGAAAAACTTGGGGTTCAAATAGTAGGCCACTACATGTATATGTCGATTGAGCTACTTGTTCCATCTACGATCAATTAGGTACCAAATGGGCTCATATTATTTTTATTTTACCCATAAAAATTTTAGATGCTCTCCTTCTCCCTATCCATGGCCTTATACAAATACCCCATCGAATTATTTTTTCCATCTATAAAATAGAGAACTCTAACCAGAGGCTCTGACACCTAAAATCAAATAACGTATAATTTTAAAATTTAAATTAAGATAAATTTGAGTTGTTTATATAAAATGAAATAAATCATAACTAAAATAAGTTGATTCCAAAGTTATCTTTATGACCTCATCCATGGTCTTTTCAAAGCCATCATAAAAAATGGCCTTTTTGACCTTTTGTCCTTCAGCCTTCTTGTTATATGAAGACTCCATCCATCGTGTGCTCACAAACATTTACCTAAGAGATGTTATGGAGGTTGTAATGTTCTACAATGTGATTAGATGTGTACCAAATCTCTTGACTCCTGATTTCACTAGCTCTTTTTTGTTGGTGTGCTCTCTCATCAAACTCAACACTAAAGGATGAATGTAGATTATTTTGTGATGTCTCTCATCTCTTTGACCACATTTTTCACACATGACATATTTCTTATATCCTCAATTATGATATCTATGTAATGGTCTAAGCATGGGCTCCAAAAACATGATGGGTGTCTCTCCTCAAGAAGTCTCCCTACTACTTTATATGTTATTGCATTATCAGTCACAACTTGGATGACATTCTCCACACCCACCTCTATGACCACCTTGTCCAACATGTCACAAAAATTTTGTGAATTTTTCACTCTGTCAAAGGTATCAATGGACTTTAAGAACACTAATTGTCCACTTGAATCCACTATAAAATTAATCAAGGTGTGGTCCCTTTCTTCCGTCCACCCATCAGACAAAATGTTGCAACATTTCTTGAGCCATACTCTTCTTTGCTCATCTACAATGAGCTTCATATCTTTCATAGCATATTCTAATAGTGGGCCTCTTAAATCATGAATAATAGGGGCTTTGAACCCCTTCCTGACATCAATCAAAGCAATTACCAGATTCTCCTAGTATGGGCTTCTCGCCACATTGAATAGGATGTTGTTATAGTACCAAACATTTGCCACTACCACCCTAGCTTCATTTTGAAATTTCTTGTTCCAAGTTGTACTTCCAAATGAAGGTTATGCCCCAAGGGTATTTCTAAGAACAAAAAAACCTTATAAATTTGAATATGCATTACCTCTACTAGGTGAGGTTCATTCTCGAATCACCCTTGGGGCAATAAAAGACCCAGATGTTGCTAACTCATCAAATTCAGCTCTTGTTACCCCTATTTGATATGGATGCAAGTGCATCAACAATCCTTTTTTTATTTTTTACCTTATATGCTGCTAGGATAATAACCATCTCCATTTGAGCTTCAGCGAGTGCTTTCTCACATAGTCGCACATCATTCCCTGTAATCCATGCTATGTGGTACTTGAGGCAATTCACTCCTGGCACTCATCCTAAACTCGTAGTAATTGCATATCACAAAGTTGAGCTCTGGGCCTTATACATAATGTTTCCAAATTGGGTCATTAGCCTTCTTAGGGGTCATCAAAATTCTTAGGCTGATTACTGCCATAAGAATTGGATGCCATTTTGAAGTTACAATATGTTAATATGCAATTGCAAATAGTCTTAGAAGTTGGAGCTCAAACCTAGCAAGTTATATTAGCATACGATTTGGATTTGTGATTACAAAGTTACAATATGATAAAAGTATTCAATTAAAGACTCAACTTTCAAAACTCAAAAGATGTGATGACTTTCTATTTACTGTATTCTAAAATATATATTATTGAATGGGAATCATTGATTATTCATTATAGTTATACAAATATGAAAGATCATTTTAGAATTTATATTAATATTAATATATTATTATCCATTGGTGTTTTATAATAAAACATGATCTGATAATAATTTTATTATTTACTATTGTTGTAAACTTGCACTTATTGTATTGTGTTGTGCATCGGCAATGGAGGACAAACCAAAATGAAATTAAAACATTTTAAATAGTCTTTGTATTTACCAATTTGGCAATTTTTCATCTAATTTATAATTAAACTCAAATTTTAATCATAGATCATTATCATTTATCACTGATCAGTTTGAGACAATCACAAAATTATTAAATCGATAAACATTTCTGAGTTTACAATTTGAAAGTGTGAATGGATTCGACTCGATCGAGGGCCTCAAACTTGTGGGTATTCTCTACCAAATCCCAGCTTCTAAAATCTATACCAAATGGCCAACACATAGCACAACAATTTCCTTCAACCCTGACCTATCACCGACACACAATGCAACACACAACATTAAAAAAAAAATGACAGGCATAATGAATTGTGATTTTTTTTGCACTTTGATTATAGTTTTTAGATTGCTGGGTTTTGGTCGATTACCAAGACAAAACTATTGTTTTTGACGTGTAACCACTCTCAAAAAATTATGGTTTTTGGTTTAGTAAATGGCGAGCATTTTTTTAGTTGTCTACCCTTCCTGCAAAAAAAAATGGTTTTTTGTGGGTACTTCGGGTACCCATATTTTTCAAGACACTAATTGACAGTAATTGTGTTCAGACTTATAAATTCAATGCATATTTTCATTTGTTTAGACTCTTTCTTCAAGTGATCACTATCAAGGACACCCATTCATTTGTTTCCATTTTAAATATTATTTCTTCCTTGAACATTTTATCGATTTCTTCTTGGACTTTAGAAGTGTAATTCCTATTCATGTTTTATGCTTCTCTCTACATTGGCCATGTTCTTAGTACTATAGGAATTCTATATACATCTAACTATGACGGTACTTCCTTCGAATCTTTGTAGCTCCAAGAATACATGTCCTTGCAATCTATGATTATCTAAGGTGCTACAACATTCAACACAAGACCCCAATCATCTTCGAACATAATCATTTTGGGAATTCTTTCATCATATCCCCTTCTCAAGGTTAGAGAGGAATGAAGACCCTTAGCCTATTCTTTTCATTTTCCATAGGTTAAGGGAAGGAAGAAAAAGGGGAACATGGTGTTATTTTCAAGTTGCAAAAAAAAATGATTTTATGTTGGAAAATTATTTCTAATTTAATTTTTTTAAAAGGGGACTTTATAATTTAAGTAAATCAGTCCTTCATGAGAAATTATAAAGAGAATCACTTTTTGAATATTTGATTTTCATCCCCCTTGGAGCGCCCCACTTAAGGGTTGGTTTGGAGGGAAAAAGGTATAAAAGAAGGTGGAGAGGTCCATTTTTGGAACCAATGATCATCTATCTATTAATTCATTTTGAGTTAAGCACATTTGCTTACACTTTCATCTATTGAGAACGGAAACCTTCATTGGCATTCAATAATTGGGGACAAAAAACCTCAACACTCAGCTGGTGACTTCATTCAGGGGTCATGTTTGGGTGTATAATCATCATTTTTGGCACAAGGGTCACAATTGAGAGTGGTGCCACAATTTAGACAACCATTAGAGGTAGGTGAAGTAGTTTGGAAAGCCTTTGGAGGCTAGCATAGTAGCAGGGTAGTGATTTGGGGTTGAGTTCAACATCAAGGGGTGTCTTGAGGGGTGGTGACCTACCTAGAAAGGTCAAGGCTCAGCGTTGGCATTGTTTGGTTGGTGTAATATGGTATTTCTTCACTCATATATTTAGCTGTGATTTATTCTAATTTATAGGCCTACAATTTATTTAAAAATCAAACTTTATGTGTAAAGGTTCCACCCAAAAATAATAATTAAATTTCCATATTTTATTTGAGGTCTCTACGAGCTTTGAATTTTCTTTTCATGCTCAAGTGGATAATTTTTTGAATTATGTATTTTCATGTTAGGATTTCAGTTAAATTCTAAAATTATAAAAAAATTCATTAAAAGGGATATTTCAGTGGTATTAGAGCCATCTCGTCGCTAGTTATGGGGATTGAGTTGTCTACGAGTTCTTCTACATTTCAAGCAGTGACAGAGAGTTTATATATTATGAAAGTGAAAAGAAATGGGTCAAAACAACAAAAAGAAGGGTTTGAACAACTAAATCACAAGAATATGGATGATTCAGATGCAGATCATGTTTGATTTGAGAATTTTTCTCAAAATCAAGAGCAAATGATAGATATGATGGTTGAAATGATTCACACAATGCACAACATGAATACTTTCCATTCATCCAATGGTGAGGGGAGTGCTTCAAGAGCCAACCCTACTACAATAGAATGATTATTGGATATGCAATTAAGCCTTTTCGGCCTAACTTCCTTCATAGAGAGGAAGTCATTTGTGAGGTGGAGTTGCAACATTCAGTAATGGATGATATTGCTGCTAGCTATGTAGAGTACAAGACTCTTCCAATTGAGATTAAGGGAGAAATGAGCCTCACTTATTTCATGTAGTTGAATAGGAACAAAGAGGGACCTAAAGGTAGACCTTATAATAATCAAAGGGATATTCAAAAAGTTCTAGGAAAGCTCATGATTTCTATATTTGATGGATCTGCCAAGAGTATCACTCGAGCTTGGATCCAAAAGGTGGATATACACATTTTTATCTAACTTATGATGGAAGATGAATCTATCAAATTTGTTACTTTACATCTTGAAGGCACATCCCATGAGTGGTGGTACCATGGTTTGGTCACACAAGAGTACAACCTCATCAACTCTTATGACAAGTTCAACAAGAGATTGATTGAGAGGTTTGATAAGACTGATTTGGAAGTCAATTTTAATGAGTTAACACAATTGAGATAAAAAAATTCTATGGATGATTATTTGATTGATTTTTAGAGAGTTTTAGTGATGGTAAGGAACATTTTTGAAAGGAGGCTTGTGGTTTTTTTGTGGAAGGGTTCAATGACCCACTCAAGGGTTTGGCCAAGGCTTTCAACCCTTGTTCCCTCCATGAATCCATTAAAAAGGATTTTGATCTTGAAAAAATATAACCTAAGGGAAAATGTTTGTCTTTAGTGTGCAAAGGACACATTATTTTGGATAGCCTAGGACTGCACCATATGGAAAACAAAGGTCATATCAGTAAGGTAATGGATAGAAAAGGGAACTGCTAAAGACAAATAAAGAGTTAGAATCAAGGAATGAGATAAGTAGGAGAAATTTATGCTTCATTTGTAAAGATCCTTGTACACTAGGTCATCATTATCTTGGCAAAGTGTCATGTCCCCTTTTCAAGTATGAGTGGTTGAAGACCCTTAGCCTATTTCCTTATTGTTTCCCATAACTAAGGGAAGGAAAAATCAAAGGGGAAACTTTGATTCTCTTTTTCAAGTTGTAAAAAAGTACTTTTTGGTAAATATTTTCTAATTTTGATTTGAGTAGGGGTTCTTTTGATCATGGGCTAGTTTAGCCCTTAAGTGGAATTATAAGTCATGTTCTTTTTAAAATACTCAAATATTCCCCCCATGTGGAACACACCTTTTTTAGAGGGGCTTCTAAATTAAAATGATATAAAAAGGGGAAGGAGGTTCAATTTGAGGGGATATCATTTTTATCAATTGAAATCTTAAGTTTGAGCATAATTTGCTTGACTTGTATCCATTTAAGAAGAAAACCTTCATTGTAAATCTAAAGTTAAGGATGAAAATCCTTAACTTTTAGCTGGCCAACATCATTTCAGGGGTTGCAATGGAAAAAATTGGTAGTTTATGGCTTCTAGGGTATCAAATGTGTGGAACGCAGTAGTTTGTAGGGTTTTGGGAGATGGGTGTAGCTTTTAGAGGCCCTTTTGATGGTGGTGTACCTCTTTGTATGGCTTTGTTAGGTAAGTGACCCCCTTGGAGGGTTTTTCATAGTGTGGAGACCCACTTGTGAGGTGAAATCTATGATTATTGGGGCAAATTGTTGAAGATTTTGATATGTTTTCAATTAAACATTCAGTTGGTGTTTATTTATAATTTTTTAGACCTATATTTTCATGCACTAATTAGATTTGAAGGTATTTTTGTGGGTTATAATGTTTATGAATTTGTGGTGAATATTTAATAATAAAATAATCACTTGTGCCCTAAATTTGTATTTCCATAATTTTGAAATTTTATGATTAGGATCTGGAATAGAAAATCAGAGATTATATATGTTTGTGTTAGGGTTTGTTGTAAATTTTTAGATTTGCATAACATGTCCTAAAGGGGACATTACAGTGGTATCAGACCCAAATTCTTGGCTAGTTATGGGTAAGTGAGTTGCCTACAAGCCGAAAAATGACAATGATGTTAGATATTACGAAAGGGAAAAGAAAAGGGCTCTAGAACATCAAGGATAATGGTAGGAATAACCAAGTCAAGATTTGGAGCAATGAAGGCACAAAGATATGGATTACTTGTATCAAGCTAGATTTGAGAGGTTTGTTCAAATTCAAGAGTGTTTGATAAAGATGATGGCTGAATTCATCCAAACCAAGAAGAACATGAATGGGTATCAACTTCACAGTGGTGAGAAAAGGGCTGCTGGTATACACAATCACCCCCCTCTACCAAGACTGATGGTTAGATCTACACAAAGGCCTTTTTAGCCCAACTGTCTTCATAAAGAGAAAGTCATTGTAGAAAGGGAAGAGATGCCTTTTATACAAGATGATGTTGATGTACAATATGAGGAATATATGATTTTTCACCGATAATCAAAGGGGAAATGAGCCTTGTGAATTTTTTGGCATTGAATAAAGGTAAGGATGGTTTGATGAATGGTGATAATCCAAAGAATGACTAAGGAGATCTTCAATATGCTTTGGGAAAGCTCACACTTTCCACTTTTTATGGATCTACCAATAGGTTTTCTAGGGCATAGATACAAAATGTAGACACATACCTCACACTTTGGCCTATGATGAAGGATGAGGCCATAAAATTCACTACTTTGCATTGGAAATGAGCTTCTAATGAGTGGTCATACCATAGTTTGGTAACACAAGGTCACCACCTCATAAACACTTATGAGGAATTTAGTAGAAGAATAATTGAAAGATTTGATAGGGTTGATCTAAAACTTCATTTCAGGGAATTGGCTCAGTTGGGACAAAATACTTCCATGGAGTATGTGGTTGATTTTCTAAGATTTTCAGTTATAGTAGTAGATGTTTCAGAAAGAAGACTTTTATTTTTGTTCGTGGAGGGGTTGGTTGATCCACTCAGGGGTTTAGCCAATGATTTCAACCCTCTTACACTTCAAGAGGCCATTCAAAAATATATTGACCTTGAATCTACAGCTCTTAGGTGTAAAATTCTACCTTTGGGACTACAAAAAAAAATACATTTGGACCCTTTGGACAACAAAGGACAAACACTTTAGGGTAGCCTAGGATAACAATTTTGGAACAGCCAAGATCAGTCCCCTTTGGACAACAAAAGAAGCCTTATCATCAAGGATTTGGGAAGCAAAAAGAGTTGTCAAAGATGAAAAAATATGGGGGGGAGTTAAAAAATGAATCAAGATGAAAAAATGTGTTTTTCATGCAAGGATCCTTGGACACCAAGGCATCACTACCTTGGAAAAGGGCAATTTCACTACATAGAAGTGATCTAGAATGGAGAAGGAGAAGAGGTAGGGACAACCACCTATGAAGAGGAACAAGTGGGAAAGGGATAAGAGGATAACTTGGATGGCACCTTTGCCACTTTATCTGGAAATCCTATATAACACCCCTTTAGTGTGAGAAGGGTCTTTCAAGGTAATAAGGTCATCGTGCTCATTGATAGAGGGGCCACCCACAAATTTATTGATGAGGGATTGGCAGTGACATGGGAGTTGTAAAATACTGATTTTAGATGATTTAATGTGACTATGGTAGATGGATTCACCATCCCTTGCACCAAGAAGATTTCAAGCTTTAACATCACATTAGGCAAGCATAAAATTGAAGATAATTTCTATGTAGTTGACATAGGAGAAACTTATTTAGTTCTTGGAGTAAAATGGATGCACTCACTTGGGGAATTCACCAAAAATTATCAAACAATGGAACTAAAATATAGGGTAGCCAATAAGGAAGTGGTGTTACATTGTTTGAACAATGGATCACCCATGGTAGTGACTTCAAAGAGGATGAAAAGAGCCTTTCATAGAGGGCAGGTTTCTTGGGTAGTTGAATGTTAAGTAAGTGCTATAGATTTTCATCTAGGACAACATTATCAGCACAAGGATATTCAACCAATCCTCGATAGGCATATAAAGGTGTTTGGTAGTATTTCTCATGGGTTACCCTTAGATAGGGGTTTTGATCACATCATTAATTTGGAACTGAGAACCAAAGTGGTAATTACTACAACTTACCACCACCCAAGGGTCTACAAGGATGAAATTGAAAAGGCTATCATATAGTTTTTGGAGATGGGTCACATAAGGCCTACTTATAGACCTTTTGCTTCCTCAGTTGTGCTGTGAAGAAGGATAAGATAATGAGGATGTGCATAGACTATCACCTATTAAACATTAAAACCATCAAGAATAGGTATCCCATACTTAGAATTGATGAGTTGATTGATGAGCTTCATGGGTCAATTTACTTCTCTAATATTGATTTGAAGATTAGGTACCATCAAATCTAGGTAAGGGAGGAGGATGTGCATAAAACCACTTTTAGATGTCACTTTGGACGTTATGAGTTTTTTGTAATGCCCTTTGGTTTAACCAATGTACCCGTCACTTTTCAATCTTGCATGAATCATGTTTTTAAGTAATACTTGAGAAAATTTATGTTGGTTTTATTTGATGATATTCTTGTTTATAGTGAAATATGGGAGGAACATCTACAACACTTGGACATATTGTTGGGAATATTGGAGCCACAAGCACTCTTCACCAAGGCATCCAAATGTGAGTTTGAAGTTTCTAAAATTTTGTATTTAGGACACATAATTAATGTCTAAAGGGTCCATGTGGACCAACAAAAGATACAAGCCATTGTGAATTGGTCACCCCCCACTACTATAACATATTTGAGTGGATTTATTGGTTTATGCATCTATTATAGGTGGTTTATGAAGGGTTTTTTACAATTTGTTGCTCCACTAATGGATTTGATAAATAAATTAGCTTTCTACTGGTTAAAAACAACCATGGAGGCTTTTGAAAATCTCAAGGAGGTGATGAGTACTTGCCCAATACTCACTATTCCAGATTTCACCATTATACTTATCTTGGAATGTGATGCTTCTAAGGAAGGTATAGGGGTTGTCCTAATGCAAAGATGACATCCTATTGCTTTTAAAAGTAGAAAACTCAAGGAAGTGGAGCATAGATTTTCCATCTATGACAAATAAATGTTGGTTATCATGCATACTTTGGTCAAGTTCAGATAATATTTGATATTTGGTAAAAATAGACCATAATAGCTTGAAGTATTTCCTTAGGGAAACTAATTTGAGAGATAGGGAGGCAAAATAGGAAAAACAATGTAGTTACTGATGCATTACCTAGGAGGTTTGTTTTATGTTCAATGAGTAAAATTATAGTAGATTGGAAGGTTATAATCATAGTTGAGTATGAAAAAGATGGATTTAATACAATTATCATGGCAAGTAAAGTTGATGATTAAAGGTAAAGGTGGTTGGTGATCTGATTTTATACAAAAATAGGGGTTTTTTAACCTATAAATCCACATCAAAACAACAAATAATGAAGGATGTACATGATACTCCAATAGCTCATCATCCAAGGTACTTCAAAATGAACAAGCAAGTGAGGGAGAGGATCTTTTAGATGGGCCTTAAAAGGTAGATTCTTCAAAACATCTAGGAGTGCCTTGTTTTCCAATAAAACAAGGGTGAACACACTTTTCCAGCTGGTCTTTTGTAGCCCCTACTGGCTCCCACACAAAAATGGGAAAGCATATCAATGGATTTCATCACGAAGCTGCCCATGAGACAAGGTGATAATAATATGTTCATAGTGGTGGATAGACTCATTAAACATGCATATTTTTTGGCACTTTTAATTAGGTATAATGCTCCCATGGTGGTTGATATCTTTTTTAAATAAGTACGTAAAATTCATGGGCTTCCAAAGAAAATTGTAAGTGATAGGGAAAACAGGTTCATGATTCTTTTTTGGAAAGAACTCTCCCATTTGGTGGGCATGGATTTGTCTCCCAGTACTAACTACTACTCACAAACCAATGGGCAAACTGAAATAGTAAACAAATGGGTGGAATGATACCTCTGAGACTACATTTTAGGGCAGAAATCAATGTGGATTAAGAGGTTTTACATGGTTGAGTATTGCTACAATACATCATACCATATTTTTAACTGATAATAAAGTGCTCGAGGCTATAGATTTGGTATAATAGAGCTTTGAAATTTTGGATCAACTCAAAAGGAATATTTAGCATGCTCAAAATCAACAAATATTATATGCAGACCAACATCAGATAGAGAGAACTTTTAAGGTAGGTGACATGGTATTTTTGAGATTACATCCATATAGGTAATCTTCTATCAAGCAAAGTGGAGTGGAAAAGCTTAAACATTCTTGTTGACCATTTTGGTCCTACAGGCCAAAATCGGCCTCCTTCTTCCCCTGTTGTTCTGAGCTAGTTCAAATTTGGTTTGCACAAGTCTTTTGGAAAAAGGATGAACCAATTCAATGGTTTGATGTTGGGGTTCAATGGCATGATCTTTCCAAGAATTTTGAACTTGAACTTTGAACCATTGTTGGTTTAATCGGTTGGTTTAGTCATTTTGGTTCAGTCATTTTAGTTCAAAGTGTTTGGTTCAAAGTAGTTGGTTCAAGAAATTGGTCCAAATTGGAAGGTTCAAAAGGGGTCTTCCAAATCCCCAAGGACAAGTGCCCTTGTGGAGGGCAGTTAGACATAAATTGGACCATTCTAGTAGGCTACAGAGGGCAGTTTTGGACCCAAAAGTACCCTTGCGGAGGGCAGGGAACCTTTGCAGAGGAATCAAAAGACAAGGCAAAAAGGGTGAGTTTTCCTTTGAAAAAGGCAAAGATAAAAGGTTGAATTTCTTCGAGCAAAATGCTTGAATGAATTCCTTCAAACATTTTATCTGAAGAAATTCACAAAGCAAGGGGCCAAATAAGGAATTCTTTCAAAAGAAAATCCTGTGGCAAAATGAACAAGGCAAATTCTTTTAGATAAAAAGTTTGAAGGAATTCTTTTGGTCTTTTTGCCCGAAAGAATTTATGCAAAACAAGGGCCAAACATTGAAGATAAAATTTCCTTCAGACATTTTATTCAAAGGATTTGAAGACCAAGGCCACCTGAAGTACCCTGAAGGGCAGGTGTCCTTACGGGGGGCTCTCGGCAACCATAAGAGGGACCTTTGTCAAAGCCCAAAGGGACACCTTCCCTTCGGGAAGGTTAAAAGACAAAGGCTTGAACAAAAGGAAAATGTTGAAGGAAGGAAAGCCAAAGGAATTGACCAAGGGGTGACGGGCTCGAAGACGTCAAAATCTAGCATAGCAAACTAGCCGTTCAGGTTCAAACGTCTAGTGACGTCTCCATAGATGATAAATTCAGGACAAGGGAATAGTTGTTGGCTTTCAAATGGTGATGGGCATGCAAACATCAACTTTATGAAAATGAAATAGCCGTTGATCTTTAAATACTTGAGCGTGAACCCAAAGGAATTAAAAAGCCTTAGGGCCAAAAGGAAGAGCTCGCTGAGAAAAGAGCCTAAGGAACCAACTAAGGATTGATAGAAGATAGCCTTAGGGGGTTCAGATTGCTAGAAAGAGCTAAGAGATGACAAAAGACAAAACCTGGAAAAGACAAAGCTAGAAAAAGACAAGAATCAAGAGTGAACTCAATGACCTGCCAAGAAAGGAGCTCAAAGAGTCAAGCATAGAAATAGACAAAACAGTCCAAGTGGCAAAAGAAGGTGTCATCACAAGGAGTTATTCCAATGATTGAAACAGTCTCTACCAAGTGGTCACCAAGGCACAAATAGTGAATGGCACAACCTATTTTTCCTCATTTTACATTAATGGTCAGATAACTCTGTGAATGTCTTAAAGAAGGCATGTTATTTATAGACAAATGGTGCAGCCCATGTTTTCACACATGACGTTTAATATATTTTAAATGCCTAAAGTCAAAACTGGAGCTGACACAACATTCTCTTTCAAGCAACTTCCTCTTCCCAATGCTCTCAACGTAGCATGGGTCATTTATTTTCTAGAAAGTGCCAACGTCTTTTCCAAAAGGCTATATATTTGTAGCTTCTCATTTGAGAAAAGATATCTCTCATTTTTGTATGATGCAGCCCTACCAAATTTTCACCTTGAATCAATAAAAAGTGTTTTACCTCTATCTAGTTGGATATATCTCTGAGTGTGCTTGAGTATTAACCTTATGTCCAGTCATTATTCCATGATGCTTTCACAGTCCTGATACCAGCACACCTGGTATAGCCAAAGTGCCATTCCTGCAGGTAGCAAAAAGAGTTGTATCTGGAGTGAAGAGATAGGAGAGGGTTATCAGACAGTGTGTCTCCCTACAACACCTCAGACAGTGTGTCTCCCTATAGCACCTGTGGTAAGTTCATTTTTTGTGTGTCTTCATTAAGCCTTTTTATTAAGTTATTCTCAATCTGGTCCTTTTATCAGATAAAGTGTATGTATGTGCTCTTATGGTTTAAAGTGTGAGTAAATGAGTAGATCAAACTTTTTTGGTTCATCACCATCTTAACTTAGGTTTTGCTTCAGTAATCCTTCTCTCTTTTCAACCTCCCCCCCCCATATTATATATATATATATATATATATATATATATATATATATATATATATATATATTAGCAAATGTTATTGAAATAACTCAGATATGCATCAAAGGGAGCTAGCCCTTATCTAGAGATTCTCCCCTCAATTTTTCCAGACCCATAAGCAAGAGAGGAGTCTCCCTTATGCTGCGTGGAAGAGAGAAGCCCAGCCTTATTTCAAGGGTGCAATCCACAGCATCAACAGTTTTTGGCATGCCTGATGGGACTAATTTTTAAACACTCAAAAAAGTTCTAGGATTGGTGTTGGTCTTGTTACAGCAAAAAAACATTCATTTTTTCTAGCATCTGGCGACTCCACTATCAAGAGCATCAGTCTCTGGTTAAAGGTTAGTCTAACATCCTATGCCTAAGGTCACCACACGATCTGCTGCTAAGGGTGTCCCTTTTGAATTTGTTGAATTACCTTTAAACTCAACAAGATGACTGAGGTTTACAAGAACTCATCCTTATTCAGTAAATATTTTTTCCAGACCTGCTATAAGATACACCTATGCAAGAAGGCCTCGGTTGAATCCTATCATAGCTATGGCTTTACCTTTTGTGGATTTTCACGGTTAGAGTCCTTTGAATCTCCTACATTATGACTTGATCCCAGGGGTAGTCCTTAAAAGTGTGCCTCCCTTTAATGGAGAAGGGCCCATTACTGCCATTGAACACATCAAAAATATTGCTAACCTTTGCAATATTCATAATGTCACTGAGGAAAACATTGCTATCAGATTGTTGGCATTGTCTTTCAAGGGCAAGGTTCTGGACTGGTATGGGACTTTGCCCATGAATTCAGTCAACTCATGGAATGAATTGGGCACCCTCTTAACAAATAGATTTGGGGAGAAGAGTGACCACCTCTCACTTGCTGAACAACCGACCACTATGAAAAGAGCTCCACACGAATTCATGAAAGATTTCAATACTCAATTTTAGAAGACATGGGACAGAATCCCCATTTTGGTAAGGCCAACCCCAAGCTATGCTTTCTTATATTATTTGAAAGTGTTGAATAGTGACATTGTTGTCACGATACAGTCCATGGGAGGACATGTGTTGCTTGCTGCCTATTACATAGCCATAACGGCTGAGAATTGCCTTGTGCAAGTTGGGAAGATAGCCCTTAGACCTCATATGCTGCTCTTTCCTGAATTGTTGCCTCCAGTCCATACTATTGCACCTACCTTAGCTCTTTTGCCTAGTGTAGAAAAGTTGGATGCTACTCTATCCAATGACCTACATGAAGTAAAAAGCTTGTTACAAAGCATAACAAATGAACTGGTGGCTCTCAAAAGGCATCAAGCTCATAGTAATCAGCCAAATTAAGGATATCAATAGTATGGGCAAGTAAATAGACCCCCTTTCTAGAATTGCAATTAGGGACAAGGTCAGTTTACACAGGCCAGACCTTTTCAAGGCTGTAATCCAGGCACTCCATCATCCAAGGACATGGTGCCCTTTCAAAAAAATATGGTACAAGAACAACCAAATTGCTCACCCATGGGATACAGTCAAGATCAGGCTATCTATACAAATGAAATGCTGAGTTAGTACACGAATGCACAAAACAATCAAGTAGCCACCCAATTCCCCAGCTTTGAGACATCGATACAACATGGCATGGGCAGCAATCAAGCTCAGCCCGATTCCACTCTCATGAATCACCTGGGAGGTGAATTTTATATAGTCAATTACATGGGTAGTACAGATAATCAAGGTGATTGTGTCACAGCTAACACATGGTTGAAGAGGAGAGCTATGGAAAAAGCTTAGGCAGCTACTCAAATGTCCGCAACATCATCTTCATCACAGGTGAACCAAAAATTTCCAAATTTTAGGCTGCCAGTTGTACCCTCAGCTCCTAGGCCTGCACCTCAAAAGGCTGTAAGCAATCCCAAAGAAAATTTGAAAAGGAGCAATCCTCAGATCAATGTGTTAGACCAGATGAAGAAGTTGCACATGAATATTTCCTTGTGGGATTCATTATCAATTCTGGGACAAAAAGACATGCTACAAAAGGAATTACATAGGCTAAATGAACCAGCTGTCTCAGCAAGAATTGATAATATTCTTATTATGAATGGGCAACCTTCTACATCAGGCTCAACTAAGAAAGAATAAAAGGTCCCCCCTTTCTGTTTGTCCTTGCTCATAGGAGACTTCCTCGTGCATAATTGTATCATTGACAGTGGATCAAGCACCTTGGTAATGACTAAAGGCATAGCAGATAAACTGGGGCTTAAATATGAAGAGATGACTAAGGGAGTCCTATAGCTGGATGTAACACCAACAAAATAATAGGAGTGGTGAGAGGCTTGAAATTGATGCTCCATGCATGTCCAACCTTCTCCGTCCCTCATGATGTGGTGGTGGTGGATGTTACTCCTTACTTTTCCATTTGCTTATCCAGAGATTTCACATCTAAAATAGGTGGCTACCTAGTAGCAAACTGGTCCTACCTGGTTTTTAGAACCAAATATGAGACCAAGGTTAAAATTGAGTTAGAGCCAATCCACAAAGATCATCTAGAACTATACTCACTCAAGGTCATAAATGTTAGCTATGCCATTATTGATCAAAAATAATTCTAAGTGGATCAATCTCCACCCTCTGCCCTTCAAGGAGTTGCTGACCTACTCCTAAACGAATGGGGAAGTGACAACTTTGAACACAATCCTTACAAATTCATAGAAGAGGTAGGCCTTAAGATTTATTGCATGCATGAAGAGGGTACTTTTGTACCAAATTTGGTGAAAGCAAGCTAAGAGAGCTTAGGTCTATGGAAGCTTTTCTTTGATGGCTCAAGAAGCAAGCTGGGAGCTAGTGGTGGAGTGGTGCTAGTTTCCCCCTCATAGGAAAAATACTTTTCAGCCTTCAGGTTTCAATTTTATTGCACGTGTAATGTTGCAGAATATAAATCTCTCATCCACAGTTTGGATTGGGTGAGGAAAATGGGAATTAGGGAGCTACAGGTTTTTGTAAATAGTGAGCTAATCATAAATCAGGTAAGGGGCCAAAATTTGACAAAGAATTCTTTGCTTAAGTCCTACAAACATAGGGTATGGAACTTAGTGGAGAGTTTCCTTGCTTTCAATATTACTTCCATTCCTAGAGAGCAAAATAAGCAAGCTGACAGACTAACATCAGTTGGTGCTCAGTTTGACATCCCCAAGGAGATAGGCTGTGATAGCACTCCATGCCATTTGGAAGTGGTAATCAGACCCTCTGTGCTTGGCAACATCACTAATTGGCAAGTGTTTGATAGCGATCAACAAATAACACTCTTCTTGTAAGAGGAAGCTGATTTTGTTGCTAGAAACCAAGCTAAGATATAGTAGTAGTATGGCAGCCAAATTGTTCAACTGAAGAACAATAAACTTCCCAAAGGCTTGGTCACTCTTGAAAGTTCTTCAATGATGATGACCAATTGAAAAATGATAAAGTAAGCATCACAACAAAGAAGGAGAACTATGAGAAAGTTGAAATATTCAAGAATAAGTTGCTTGCACTTTGGAAAGTGTGTACAGACCATGAAAGGTAGGACTTCATCTTGTTGTGCTAGGAGTTTGTTGATGTCTTCGCTTGGGAGTATAGCGACCTGAAGGGATTTGACCCAAGTTTAGCCCAACACACCATCAAGCTGGAGGAAGGTGTGAAGCTGATCAAGCAAAAACAAAGGGGTGTCAATCTAGTGATTGAGCCTCTCATGCATAAGGAACTCACCAAGCTGATTGAGTCTAGAATCATATTTCTGATCAAACACTCTTCTTGGCTGGCCAATCTTGTTCTTGTTTGAAAAAAGAATGGGGAGATCAGGTTATGTGTAGATTTCAGAGACCTTAATAGAGTCTCTTTGTAAGACCATTATCCTCTCCCAAGTATGTAACGAATCCTCCAAATGGTGATAGGCAGTGAGCATTTCTCCCTCCTATATGGGTATTTAGGGTACAATCATATTTTGGTGCAAGACTGCAACTAGTACAAGACAACCTTCACTACCAAATGGGGAATATTTGCTTATATAAAAATGCCATTTGGACTGTCCAATGCTGGTGCCACTTTTTAGCGAGCCATGGACATGGCCTTTCAAGGCCTGATAAATAACATTGTGCTGGTGTATCTTGATGATGTGACAATATTCTCTAAGGAGGTGAGCCAACACATGAAACATCTCAAATAAATCTTTGAGAGGTGTAGAGAGTTCGGTATCTCTCTCAACCCAAAGAAATGCATGTTCATTGTCCATAAGGGTAAACTCCTTGGGCATGTTGTCTCAAAAGAGGGCTTGACCATTGATCCAAAAAGTGTTTGCTCCATCTTAGAGCTATCCTTGCCTAAACATAAGAAGGGCCTGTAGAGCTTCTTCGGCAAAATAAATTTCATCAGGAGATTTATTCCAAAATTTGTGGAGGTAGTCAAGCCATTGACCTCTATGCTGAAGAAAGATGATAAGTTCACGTGGAAAGCGTAAAGGAAGTATAGTTTTGAAGAGATCAAGAAGGCTATCACCCAGGCTCCTACCTTAATCAGTCCTGACTTCACCAAGGATTTCAACCTCTACACCTTTAGAAATGAAGAGGTAATCTCCGCTATGCTTACCCAAGCGAATGGTGAGAACCTTGAACAACCACTTATATGTTTTAGCCAAGGTATAGAGGGTTTTGAGGTTAGGTATACATATGTGGAGAAGCAAGTCCTTGCAGTCATATGGTTCCTAAAGAAATTCAGACATATGCTGTCTAATAGCAGGGTTCACCTCATGGTTCCACATCCCAGCATCAAAGATTTCTTGACCAACCGTGATGTGAATGAAAAGAGAGTAGGATGGATCACTAAAGTAATGGAATATGATGTGGATATCAAAGCCACAAAGCTGGTAAGAGGAAAAGGCCTATGTGAACACCTTGCTATAGACTGTAAATAGTAAAGAGAAGATAGTTTGCTCATTCATGATGAAGCCATAAAAGAAGAACCAACAGTCATGAAGGATTGGACATCAGACATGAGGCATTTCCTTCTCACTGGTGAGTGCCCATAGGGCCTTGATATGACCAAGAGGAGATATTTCAAACTCCAATCTCTCCCTTCTATCCTGATCAATGGAGTGTTGTTCTGAAGGGATTTCTTAGGAGTGATTTTAAGGTGCATAAACCAGTTCAGGCTGACAGGGTGTTGTCCGAGTTCCATGATGGGCCAGATGGTGGTAACTTTGCTCCTAAGCCTACAGCTACAAGAATAATGAGATCTAGTTACTTCTAGCCCACTTTATTTAGAGATACCCATGCATGGGTATGAAAGTGCTAGAAGCGTGCACTTTTTGATGGGAAACAATAGCTAGCTGTAATGCCTTTATAGCCTATTTAGGTGGAGCAACCATTCATGCAATGGGGCCTAGACTTCATAGGGATGATCAATCTTCCCTCTAGTGCTGGCCACAAATGGGTTTTGACTACCACAGAATACTTCATAAGATGGGTAGAGGCTGTCGCTTTGAAGGAAGCTAATGAAGGTGCAGTCCTGGACTTTTATGAAGACCTAGTGACATGTTTTGGAGTCCCAGCTACCATCATATCAGACAACGCATTGGCCTTCTTGGGGACCAAAATGAGTTAATGGTCATTGAGATACAACATCCATCTCAACACTTCTTCCAACCACTACCCACAAGGGAATGGGTTGGTTGAGTTCACCAATAAGAATCTGATCAAGATTATCAAAAGAACAATGGAAGAGAATCAGAGAACTTGGCATTCCAAGTTGAAAATAGCCCTGTGGGCAGACAGGGTCACTCTAAAGAGGGAAATTGGCAATTCACCATACATGCTCATGTATGGGAGGGAAGCTAGACTTCCTATTTCACTTGAATTGATAGCCTTGGACCTTGCTCACCAGCTGTAATTAAAATAAGGCAACAACATGGAGGTTAGGCTGTGTGAATTGATGGAACTTTAAGAAATAAGGGACCAAGCTATGGCTTCTATGACTAGTCGCCAACAACAAATGAAGAAGCACTTCAACAAGAGATCCTCATCAAAAGGTTTCTCTAAAGGAAACATCATCTTGAAATGGGATGAGGACTGAGCTAAGCCTGGAAAGCACACAAAGTTTGACGCCCTATGGAGCGGTCCATATGTCATCACTCAGTGCAAGTGGCATAATGTGTTCCAACTCTCCAGGTTGGATGGTGAAGAACTATGTATCCTAATTAATGGGATACATCTTAAGCATTATCACTGAGCCTTCTTCCATCATGTACATATTTTCCTTATTTTTTCCTTGTTTTCGCTAAGTGCTTTTGCACATGTTAGTAGTTTTCCTAATCTCGTGTGTGTTCATTTCCTTTTGGGGGTAAGACCTTCATGATTGCTTCTTAGATATCTCAAGGTTGTTGCTAACTCTTTCAAAGCTACATCTTGACTCCATGCCCAATGGACTTTGAGGCTACTAGTTTCTTAAGCATAACAGGCATGCTTCCCCTGGGAATCACCAATTTGTTGACCATTTTGGTCTTACAAGCCAAAATTGGCCTCCTTCTTCCCCTACTGTTCTGATCCAGTTCAAATTTGGTTTGTATAAGTCTTTCAGCAAAAGGATGAACCAATTCAATGGTTCAACATCGGGGTTCAACGGCATGATCTTTCCTAGAACTTTGAACTTGAACTTTGAACCATTGTTGGTTCAATCGGGTTGTTCAGTCTTTGTGGTTCAAAGTGTTTGGTTCAAAGTAGTTAGTTCAAGCAATTGGTTCAAAAGGGGTCTTCTAAATCTTGAAGGATAAGTGCCCTTGCAGAGGGAAGTCAGGCATAAACTGGACCATTCTAGCAGGCTATGGAGGGCAGTTTCAGACCCAAAAGTACCCTTGCAGAGGGCAGGGAACCTTTGCAGAGGAATCAAAAGACAAGCAAAAAGGGTGAGTTTTCTTTCGAAAAAATCAAAGACAAAAGGTTGAATTTCTTCAGGCAAAATCCCTGAAGGAATTATTTCAAACATTTTGTCTGAAGAAATTCACAAAGTAAGGGGCCAAACAAGGAATTCTTTCGAAAGAAAATCCTATGGCAAAATGAACAAGGCAAATTCTTTGAGACAAAAAGTCTGAAGGAATTCCTTCAGACTTTTTGCTCGAAAGAATTCACCCAAAACAAGGGCCAAACATTGAAGAGAACATTTCCTTCAGACAAATGTCTGAAAGAATTCCTTCAGACATTTTATCCAAAAAATTTGAAGACCAAGGCTGCTTGAAGTACCCCAAAGGGTAGGTGCCCTTACGGGGGGCTCTCGACGACCGTGAAAGGGACCTTTCTCAAATCTTGAAGGGACACCTTCCCTTCTAAAAGGTTAAAAGACAAAGGCCTAGACAAAAGGAAAAGGCCGAAGGAAGGAAAGCTAAAGGAATTGACCAAGGTGTGACGGGCCTGAAGACATCAAAATCTAGCATAGGAAACTAGTCATTCAGGTTCAAATGTCTAGTGACGTCCCCGCAGATGTCAAATTTAGGACAAGGGAATAGTCATTAGTTTTCAAATGGTGATGGGCGTGCAAATGCCAACTTTACGGTAATGAAATAGTCATTGATCTTTAAATGCTTGAGCACAAACCTAAAGGAATTAAAAGGCCTTAGGGCCAAAAGGAAGATCCTGTTAAGAAAAAAGCCTAAGGAACCAGCCAAAGATTGATAGAAGATAGCCTTAGGGGGCTCATATTGCCAAAAAGAGCCAAGAGATGATAAAAGACAAAACCACAAAAAGATAAAGCTAGAAAAAGACAAGAATCAAGAATGAACTCAGTGACCTGCCAAGAAAGGAGCCCAAAGAGTCAAGTGCAAAAATAGACAAAACAGTCTAAGTGGCAAAAGAAGGTGTCAGCACAAGGAGTTATTCAAGCAGTTGAAACAGTCTCTGCCAAGTGGTCATCAAGGAGCACAAACAGTGAATGGTGTGACCTATTTTTCCTCATTTTGCATTAATGGTCAGACAACTGCATGAATGTCTTGAAGAAGGGGTCTTGTTTGCAGACAAACGGCATGGCCCATGTTTTCACACATGATGTTTAATATATTTTAAATGCCTAAAGTCAAAACTAGAGCTAACACAACATTCTCTTTCAAGCAGTTTCCTCTTCCTAATGCTCTCAACATAGCATGGGTCATTTATTTTCTCGAAAGTAACAAAGTCTTTTCCAAAAGGCTATATATTTGTAACTTCTCATTTGAGAAAAGATATCTCTCATTTTTGTATGGCATAGCCCTGCCAAATTTTCACCTTGAATCAATAAAAAGTGTTTTACCTCTATCTGGTTGGATATATCTCTGAGTGTGCCTGAGTATAGCCTTGTGTCTAGTCATTGTTCCATGATGCTTTCACAGGCTTGATACTAACACACCTGGTATAGACAAAGCACCATTCCTGTAGGTAGCAAAAAGAGCTGTATCTGGAGTGCAGAGATAGGAGAGGGTTATCAGACAGTGTATCTTCCTAAAACACCTATGGTAAGTTTATTTTATGTGTGTCTTCTTTAAGCATTTCTATTAAGTTCTCTACAGTCTGGTCCTTTTATCAGATAAAGTGTATGTATGTGCTCTTATGGTTTGAAGTGTGAGCAAATGAGTAAATCAAACTTTTTTGGTGCATCACCATCTTAACTTAGGTTATGCTTTAGTAATCCTTCTCTCTTTTCAACCTCCCCCCCATTATATATATATATATATATATATATATATATATATATATATATATATATATATATATATATATATATATATATATTAGTAAATGTTATTGGAATAACTCAGAGATGCATCAAAGGGAGCTAGGCCTTATCTAGAGATTCTCCCCTCAGTTTTTTTAGACCCACAAGCAAGAGAGGAGTCTCTATTGTGCCGCATGGAAAAGAGAAGCCCAGCCTTCTCACAAGGGTGCAATCCACAATGTCAACAATTCCTTTATGGCCCCTATAAAGTTCTAAGGAGGGTTGGATGAGTTGCTTATGAGCTAGAGCTTCATAATGTATTTCATGTTTCATGTCTCAAAAAGGCACTTGGGCAGGACATCACTCCTTCCATTGATTTACTACCACTTGATGATGAAGGCAAGGTTATTTTGGTTTTGGATTCTATCATAGAGGTTTGGGAAAGGAAGCTTAGGAAGTGAAGCATCATGGAATACTTGGTTCGTTGGAAGGATTTGCCTCTTGAGGGTGCTACTTGGGAAGGGGCAGCCATAATTTAGCATCCAAATTTGTAATTGCTCGAGGACAAGGAATTTTGAGAGGGGAGGGTTATCATGTCCCCTTCTCAAATATGAGTGGTTGAATACCTTTAGCCTATTCCCTTGTTGTTTCCCATTGGCTAAGGAAAGAAAAAATTGAAGGGGAAACTTTGTTTCTTTTTTGCAAGTTATAAAAATGTACATTTTGGTAAATCTTTTCCATTATTTACTTGTGAAGGGGGCCTTTCGATCATGGGCTAGTTTTTTCCTTAAGTTCAATTAAAAGGTATGTTCTTTTAAAAATATTCAAATATTCCCTCCAAGTGGTACGCACCCTTTTTAGAGGGGCTTTTAGAGGGGAATGATATAAAAAGGGGAAGGAGGTTCATTTTGATGGGATGTTGGATTTATTAATTGAAATCTTAAGTTTGAGTATGATTTAGAATAACAGTAGCATCATAAGGATATCCAACCCATCCTTGATAAGCATGCCAAGGCTTTCAATAGCATTTCATAAAGATTACCATCAGAGAGAGGTGTTTAGCATATCATTGAGTTGGAATCTAAAACTAAAGTGGTAATAACCACTCTATACTGCCATCCTAGAGCCTACAAGAAAGAGATAGATAAATCCATAAAAGAGCTCTTGGATATGGGGCATATAAGGCCTAGTTCTAGTCTTTTTTCTTCTTTGATTGTCCTGGTGAATAAGGATGGAGCTATGAAGATGTGCGTAAACTATCACCTTTTGAAAAAAAATGCCATCAAAAATAGGTATCCCATATCTAGGATTGATGAATTGATAAATGAGCTAGATGGGACCATCTACTTTTATAAGATTGACTTGACTAAATATCATCAAATTTGGGTAAGAGAAGAGGATATTCAAAAGACAACTTTTAGATGTCATTCTGGGCACTATGAATTTTTAGTTATGCCCTTTGGATCGACTAATGCTCTAGCAAAATTTCCAATCGTGTATGAACAATATATTTATGCAACACTTAAGGAAGTTTGTCTTGGTCTTTTTTTATGACATCCTAGTGTATAGTAAAACATGGAAGGAGCATATTCAACACTTGGACATAGTGCTAAGAATTTTGGGACAAAAAACACTCTTTGAAAAAGAGTCTAAATGTGAATTTGGAATGTTTAAAATTTTATATTTACCACGTGATTAATGCCCAAAGGGTCCATGTAGATCAACAAAAGATCCAAGTAGACATGGATTGGCCTCCACCTACTTCTATGACACATTTGAGAGGGTTTTTAGGTGTGTGCAACTACTATAGATGGTTTGCCAAGGTATTTTATTAGCTTGTTTCATTGATGAAAATAACCAAAAATGGGGATTTTAGCTAGTCTAAAATATCCCAACTAGCATTTGATAAACCCAATGAGTTGATGAGTTCATGCCCGATACTTGTTCTGATTTTATCCATTTCTTTTGTGCTAGAATGTGATGCTTTGGGTGAAGGTATAGGGATATTTTTAATTCAAAAATGGAACCCAATAGCCTTTGAGAGTCTAAAATTCAAAGAGTTAGAGCATAGGTTCTCCATTTGTGATAAGGAAATGTTGGCCATCATGCATGCTTTGGTCAAATTCAGATAATATTTGATTTGTGGTAGTTTATGGTCAAAACTGATCACAATAGTCTAAAATATTTTCTTAGCCAAACTAATTTGAGTGATAGGATTAAAAAGTGGGTAATCAAACTTCAATCCTATGACTTTGATATTGAGTATGTCAAAGGGAAGAACCATGTAGTTGTTGATACATTATCTAGGAAGCTTACTCTTTATTCTATGACTAAAATAATAGCAGATTGGAAGGTTTTTATAACTAAGTATGCAAAGAATGAATTCATTATTGTTGTCCTTGAAGGTAAAAACTAATATGAGAGATACAAGGTAGCATATGGTGTTGGGGATCAACCAACAATATGATTACACTTATTAAAGCAATAAAATGCAGAATTAAATCAGATAGATAAGTAACTAGAATCAGATAATATCAAAGAACAAGAGATACAAGAAACCACCCTAAAAACTTGTATTAAACTCTTTACAAAAGGAATACAATTGAAGAAACTTCTTTCTTCCACACCTCTCTCAGATGCACAAGATCTCTCTCTAGATCTCTATCCCTCAAGAGCTCTCTCTCTCAAGTACAATCAACTCCAACAACCTGAATTGATACAACTCTGTACTGTTCTTCAACATTCACATACAATGCACTACTACAATAATCACACTAAGCTAAGAAGATCTAATTCTACATATAGAATTAGGAGACTTGAGCATGCACTTACAACCAACAGTTAAGCCTCTTAAACAAGGGCTCTAAAAACAATCTTACTAATAATAGAAACGCAAACTTAAGACTAAGACTTAAACTCATCATGCAAACACTCGGTTCTATCCTTGGAAATAACATTCTGGACAAACAGGTAACTGACGCCGATTCCTACCTGCTTGCCTGTGACTGACGTCGGCCGATACTCTGCCGACGCTGGCGTCTCTTCAGATGTACCTGATCGACATCGGTCGCTCCTGACCGACGTCGGTGAATGTGTAAACCTACAACTTTGGTAATGTGCTCATATGTGAAGCTTTTAGGCTCCACACCTTAACAATCTCCCACTTGGAGATAAACAACTACACCAGTACCTGTATAGCAACATCTTCTAGCTCCTCCATCTTCAACTCAATCATGAAGACCAACAGAAGTTGAATGAAGATTCAACTTCTCCTTTGTAACTGGCTTGGTTAACATATCAATAGGATTCCTATCTATATGGATCTTCTCCAGCTTCAACTCACCATCCTCCAATACCTACCGTATGAAGTGGTACCTTAGTTGTATGTGCTTGGTTCTTGAATGAAAGGCTGAGTTCTTAGCCAAGTGGATTGCACTCTGACTATCACTGTATAATCTGCAACTCCCATGCTCCCTTCCAAGCTCTTCCATGAACCGTGTCATCCATATCATCTCTTTGCTAGCTTCTGTGGCTGTAATATACTCTGCTTTTGTAGTTGACAAGGCAACAACCTTCTGCAACTTAGATATCTAGCTAACCGTCGTTCCACCTATAGTGAAAACATAACATGTGGTGCTCCTCCTGCCATCCAAATCACCTACCATATCTGAATCTACATAACCATGTAGAGAAGTATCTGAACCTCCATAGCACAAGTGCCTACTTCTGGTTCCTCTCAGATATCTAAGGATCCACTAAACTACTTTCCAATGTTCCTTACCTGGATTGGCCATATACTTACTTACAACTCCCACTACTTGGGCAATATCCGGTCTAGTACACACCATTGCATACATTAAACTCCCTACTGCGGAAGAATATAGAACATTACTCATGTACTCTACCTCATCATGTGAATTAGGACATTGTTCTTTACTCAACTTAAAATGTCCAGCCAAAGGTGTGCTTACCGGTTTAGCATCCTGCATATTGAACCGTTTCAACACCTTGTCCACATAATCTTCTTGAGACAATATCAACCTGTGATTTTTCCTGTCTCTCTTAATGCTCATGCCAAGGATTTTCTTTGCTGCTCCCAAATCCTTCATAGCAAAAGTTTGAGCTAATTTCACCTTAAGCTCAGAGATATCCTGCATGTGTGATCTTGCAACCAGCATATCATCTACATATAATAATAGAATAATATATCTACCATTATCCAATCTCTTAAAATACACACAATGGTCAAATTGACACCTACTGTAGCCATGCTCAGTCATAAACCTGTCAAATTTTAAATACCACTGTCTAGGAGCTTGCTTGAGGCCATACAAGCTTTTCTTCAATTTGCACACTAACTTCTCCTTACCCTTGACCTCAAATCCTTTCAGCTGTTCCATATATATTTCCTCATCCAAATCTCCATGAAGAAATGTTGTCTTAACATCTAGCTGCTCAAGATGCAAATCCTCAACAACAACCAAAGATAGTACAATCCGTATAGAAGTCATTTTAACAACAGGAGAAAAAATCTCACCAAAATCAATACCTGGATTTTGTGCAAATCCTTTCACTACCAATCTGGCCTTATATCTCATCTGTCCATTTTCACCTTTCTTCAACCTGTAGGTCCATCTGTTCTTCAGTGTTCTCTTACCAACTGGCAACTCAACCAAACCCCATGTTTGGTTCTCTCTTAAGGACTCCATCTCCTCAACCATGCCACGCTCCCACTGACCCTTGGACTCCACCTGTATTGCTTCTTCAAAACTCTCTGGTTCTCCACCATCAATTAGCAATAAATAGTATAATGAAGGAGAATATCTAATTGGAGGCTTACTTACCCTTTCTGACCCCCTGATGGGTGTCTGAGACTCGTTCACAACACGCTGTCCACCCAAATTCTCTGACAGTGATCAACCTCAGTCACCTCTAGACCTGTTACTGGCCAACGCCGGTTCTTCCTGACCGACGCTGGTGCCTGTCCTGCTGACATCAGTCTCTGTATGACCGACATCGATTTCTATTCTATCGATGCCGGTTCCTATCCTGCCGACGTCAGTCTCTATGTTTTCCTGCAAGTGATTATTTCTTTTTCCTGCGAGCTCATCTTGGACCGTCACTTCGTCCAATTTAGCATTACTCTACCCAGATTGATTCAGCTTCTTCAGCTGATCACTATACATCACTTTTTCATTGAAAACAAAGTCATGGCTCCTAATTATCTTGTTAATTCTTAGATTCCAAAATTTGAAACCAAAATCATCTGAGCCATAGCCAATAAATGTGCACCTCATAGACTTAGCATCTAGCTTCTTTCTATTTTCCTTATCTACGTGCACAAAGGCTTCACAACCAAAAACTTTGAGAAAAGAGAGATCTACCTTTTTACCTGTCCAAGCCTCTTCTGGAATTCCACCATCCAGAGCTGTAGAGGGTCCTCTGTTAATCAGGTACACTATAGTGTCAACAGCTTCTACCCAAAACTCTAAGGGCAAACCAGCATGCAATCTCATACATCTTACACGCTCCATAATTGTTCTATTCATCCTTTCAGCAATTCCATTTTGCTGAGGTGTCCTTAGAACTGTCTTTTGCCTACAAATTCCATGCATGTAACAATACCAGTTAAACTTATAACTGTAGAACTCTCCACCATTGTCAGATCTCAGGCACTTTAATATTTTGCCTGTTTCATTCTCAACCATAGCTTTCCAAATCTTAAAATTCTCAAATACATCAGATTTCTTCTTAATACAATAGATCCATACCTTTCTTGTAGCATCATCTATAAACGAAACATAGTATTGTGATCTTCCAATAGAAGCTACCTGAGCTGGTCCCCACACGTCTGTGTGAACAAGCTACAACTTATGCTTCTTCTTTGTAGACCCAGTCTTGAGAAAACTAACCTTTTTCTATTTTCCAAATACATAGTGCTCACAAAATTCTAGATCCATGCTTTTCAAATCTAAAAGCTTACCTTTAGACTTAAGAATTGACATCCCCTTCTCACTCATGTGGCCAAGCCTTGAGTGCCAAAATTTTGCATCCACATCTGAAGTAGATAATACAGAAGGAGAATTATTAGTAACACAATTACACAAATAGAGAGTACCTACTCTCTTACCTCTGGCCATAACAAGTGCACCCTTGGTCACCTTCCAAGATTCTGCTGTGAGAGTTACTATACAACCTTCATCCCCTAACTTTTCTGCAGAAATCAAATTTCTCTTCAAGCTAGGAACATGCATAACTTCTCTCAACACCCATGTGTTGCCATTCTGCATTTTTAGCTGCACTTTACCTTTGCCAATAATTTTACAAGGCTCATCATCCCCTAGATACACTATTCCAAAATCTCCATGGATATAGTCACAAAAATATTCCCTATTAGGGGTAGCATGAAAAGATGCACCAGAATCTAACACCCAAGATTCTATATTATTATGCAAAGAGAATATTAAAGCGTCTTGTGCAATACCTGCAACCTTTGCTTCTTCTTTTCCTTCGTGCTGATTGTCCTCCTTAGGCTTTGACCAGCAATCTCTGCTTATGTGCCCCATCTTTCCACAATTTCAGCATTGAGGCCTTCTGCCATTTTTGGATTTGGATCTATCTCTTCCCTTAGACTTAGATCTTGATCTCCCTTTCTTGCTCTTCTCTTTTTGCCTTCCCCTGCTCTCAAAACTTAAAGTGTTCCTAGATGTCTCTTCTGTGCTTTTCCTGGGAATTTCCTCATTCAAGATAACACTAACAACATCCTCTACTTTTAAAATATTTGATGCAGATGCAGTATTGCTAACTGCCATTACTAAGCTATGCTAGCTTTCAGGCAAAGAACATAATATTAAAAGAGCTTTTATTTCATCATCAAATATAATTTTGACTGAACTTAATTGATTTACAATACCATGGAAATCATTCAGGTGATTAGATACAGATCCACCTTCCTGCATATGCAAATTAAATAGCTGCTTCATAAGATATACCTTATTAGAAGCTGAGGGTTTTCGTACAAATTTGATAAAGTAGTCATCAACTCTATCATTATTTTTGCCTGTGATAAATTAGATATCATAGTAGATGCTAGACTCAGTCTTATAGACCCCAGAGCCTTTCTATCAAGAACTTCCCATTCTTCATCCTCCATGTCTGTGGGCTTCTTTGCTATCCCACCTAACAGTAAGTATAGATCTTTCTAATACAGATAGTCCTCTATCTGCATTCTCCAATGTTGATAATTTTTGCCATTAAATTTCTCCATTCTCAATTTACTTTCATCTGCCATTGCTTTTCCCACTCAAATAGAAATCCCTACAGAAACTCCTGTGAGCAACCTATAATCAATACACACTACACAGATCTGAACTGCCTATTAGTGAACCTGAGCTTTGATACCAATTATTGGATATCAAACTCTAAACCTACAACCAAGGCTCTGATACCACTTGTTGGGGATCAACCAACAATATGATTACACTTATTAAAGCAATAAATCACAGAATTAAATCAGATAGATAAGTAACTAGAATCAGATAATAGCAAAGAACAAGAGATACAATAAACCACCCTAAAAAATTATATTAAACTCTTTACAAAAGGAATACAATTGAAGAAACTTCTTTCTTCCACACCTCTCTCAGATGCACAAGATCTCTCTCTAGATCTCTATCCCTCAAGAGCTCTCTCTCTCAAGTACAATCAACTCTAATAACCTGGATTGATACAACTCTATACTGTTCTTCAACATTCACATACAATGCACTACTACAATAATCACACTAAGCTAAGAAGATCTAATTCTACATATAGAATTAGGAGACTTGAGCATGCACTTACAACCAACAGTTAAGCCTCTTGAACAAGGGCTCTAAAAACAATCTTACTAATAATAGAAACGTGAACTTAAGACTAAGACTTAAACTCATCATGCAAACACTCAATTTTGTCCTCGGAAATAGCATTCTGGACGAACAGGTAACTGACGCCGGTTCCTGCCTGCTTGCCTGTGACCGACGTCGGCCGATACTCTGCCGACGCTGGCGTCTCTTCAACTGTACCTGACTGACGTCGGTTGCTCCTAACCGATGCCGGTGACTGTGTAAACCTACAACTTTGGTAATGCGCTCATATGTGAAGCTTTTAGGCTCCACACCTTAACATATGGTTTGATTTTCTACAAAAATATGATCTTTTTGGTCCATGAATTTAAGATGAAACATAAAATAATGAGAGTTGTTCATGATACACCCTTGGATGGACATTTGGGGTATTTAAAAACATACAAACAAGTAAGGGAAATATATTATTAGAAGGGACTGAAGGGGGAGGTCCTTCAATACATCTAAGAGTGCCTTACTTGCCAACAAAATAAGGTTGAGTAAGTTTTTCTAGATGGCTTGTTGCATCCTCTACCCATTCCCACTAAAAATTGGGAACGTATCTCTATGGATTTTATCATGGGACTCCCCATGGTTCAAGGTAAGAGTTTTATGTTTATGGTGGTTGATAATATCACTAAATATGCTCACTTTTTCCTTAATCCATCCAAGTATAATGCATCTTTAATGGCTAGTATTTTTTCAAGAAAGTTTTAAAACTTCATGGATTGCCTAGAAACATTTAGTGATAGGGACAATAGGTTTATGAGCTTGTTTTGGCAAGAACTCTTCCATTTGATGGGGATAAATTTGACTCCTAACACTAGCTATCATCCACAAACTGATGGCCAAATGAAGATACTAAATAAATGGATTGAAGGGTACCAACAAAATTATGTTGCAGGGTAACAATCAACATGAATTAAGTGACTATACATGGGTGAACATTGATACAATACATCATATCATATGTCCATTAATATGTCATACTTTAAAGTTTTATATGGGTATGATGCACTTTATTTTGTGGATTTGGTCTTAACATATAGTAGAGTGCCTAGGGCCAAGGATCTAGTACAATAAAGTCATAATATACTGGAAGTGCTCAAGGAGAACCTCCAACATGCCCAAAACCAGTAGAATTTATATGCAGACCAACACCGATTGGAGAGGACTTGTAAGGTGGGAGAAAAGGTATTTTTGAGGTTTTAGCCCTATAAGTAGTCTTCTCTCAAGCATAGTGGGGAAGAAAAACATAAACCCCACTTTTATGGTCCTTAAAAAATTGAGAGGAGTTTGGAGAGGTTATATATGAGTTAGAGTTTCCTAAGCATATCCAAATCCACAATGCATTTCATGTTTTTTTGCCTCAAAAGGGCACTAGGATAGCATACCATTCCTTCAAAAAAATTACCACCCTTAGATGTTGAGGGCAAGCTGATTTTGATTCGAGAGTCTATCATAGAGGTTTTAAAAGGAAGCTAAGGAGCAAGAACATCATGGAGTATATGGTTTATTAGAAAGACTTTTCCATTGAGGATGCTACTTGGGAAAAGGTAGCTATTTTTTAGCAACATAGCTTATAATTGGTTGAGGACAAGCAATTTTGAGAGGGAAGGACTATCATGTCTCCTTTTCGAGTTTCAAGAGGAATGAAGACCCTTAGCCTATATTTTTGGTTTCTCATAGGCTAAGGGAAGGGGGAAAAGGGAAACATGGTGTTTTTTCAAGTTGCCAAAAAAGTGAATTTATGTTGGAAACTTATTTCTAATTTGAATTTAGAAAAATTGGGACTTACTAATTTGAGCAAGTCAGCCCTTAATGAAAATTATCAGGAGAATCACTTTTTGAATAATTGATTTCCCCCACTTGGAGCACCCCCCTTGGGAGTTGGTTTGAAGGGAAATTGGTATAAAAGAAGGTGGAAAGGTTCATTTTTTAGAATCAATGATCATCCATCTATTGATTCCTTTTGAGTTAAGCACATTTCTTGTACTTTTTTCAATTGAAAAAGGAAAAGGAAACCCTCATTAGCATTCATTAATTGGGTATGAAAACCCTCATGAATTAGCTGGTGACTTCATTCAGGGGACACGTTTGGACATATAATCATAATTTTAGGAACTAGGGTCATAATTTAGAATGGTGTCATAATTTAGACAACCATTAGAGGTGGGTGAAGTAGCTTTGGAAGCCTTTGGAGGCTAGCACAGAAGTAGGGTGATGATTTGGGGTTGAGTTCAGCATCAAGAGGTCTCCTGAGGGGTGGAAACCTACCTAGAAGGCTCAAGGCTCATCTTTGATATTGTTTGGTTGGTGCAATATTTTATTTCTCTACTCATATACTCAAGTGTGATTTATTCCAATTTACAAGATTATAATTTATTTAAAAAGTAGACTTGATGTGTAGGGTTACACCCAAAAATAATACTTGAATTTCCATATTTTTATGAGGGTTTCAATGAGGTTTGCATTTTATTTTCATGTTCAATTGGATCATTTTTAGAATTTTTTACTTTCATGTTAGGGGTTCAGTTAAATTCCATAATTCTATAAATTTGTCCTAAAAGGGATATTATTTTTTTGATCCTAAATTCATCTTGATAGTGGTAGGCTTTCCATGTTTCATGTATTTAATGCTTTTGAAATGGCTAGCATGCTTCTCATATGACTTTGCATGTTTCCTATATTCAATGAACTTGGGAGGTTAAGCCAAGTGTCAGAATAATAGTTTTCAAGATTTGGCATCACCTAATTCAATTTTGGCTATCATGTTGCATGGATGTTGGTTTAGAAGATGTTGACATTTTTTACTTCAATTTATGGTCATCTTGATTCAAGTCTTCAATTTTTTCAATCTCCATAATCTCAATAAAATAACAACCAGATTAGAACATATCATAGTCTTCCATATACCAATGGAAGAGACCATTGAGGAAAATTTTCCTATACTTAGAGCATGATTGCAACTACAATATATCTTCATTGTTTGGCTCCATCATGCCTCAGTTTCCATCTACTGAGCATTCTTTAGATACCAAGTCCTATGAGTCTAATGAGGTTACTTCCTCACTCACTACCTTTATTATTCAAGTCTATTATATAATTTTGACCTTTTTTTTCAATGGAGAGCATATTTTTCTTCACATTATAGTCGGGTTTGGCTACTGTCAACCACCTTGACCAAATAATGTAGTATAAGCCTTATTTCCCAATGCAATGACTATAGAATTTAGTATAAAGGGTTGGGTGCCAATAAATACCTATTGATGTAGTGGATTTCACCTAGGGTAGGATGCCTAGCTCCTGCCTTCCACACATCAAAATGGAAACTCCCCTCTCGCCTGTGGAACCGGTGAAGCTGGAGGGGAGAGTCTCTAGATAAGGGCTAGCTCCCTCTGATGTATCTTTTAGGCCCTGGATTCCTACTGCTAACAAATAAATGAAAAAAGGGGGGGATGAAAAGGGAGAAAGATGCTAAAAATAGAACCTAAGCCTAAAAATAAAATAAAGGTGATACACCAGAAATGATGACACACTCAGCCCGAACATACACTTTTTACCAAAAAGAAGCGCCCATACACTTCATCTGATGTGGGAAACTCCTCTGTATTAGTGATTCAGGGGTCTGTAGAGATACAGGGAGGAATAACTATCAAAGGTGTTTTGAGACACACTTTGACATCCTGTTCACATGTGCCTATATTTTTGCTATAGACACTTCTGGCAGACCTGTAGAAAAGAAACTTCACAATGCACTAGAAATGATAGAATTGATCTGTGAAAATCATGAAAGATAATGACTTAACACAAAAATAAGAACATAGACATATGCTCAAGTGCAAGTCCAGATGGAGGTAAAAATACTAAGTCTCGATTCAAGGTAGAAACTGGCAGAGTTCTGCCTTACAAGCCTGAGAGATTTTTGGGCAGAGCTTTGCCTTCGAGCTAAGAGAAATGGATCCCTCAAATGAGAAGTTTACAATATATAGAAAAAGGAGAAGATAACTTGGCACTTCTTTTCAAAAGACTTTGGCACTCTTGATAAGCTGGCCCATGTGCATTCTGAACCTTGGGAAGAGGAAGCCATTTGATTGTCAGCTCCTGCTTTGACTTTGGCATTCCAACATTAATACAAAAGCATGGGCCATGCCTCTTTTCTATAAACAGACTACTTCCTTCAAGGCATTTACGTGACTTGTCTACTCATTAATGTGAAATGAAGAAAATAGGCCATGCCACTTATTGTTCACACCATTTGGTGACCACTTGACAAGTGCTGCTCTAACTGTAGGAATAAATCCCTAAGTTGACACCTCCTCTTGCCACTTGGACTACTTGTATGCTTCTGCACTTTGTCTTCTTCCTAGTTTCTATCTCTTTCTGGCTCCTTCGGCCTTTAGGGCTATCTTTTGGTGTGTCGTTGCATTCCTTGGGCTCTTCCTGCGTGTCTTGGCCACTTTCTACCGATTTTAATGAGTGACACGTGGCGCGTTCCGCTATGAAATAGGCAAGACACATGGCAGCATCTGCTTAACTCATAGAAGTTTTAGGCACCCTTTGAAGGTCTTGTGGAAGAGGACATGTGGAGGCTTCCACTCTCTTTATCAATTCATCTGGGGCCCACCACAATTCTCGTGGGACAAAAGGGAGAGACTGCAGATGTCGACACTTGTCAGCTTCCACTGAGCTTTGTAAGGAACACGTGGCACACTTCATTTCTTTTAGAGGAAACATGTCAAAGCCCTCCACGGTTTCCACTTGGCACCTTCCATGCTCTAGCTTTTCCTGATGTAAATTTGACGTACGTGGGCCCATCACCCCTTGGACTTTCTTCAGCTTTCTTACTTCGGCCTTTTTTGCAGACTTCTTTTGTCGATCCCTTTCCTTCAGACTTCTTGCTTTGAACCTTCTCGAAGGGAAGGTGACCCTTCAGCTTATGGATAAGTGCCCCTTTGTTTTGGTTGAGAGTCCCCCACAAGGGCACCTACCCTTAGGGGTCTTTCAGCGGCTTTTGGTCTTGGAAATTCTTTGGAGTTTTCCCCACAGACTTTTTTTGTGGACATTTTCTCGCGGACAAAAAGTCTGTAAGAATTTTTTTTGTCACTTTGCTTTCCTTCAAAATTTCCATTAGCTTTTCCTCACATGGCCTTCATCTGAATTTCTTTGGACTTATTGTCCAAAGGAATTTCTTCAGACAAAAAGTTTGAAAGAATTCGTTCAATGCTTAGTCTTTTTTTGCGGGATTTTTTATCGGGCTTTCTGCTTTAGACCCTTCAAAATTCCTTCGGACTTTTTGTCTGAAGGAATTCCTTCAGACAAAAATTCTAAAGGATTTCTTCCTTTGCTTCTTCATTCGACTTTGAAAAGTGCCCTTTGGAAAAATTGGAAATGATCCTTTCGAAGGGTACTTCCTTTGCCTTGAACAAAGTTATGAAGGAAACTTACCTTTCTGGCTTTTCTTTGTGGCCTCTTCTGAAAGTGTTCCCTACCCTCCACAAGGGCTTTTGAATCCTGAACTTCCCTCTGTAAGGGCACTTGGAATGATCCATTTTGCGTCTAAGTGTCAAAACTTGCCTTTTGTCTATTGAGTCCGTAGAAATCCATGCCCTGTAGAGTCCGTAGAAATGGACCTGCAGAATTTGTAAAAATCTCTACAGAGTCCATAGAAATGCCTTTGGAGTTCGTAGAAAATTCTTGCAGAGTCCGTAGAAATTCCCAGACTTGTATAAAATCAAAAAATGAACTGGCTCAGAATAGCAGGGAAAGAAGGGGACCGATTTTTGGCCTGTTGGACCAAAAATAGTTAACAATACCTTTTGAGCCATAACTACTCCAAGCACCTTTATACCATATTGGTTGAATCCTACCAATTGGAAGGTTGGAGATCAAATAATTGGCTTCTCAAGACTCTTCCAAGTCTTTTCTGGAAGAAAATTGATGTCAAACTTCCATCAATAATAACATTTCTCAAATTGTTCCTTAGGATTTCCATGTGCATGATTATCGGATAATGGGCTGGAATCATTGTGTAAATCATAAGGTCAATCACTTGATCACTTGAAAACATAGTAACCACATTCACCAAATTTAATCATAGAAGTTCAAAATTTTCCAAATGACAAGAAAATATTTAAAATTCATGATTAAATTTGGGATTAAATTCAAGATTAAATTCATGATTAACTTATTCAAATTTGTTCATATTCATGATTAAATTTAGTATTCAGTATCCAACATATTTTTCATAGTTTGTTTAATTCAATCAATTTAGGATAAATTTTGGAGTCTAAAATTTTGGGCAGATTCTGTTCTATTTAAAAATGACATGAAAAACCTGAGTCTAATTTTCCTTGTATTTTTTTGTTTCGAGTCAATATGGAATTTAGGAAAATAGATAATCATTAAAATATTTTGAACAAAACATTAATAAATTTAATGAGATACTTGGTGGAAGCATGAACATTATTTTGACATGTTTATTTATATGAAATGTGATATTTTTTTAATGGTGGGTTGTTATATTTTAAAAAATAAGAATATTTTTGTTAGCCAAATTTAATCACAAATTTCATCTCAATTTTTTTTGAAGTTTTTCCTCGACGAATTCAAATGCAATGATAATGCCTAACAATAGGGGCTCGACAATGGGTTCATTATTTAGCTACTTACTCTTCTAATTACCTGAGGCTACACCATCTGACACTAGGTGTGTTGTTGTATGCTCCATGTTAGGGTTTGTAGATGAAATTTGAGCTCTATGGATTAAACTATGTAAATTCAAACCCAAATATCAAACTACTAGTTAAAGTGATAAAGCCATTAAGCCCTAATGCAATAGATGAATATACAATTCAAAACAATAATTACAATCCTAAAGCTAAGTGTTCCACAGCATGATTAAATGGATTAAAACAAAAATATATTAGGATGAGATTGATTACCTTGACTCATATTTTGACATTATGATGACATGATGAAGAATTGTTGGATGTTTGGATGGTTGGACATGGATTTTTTTTTATCAATATTCTAGTTAGATCCAATGGAGAAGTGGCCTTAATTAAATAGAGGAAGGAGGAAAAGATCAATGGTTGAGTTTTAAACTTGGTTGAGGGTGATCAATGGATGAGAATTATCCAAAGAATTTAAAATTCCTTGGAAGCCTCTAGATTTAGAGGTTTCTAGAGAGGAGGGGTGAGAATAAAGAGGATTATAAAATCTTTCGATTTTAGAAACCTCTTGGGGATTAATTAGGCTTAGGGATGGATTAGATGGGGATTAGGGACTGTGGGTGTAGGATAGCCTAGGCATAGGATAGTAGGTGGGCCTTTGGAAATTTAAAATTCCCAAATAATAAGTGGGGATTAGGATGGGATAAAGAAATAATTAGGAGGACTAATGAAGAAGTGGGATAGCATTAAGGTTAATGGATGAAGAAATATTGAAGGGGATATTAGAAAAATAACCAAGAATTGGATAAATTAGTAGGATAAATTAGATTAAAATGGGATGAGTGGAATTAGTATTAACTAATAGTACTATTATGGATGATAATGTAGAAAAGTGATTTTAGATGCATACATTTTGCCCCTCTTTGAAAGGGCATTACGAGTGAAGAAAAGTGGAAGGAGTAATTATCTTTCAAATAAAATTCATGTCATAGATGAATGTTAGTAGATATGGTGTTAGTGGATATGATACCCCCTCGAGTGGTCATGTGGGGAAGAATGAAACGGATGGCAACTCTAAAGAAGAAATGAGGGGTGGAGTGCAATGGATAGATGAGGCGATGGGATGCTAGATGTGAGATAGATGATGAAGATGATAAATTCAACTTGAGAGATGAGATAAAAATTGATGATGCCCTTGGCAAAGATACATACATAGGGAGTAAATATGATGGGTGTCACGATTATTGACACATCCCAAGGGGGAATCAACCATAACATGATGATGATAGGATTAAAGGGCCACAAACTTTAGATGTATCCCAAATAAGGATGCATGCAAGAGCTATAGGCCAAGATAAGATGATTTGATAAGATATGATGGGTGTAGATTAAAGCTAAATTGATCAATATGATGTAAGTGATGATAGAAAAGATAAGATAAATATATTAATGTCCAACTAGTGACCACAAAAGTAGGTCTAAGGGATTGCATATTATAGAAATGTGTCAGTAAAAAGTAGGAAACCAAAAAGGTCTCTAAAAATAAGAAAAACAATGCTAAAATAAATAATATAAAACATGGCAAAGACTGACCATGCTCAGAGCCAAACCACCAAAGGACCCAACCATGCTCAGGTCCAACAAAGGGAGCAAAAGAAATGAGTAATCTACAAGAATTTGTAAATTTTTGGAGCATGAGGATGATACCTAAGAAAGAAGAACCAGGAGGGAACCCATCAAGATTTTGATCTAACTCTCATAGAATCCAAGGCCAATGAAAATAATCTCTAAATAGAAGTCTGACCTAAAGAAGGGGAGATATGATGCTTAGTCTATCCTCTAATCTTCTACCTAGAAGGAAAAGTCCTCTATGAAGGTCTGGTGGGTCTAGTTTACGTCTTGATGTTGGGTCTGAAGTGAATATGCTGATAAAAACTCAGGGAAATATGAATAGTGTCTTTGGACCTCACTAATCTAGAATGTGGGGTTGTACCGATGTCAATCTATCACTTAGTGCCTCTCCTCAAAGGTAGCACCATGAAAAAGGAAGTAATCTACTGAGTGGAGACTGGTCTATTGGGTCTCTGAATAAAATGATCATGAAGTTTAAGAGCTTATTTTATATATAAAGAAAAACATCTCTGGTCCTCATATATGAAGAATTTAGAAAGAGTCTATATCCTAAATAGGTAGTAAAACCTCCCTCTAATCTCATAGTAAATGGGACAATGAAAGATGAATTGCTCCTCAGACTCTATCTCCTAGATGTTGTATAACTAACAAATCATGTCTTCTAAATCTATATGGTAGTCTATCTCAATCCTAAACCTATGAAACCCCACTCAAAACTATCCTAATGGGATGCAAAGAGAGTACATCTAGTGGCAGAATGTATACTATGGATGAATGATAAGCTTGTCACTCAGCTCTAAGAAGTGCTCTACATAAAATATCATCTTAGGGCATAACTTACCAGGAGGGTTTACCCAAGTAGTATGGCTAAATTATCTATAAATATCATCCCTAATAATCTATTTCAACTCCTATTTAGTGGGTAGAAGATGAGCTGGTGCATCCAAGGAGTAGATAAATGGAAGAATTCAGTCCATCTTGATTCTCATAGACTCTAATAGATCATAAACTCCTGTATACCAATAATGTCCAGGTTTAAAGGATTTGAGAGAGAAATATTCTCTAAATAATAGTATGCTAAGTATGGGTACCTATCACATCCACTCGTAGAATCAAAAAATGTCTATATACAGTGTATAAAAGTGATTAGATCAAATATAGTCTCCAGTTGGAAAGGTCGGGCTCCAAACTCTACAAGAATGATGTGTTGGGGAACTTTTTGCTTAAATCTAATCATGTGGAAAAGGAGAGGTGTTTGGACCCTCTCAATAGCAGCCCAATCACCCTCATGTAGAGAGGGCCCCTAAACTATAGATCCATAGAGAATTGTGGGTCTGATAAGTGTATCTATGAGTGACATCTTGGAAGAGATATCTTGAAAGTGATGTCAAAAATATTATTGTTCAAGGAGAGATAAAGAACCATAACCTTTGTTTATTCTAGGCTAAAGTGTCTACCTCAAGTTGAAATGTAGACCAAAAAATTACACTCCCAGATATGTATAGGAAGTGTTATTCTCAACCTCCTTTCCTCTAAAAAACAAATGGAGGTGGGAGGTCTTCAAGCCATTAAATACCATGAACTTGGTTTTTACTAAGTTAACGGTCAACTATCGAAGATCACAAAAGAGAGCCAAAACATCTAACTATCACTATAAGCCCTTAAGAGAAGAGGTTAGGAGAACCACATCATCTGCAAAAAAGAGGATATAAATTAAAACCTGATGAAGAAGACACCCATCACTAGCCTGAATATCTTCATGAAGAAAGGCCTCTAATTCATCAATGTATATCCCAAATAAAGTTGGGGATAAAAGGCATCCCTGCTTGACCCTAATGGTACTCCTAATAAAGTTTGAAATCCCATGAATAGTGTTGAGGCAACCAAGAACATTCTCATATAATCTCATAATGGCTTCCAAGAGGGTCTTAGAAATGCCAATATTCCTAAGTCTTTGGAAAAATGCCTCTCTTGGAACAGAATCAAATGATTTCCTAAAGTATACAAAAGAATAATAGACTTTAGATAAGCAATGACATGCATCATTAATAATGGCTTAGAGTGTGAAAATATGATCAATGGTTTGATGGGCTAGTCTAAACTCTACTTGTCCCCTAACTCTTAGGTGTTTGTGCTTTAGCTCTCTCAAAAATTGCATGTGTAATATAGTACCATACAATTTCAAGAATGTGTGTCCAACCATGATCATCCTATAATTATTAACATCTGAATAGGAGCCTAATTTGTGTATCGAGTGAATAATGTGATGTGACTAAGAGGGTGGGAAACCTGAACAAACCATGTGGTTTAAAAGATCAACCAAATAGCTTCCAAAGGCTTTAAAACCATGTTTGAAGAACTCAACTTTGAAACCTTCTTCATCAGATCCCTTGCTACTATTCATCACCTTCACTACCTCTCTAACATTTGTGCATGTAAAAAAGTGAGAAGAAGATGGGGGAGAAGCAACATGTGTTTGTGTTTGGCCAAGAATATCATAAAGGGTAAAGTTATGGGAAATCATGGATGTGAGATTAAGCTCAGTGGGGAGGGGAAAATGTCGTAGGATGATGGTACACCAAAAAAGTTTGGGGGAGTGAAAGTAGGAAGCCCATAAGATCAGTCTCCTTTGAGAAATAAAAAGGTGTTACTTATGTCAAAGAAGGTAATTATAGGATGATTTTTAGGTTGGGTAAGAGGGGTGAGAATAGAGGAAGGCATATCGAAGCTGATGGTGGAGAGTCTTGTAGTCATCATCATGCCACTTATTCATGGGGAAAGATCTTTTAGATTGATGGGAAATAGATGTAGATCTAGTGTAGCTATGAAAATATTTAAGGGTATCTTACTAAATAATGGAGGAAAGACATGTGTACTTGGAATTAACACAACCAAGTGAGAAGAACTAGGGTTCTTGAGGAAGAAGCTAGCGGATGTGAGAAAGGAAAATGTCAGAGTACCCATCCTCAAATTTGAAAATGGTATATGGTATACTGAAAGAGGGGGTTGTAATAGGAGGTGAGAAATTAGCCTGGATGAGAAAGAGAGAAGAGCTTGGTCTACAAGGGTAATGGGGAAAATGGAAAAATGACAGATGAAGGGCAAAAGTTTTTGAATGGATAAGACGTAATCCACCACACTCTTACTTCCCCCATGAGCTGTACATGTGAAAGAGTGTGAATTTGGAAATTAAGGTAGCCCATTAAGAATTAAAAAATCATGAGATTCCCCTAACTGTAAGATGTGTCTTCTGTATGTTGTGTAAGGACCTGAAACATCATTTGACCTCCTATGCAACCCCACTAACTCTAAATCAATCTCTTGTGTGCAGAGTGTATCAATGGAATGATCGTGAAGAGGTATATGAAAGTCTCTGGTATGGGCATTGAAGTCACCAATAATGATAACTTATCTAACAACTAAGAATTGAGAGATCTTGGTATACAAATCTATAAAAGGGTCCCCCTTAGGACCACTATGAATGGTATATGATGAAGATGCTGGAGGAAAATAACAAATTGCAATGTAAATATCTCTAAAAATTAGGTCAATCCCATTAATCTAGACCCACATGAATCTATCAAATTCATTAGACACCTCCACTAAAATTTTGCTCTGGAGTGAGTCTCTAAATAAACAAGCCACCCCACTAGACCTCTAACCCCACCAGAACTCCTAATATCCTTATGACAAGCTAAAAACCAATGGTATCCTATAATGTCTGGGAGAGCCTATACCAGGCTCTCATGATTCTCTGTAATAAAAATAATGTCTAACAACCCAAGAGTGTCAAACATTAGGCCTATAGAAGACCATAAAGTATCATTGCGATTCCAAGAAAAAATGGAGATGTCATCACCACCCATCGATACTTGAGGTCATCATCATGTTGACATTCTAGGGCATGACCACCTTGGTGGGGGAGAATAAAAAATGATAGTCATATAATCTTTGATAATATTCCACTTGTTATCCATCCTAGTAGCTACCACTTGAATATGAGCTTTTTAAAGCTCTTCAACTTGGAGTCGTGTGAGATCAACATCTAAATAAATTTTGTGGAAGGGAAAAGAGCTTCTTTTTTCCTTTAAGAGCTTGCAGATTCTCTTCAAAATTTTGTAATTATATAACAATGGTGTTTTTTGGGAATTTCCAAGATTTTTTAAGGGAGATATCTTTCAATTCCAAGGATTCATGCAAGAACACATGCCCTGCGTATAGGGGATTAGTTGATTTAGGGAGGCCATGAACACGAAGGTTGTGTGCCTTAGTTTGATGTGACTTTTCTTCTTCAAATTTTGATTGGATGGCTAGTTCCACAATTGGAGGTGCTTTCTTTCCCTTAACCATTTAAACCCATGAATTATGTTCCTCAACTTGTTTTTGGATAGATTGTTGTTGGCTCATGGTTTTTTTTTAAGGTGTTTATGTTGAGTGATTATCTTGGATTGCTTGTATTGAATTTATGAAACCACTTCATTAAGTTTTTTTAGGCATGGAGAATATATGGGGGTGGTTAGGGTTTTTTCAAGTTTAGTGATTTGAGCTTGCAAACTAGAAATAATATCATCTTTCTCTTGCAACTGTGCTTAAAACAATGACAAGAGATCTCAAAGTTCTGAACCAAGGGCTTCAATACTAGACATCTGGGCATAAATGCTAGTATACTTAAGTTTTGGGGTCAACATCTTATGATGGTGAGGAGTCTTAAACCCCTGTATTAAAGGGAACCCCATTCTATTCATTGTATGAGCCTGTTGATACACAAGTTCTACAAATTATTATGGTTTAAGACTGTATGTTAAAAATAATTTGCACTAGTTGAAAAATATGGAATAAGATTATTTCACTACTATGCACATGAACCATTATCTTGACAGTACATAAAGACCTCAGAAACTTAGAGCTATATTTTCATTATTAGACTATATGCTCCTTGATTAACTTGTTATTAGTGTTAACCTTTTGCTGCAAATTACATCAAATTCCTCATTGTTGTGTGAAGAGATGCCCTTTCTACTTGTAAATTATATTTTAGTTGAATCTCAATTATTTGTACTTAGATATCTTAAATCTCTTACTATAATTTTTGTGTCCTAGTTTTTTGCATTTTCCATCCTTTCTGATGCAACCACCTGGTGGGTTCTACCATAACCTAGCATCTGACTGTTGTGTCTGTCGAATTGATCCATTCTATGTGAATGAAGGGTATATCTTAGATGGCCTTTACATCATGATTTCCTAAAATTCCTATCGACTGTAGGTATCTTTGTTTTATCCTTGATTGTAGGTAATTTTATCTCAGAAGTAGTAGTTTTTCCCTCTTTCTTGATGTTCCCATCACTGCCCTACCAATAGAAATTGCAAGGCCAGTTGTGATACAGGATATGCAAAATGGGATAGGTAAAATGATGTGATCCTAGTTATGAGAATGTATAGATAACTTAGTCATGATATAACTCAGTCAAGATAGAACTCAGTCATGGTGAAGATCACTTTAGAGGAGGTTCATCACATAGTTGTGTTTTGTGAGCCTTCTCTCCCGTATCGTGCCCTACTTGCGAACGTTACAACTCACTTTGAGAAAGAAATGATATTATTGAGTGGCCAACAGACTATATTACATCAACTCGATGAGCCATTAATGATGATAAATTTATGGGTCATGTTATACCCCAATCAAGGGAGGAACCATAAACTACATATGATTAATTAACCAATTAGTGATTGATGGAAGAAATATGGATATTGTGATTTGTCGGCCCCAATCGACAAGTATGGGTGATTGAATAAAATATTAAGGATATGATTGCAGAGAATGGTGATTAATCAATATATTTATATAATATCTCACAGATCAAATTTAGGAAAGATTGTGGGATAAGGATGGATGAGATAGATAATGGTTGAGCTATCCTTGGGCATGGAAACGTGGCCAAGTGTTGCCTACATAGTCTGAAAAGACCTTAAGATGATGTAGTTCTGACTAGATGATGATGATTAAAATTAATATTAATTATTATGAAGTGATGATGATGTGGATGATTAGACTTGTTAGTGATTGAAGGATAATGCTCAGACGATGAGACGGGAATAAAAGATTGGATGTTAGTCAGATGAGTTGAGAGGATTAGATTAGTGATGGGAATAAGGATGATGAGATGATTAGATAAATGATGAGAGTGTAGGTGATCAAGCCATCACAATGTCATAATGCTCATCATAATCTAAGCAATCCAATAAATATGATACTTGACAATATACCTCATTATATAAGCATGACCAAGGGGACATTCTGCCAAAGTGTAAAAAAAGGGGTAAATAGTGAACTATGCATCATAGAAGGCACTTATAAGTAGTAGTAGTGACCTCATAGCATCCCCATTCACTACCCAATAGACAAAAAGATACATGATGCAAATAAAACATAAGACAAAATAAGATATATACATGATGCAAAACAAAACAAGCAACACACGCACATATCTACATGCAATGCCATAATGTCTTGTCTAAGGATGGGATGAGTCATTAGACTAAATTGGTTATGGTGATGATTAGGGACTTGGAGTTAGATATGATGATCATGATTAGGATTAGGATGAGGTATTGTCCCTAGTTTAGGATGGAAGGATGGGTGACGTGAGAAGGTCTTTGAATATTGATTTGGTCTTGAAGTCGAATCAAAAAGTGGCCAAGGATGGTAGTTTAGAAAAGTGATGACCAAAGATTACCAACAGACAAGGCCCTACAAGATTTCAATCTAGCAATGGGACTAAGAGATCATGGGATCAAATACCTTTCATACTATAAAAATACTGATTAAATGGGTACAAGGTATGAAGAGGTAATGATAAAGATAATGATGGGATCAAGTACCTTCCACACTATCAAAGAGGTGATGTGACAGGTGTGAGGTGTGAATAGGCATTTATATGGAAATTATGGGTACCAAATTAAATTCTTTGATAATATTATGCATGTTGATAATAATCATCCAAGAGGATGATGCAGATATGAAGGGATGGGTGACCACTCATATTTGGTTCTAAGACTAAATGTTGTATCCAAAGATGATGGATGGGAAGTCATGAGATGGATATAAAATGTGATGAAATATGAATAACATAGAGATGGATACAACTAGGGGATAAAAGGCATAAGACAAGACACCATGGACTATTTTTGGCTTTTTCAACTTTTATGATTTTTAGGGTTTTTGACATATTTCAATTTTTAGGGATTTTTAGAATATATATGTACACTATACAAATGGGTTTACTATCAAATGGAATACCAACCCTAGAAACTAGGATAAGTATGGATGGGATGACAAAAGGATGAGGGTGATGGGGACCAAGGAGGATTGGACTAGGGATTGCCAATGACCACATCATGACAGAACTAGATGTTTAGTTTCTTGAGTAATCATTGAAGGATATGCCAAGATGATTTGAGAACATTTATCAAGACATAGTATGCTTCCTTATGAAGGTCAATATAGGAAGGAATGGGAGATATAATGTATGATATAATAGGAGATGATTGGTTGGACCATGGGATATGGATAGGTGATATAGACAAGGTTGATGAGGGTTGAGACAAGTATGGATGGACAGAGGTATATGATACAAATGGTATTGTCAAGGGTGATGGATAAAGGGGATGGGTTTTACCCCCAAGTGTTGAGTTACAATGTGGAAAATACATTATTTTCCCATGACGTCGAATACTAGTTTTCATCATGGTACTTGCCCAAAGTGCCCAAAGATTGGTTTTTACAATTGGATGAATGTTTTTCTTTTTTTTTTTGTTTTTTTTTTGTTTTTAAGATTTTTTACTTTGGATGGCATCTCAATTTATTAGATGTGGGTATGAGATGCAAGGTGCAGACATTTGATGGCTCATTTAGCCAACACCTATTCTAGAGATATGTGATGTTGGGATCATGTTGTCACTATTACTAGATGAATGAGGGTCTGTGTGACCTTTGATGATGCTTGATTGTGATTCTTATATATATATATATAGACCAAGTATATTCATCGCCCCTAGGAGAGAAAATTCTTCTTGGGAGGGTAATGGGAGGTATGGATGTGATTAGATCTTGATGGGGATGTATGGGACTTGAATGGATGATAGGAATTGATGGGTTTATGGGTTCATGATAAGATGATGTGATGAGTGATTGAATATTAGGACTAGCAGTTGCATACATCATTAGAGATGTTGGACATTCTTCATTTTATTGGTGCCATGTGAAAAAATACTTTAAAAGATCCAAGACACTCTAACTTTGTGGTTCATGTCTAATCTAATTATTTGATGGATGATCAATCATGTTTTAGTCATTATTTTTATTTTTAGACTTGATTTGGTTTTGATTGCCCCCTAGTTCTTGATTTTGGGCTTCACCAAGGGAGATTGATAAATGATGATGATTTTGACTTGATATACAATGATTATTTTGACTTTGATAGTCCCCTAGTGCCAGATATTGGGCTTCACTAGGAGAAGAAAATTTTGGATAAGGTTGATGATTTGACTCTTCTTGATTTTGACTGATGGGATCAAAGATGACTTGATTATTATTATGACTTATGGGATATGGTCTTGGACCTTTGTAGTTATGGCACATACTATATTTCTCAAGGAAGGGTCCAACGATGCATGTTCTTATTCATCTTTATGGAGGGAAGTGATTAAATGGTCATTAATGGGAAGAAAAGGATTAGTGATGGATAGAAATGGTAGAGATAGTATAATGAGGTAAATTAGTCACAATGGGGTAGCATAGTCTCCATAGGGGTTCTTAAGAGACCTAGTTTTGACATCAGAGAAAATTTCCTCAAGATCAACAAAAGAATCACGAGGACTATCTGTAGTAGATGCATCCAAAGGAGGATCAAATTCACTTTGACAATCTTTGAAAAATAAAGCTTAAAAGAACTCATTTATGAGTTCATCATCCTACTCAAGATTTAAAGATATGCTTGGTGATGGATTGGAGGTATCTAGATTAGGAGTATCCTTAAAAATATAGGTATTATCAATATTTTTTGTAACATCAATTAGGGATGATGTTTTTGAGGAGGAATCTAATTCAGATATGGGTATTGAACATGATCTTGATGAAGATAAGACTTCCAATGTTGACTTAGATGTAGAATCTAATGAAATGCTACTAGTAGAAGATTTATTATCTGTAATTGACCTCTCAATAAGAGGTATTTGATGTGATGGTGGAGAGGGAGATGATGGATGGATGATAGGCCCATAGAAGGAGTCACAAGATATGGAAGGACTAGGCTTATGGGGAAGAGACTCATATTCGATAGACGATTTATCAAAGATGAGGGGATCATGAAGGAGGGGTGTGGGGTCTTGACCTTGGCTTAGAAGGGGAAGGGCTTGATCAAGAATGGAATCTTGTCATCCCTCTTTTTATGCTTCCAGGTATGGAAACTCATCTGGTTCATCCTCAATTATTATATCACCATGGTTGATGAGGTCCTGGACAAAGTTTTGGAAAGGATGACAATGATTAATGGTATGCCCTAGGTTTGGTGATATGCATAATATTTATTAGCTTTATACCAAGAGGGATTAGGCTTAGTTGGATCAAGATGTTAGATAGGTGGATAGACCATCATATCTATAGTGACTAATTATTTGAAAAGGGCTTCCAAGGACATAGGAAGGGGAGTATAAGGACCCACTTCTCTTTGTGACTTAGATGTGAAAGCATTGAACTTATGATCAGATGGTGGTTGATACAAGGGGGTGGAGGGATTGGTAGTAGTTGAGGTGGCCAAGATTGTATTCCCTTTGCTAGTATGGGAATGGGCATGGTACAAGACTCACATGAAGGGGCTTGGACGAGAGGTGTAATGAGTTGAAAGGGATCAATACCTTTGACAAGTGGGACACCCATCAAAATAATCCATAGGAGGATCTCATCCTTGTTGGTATTTGTGTAATGGTCTATGAAAGTGGGATCTAACTCCATGGTGATGTATGAAGAGCGATGGATGATGAAAGTAGGCTAGGGATTGGGGATGGTTTGTTGAACAAAAATAGGTTTGAAAGACTAATCTAATATGATAGGTGATGATGGTGATTAGCTAGACTAATGGATTAAAGACTATGATCAAATTTTAGATTGATAGTACAATAAGTGTTAACAACCTATCAATAATTCCTAGTGTCCAAGTTAGCAAAAGGATTGAGGGTTTAATGGGTGCCTAGATTCAAACTAGCAATAAGATGATATGATGGGTGCTAGTTATGAATAGGTAAGGATGATAAAGACTAGATTGTTGATGATGAGTTTCTAGATTAAAACCAACAAAGTGATAAGATTCTAGTAGTATATTGACTAGGGTATGAGCCCTAATCAAATGATAATTGATAGTGGATTGGGATGATATGGAGGATAGGACTAACTCAAGACCTTAGACTGAATTGCTCAAGATGGGATATGACTACATGATAAAGATGATTGGGATGATGGGATAATGATAAGTATGATGATATATGTAGATGAAATGATAAGGGATGAGATGGGGATGGTTTAGACCCATATGTGACCCCTAAATCCAACTAGGATAAGATAGGATGAGGGTAGACTAGATGGGTGAATAAGGCAAGGTCATGACAAATGATGAGGGACTAAGGATAAGATATGGATGTTAGGATGAGATGTGATTTAGGATAGGTATGGATATGACCAATGATAAGTGTGACTAGAAGGATGTACAAGAGGATAAAAATATGTACAAAATAATGATGAGATAAGGATGTACAAGACAAGATGTAGGTGATGGGGGTATGACTAATGATGGGTAGATCTAGTGATAGGATGTGACTAAGAGAATAAATATATGTAAAAAATAATGATGAGATAAGGATGTACAAGACAAGATGTAGGTGATGGGGTTATGACTAATGATGGGTGGATCTAGTGATAGGATATGACTAAGAGAATAAAGATATGTACAAGGGGGGTAAGACAAGGATATACAAGATGGTAGAATAATGAGACAAGATGATATGGAAACAATTAGGACTATGGTGGGACAAAGGTGGATAAGACCAAGTCAAGTTTAGACTAAGGGATTAAACAAGTCAAGGTGAGGTGTAATTTATTATGGATGAGGTGGACTTAGGATAAGATGTGGATAACCAGGGGTGACTAGGATATGTGACAAAGATTATTAGGATATGATTAGACTAAGATAGGATAGGATAATGGAAAGGATATACAAAGATAATATGTACAAGGAAATAATGACAAGGATGTACAAGATGATAGGATATACAAGATGATGTATACAATAAGAGTAATGATGTATAAAATGGTAGAAGGATGGGGCAAGGATATACAATATGATATGTGCAAAGTACCTAGGTAGGTGAGTATAGGCTTGGGTAAGAGCTTGACTCATATCAAAAATAACATAGGTATAACACAACATACACCCAAGCAAGCAAGTCATAAACCTATGATTAGTAAACCTAAGGGTGTGTAACTCGATGCCTGCACCATACAATGGCTTCATGGGTGAGGCTGTAGGTTGGTGACTCATTACGATATTGATTGAACCCTCTCAAACCTACTTGCACTTGATGGCTACTTCGAAGTTGATACTTACTCCTATAGTAGTACACCTATTATGGTTGACGGCTCTTAATCTAGGTATAAACAAAGGTTTTTAGGTGCATCTCCTATATACACGAAGGTATGATGGGGCCCAAGTACATATAGGATTTTGTCTGATCACCTTGTATTTTAGAGCTTAACTTCCCCTGACTCCATGGAACCCTTTATAGGGAATTCCACTTAGGCACATAACGACAGCTCTTCTGATTTTTAGACTCTATCAAAACATGATGTTTGGACTAGTGTGTGGTGGTCAAATCCACAATCACTAGCCCTCTAAAAAATACAAAGGATGGAGGGTTTATAGGCAGTTTTTGATCCCCCAAGAATCATTATAAGAATGTAAGGGGGAGAGAATACACCAACTATATCCCTCAAGATACAAATAGGTTGACAAAAGATTAATTAACTAATTAAGATTAAGATGTGATATATATACAAGATGAAAGACAAGAATATATAAGACAAAGAGATATACACACAACAAGATGATTAAAACAATATATACAAGATAGAATGATCAAAATGATTTAAAAATTATCTTCAAAGTACCACAAGGAGTCTTTGACAAACAACTTGCAAGCACATGGTTAGTAGTTTAAGTGGCACTCAAAAGAGGTAACTTACAAGATAAGAATTAGTAGTTTAATCGATAATCTTGAAGAGAAACCTGCAAGTCCAATGATGTTAGATCAAGATATGATCTGCAAAAGAGGATGTTAGCCAATCAAAATTCAGCCCTATCAGAAATAATATGTTAATCTAATATGTATTAATAAAACACCCTAAAAAATCATGATTTGGCTCTATAACTCCTTTGGGTGAGCAGGCCATGACATAGGGGTTTAGGGACAATAGCCCTCAACAGGGTCAAAGGGCAGTACCCCTTGTAGGGTTTGAGGAAGTACCCCAAGAATGCTTCCTATCATGGTATAGGGTGGGTTTGAGGGGTGAATTCCCCACTGTCAAAGGCAATTTGGGCCTTGTGGGAGGCCCAAAATGAATCAAAAATCACTGAAAATGACTCAAAAAATGCTCTTTAAAAGACCAAATTAAAGGGAAAATTCAATGAAAATTTGTAACTACATAGTGTTGAGCATGGTCATTGATGTTATGTTGTCATTAATGTCAAATAGATCATGATTTTTATTACATTAATGACAAAGTGATCATATTGATAAATTGGAGAGATATGGCACATGTGCAGATTTTTAATGCCAAAGAAGTTATGAAGCATCCATAGATGTCTTGGTGAAGTTCTGGTGTGTCATTTGATCATTTAAAAAGAAGAACATGCATATTATAGATTAATAAAATCTAGAACATCACTGCACATCATGAAGATATGAGTGATATAGCAAGTTTGTGCATTTAATACAGGTACTAAAAAAGTCAACTATGGTTAAAGGTTTTCATGGAGATGTCTATAGTGTCAAGAAGGTACCTTGAAGATTTAGAGTCTTGAAGTATTTTATAGCTCGAGATATAATTATTCAAAGTTGATCTTGCATATTGTGATGGACCAGACTGTCAAGTTTAACTATGTTTAAGTCCAAGGTCAAATAGTTTAGATAGATCTAATGGTGAGTGTTTATCGGATCATAGATCTAACAACGAGTGTTTCATATGATCAGATAATGATCTAATGGAGCACATGATCTTTTCAGTAGTGATCCAATAATGCATATTTAGTAAATATGTCAAAATATTCTTAGAAGGCACGTGCATCTACCAAGTGGTGAAAACACATTGACCAAATGGTACAAGGTGCACAGAAGGCACACAAAGCTACCAAGTGGCACGATCATGGAAGCACAAATCTAAGATCAACGGTGAGCATTGCAAGATAGATACTAGAATAATTTGAGGAGATCAATGGAACACATTTGTTTAAAGTTTCTCGGGAGTAGGAGATGAGGTCAAAGTGTCTGATGTTTAACATTTGCTCAGTGACCATTGGAATTTGAATATTCAAATTAATGAGGAAGAACTAGTTTGTAGTTTTTGAGCTATATTTTTTGATCCAGGATGAATTTATTGATGAAATAAAAATAAAAGTTGTAAATTAATTCAAGGCACATCTAGATAATCTATTTATAAGGTTTGAATGTTTGTATAGTCAAATATATTAAGCTCTAAATTTGACTGTGTTTGACCATGTTCTGCAAGTGACCCAAGAAGGATAATTGAGTTGTTCTTAATAGTGTCTTGATGTTCCAAGATGATATATTTATTGTAAAGTGTTGTATACTCCATGAATAATATTTTTATGGATTGTGGAGGTTTGATCAATCTATCTTCAATGTGAATAAAGGCTTAGAAGTTGACTATTTTTGTTGAATGCACTGGCAAATTGAGTGACCAGTTTGCAAAAGTGTGTTAGAAGATCTCTAAGAAGAATTGAAGAAGTAAATGAGAATTGAGATGTTCTATAAGTCTCTAAATATTATGAGAAGGCATTGGTTGTCATATTTTTCCTCTGATCAGATATGAAGAGTCAAAATAGCTTGACTATATTTTGATTGTATATGACCAGTCTAAGTGGTCATTTTGAGAGAGTTATTTTGATTGCTTAGAGACTGTGTTGAAGTGTATAAATCACATGGAGGTGTAACTAAGGTCCTGAAGGTTTCACCCATGTGATCTAATCATATGTCTATGTGAAATATTTGAGTATTTTCTTCATAAATTTGAGACTGTGTTTTCTATATTTGAAGCCCTGAAGAGCAAGGAGACCTAATTGGCAGGTTTGAGTGTTGAGGTTTTATGTGTTTGAAGCATTGATAAAACATTAAGGTGGTCTAAGGAGTATCATATGTAACATGTGAGTATGTAGGCATAACTATTTTAGGTCTCACCAAGACCTAATGGTGGTTTGGGGCTAATGAGGTAATGATCAACCTATGAAGAGTGTGGCTCTCACATGTAACATGTGTATAGACCTATCTTAAGTGTGGTTCAAATATGAAAATCATCTTGGCCGACCAATATGGGTTAATGGAAGAAAGTGGTATAAGTTCAAGATATAATTGGGCTAATTATGCTAGTTTTTAATGTGTAAATTCAAGTGAAGGAGAGAACCTTTGAAAGAGAAGGTATAGGTCAGCAAGGACCATTAGAGAGTGAAGAGGATCACTTATTCTTGTCTGATTAAGTTGATGAAGGTGAAAACTTAGGTCATTGGACCTAATGAGCCTAGAAGAGGCATTTTGAGCAAGTTAGCCATAAAGGCAGCTTGAGAGAGATTGGAGGTGAAGAGTGCAGACAAAGGTGATCATCATCAATTGAAGAGTATAAATAGGTGTTCAAGGTGATCTTATTAGATAGTTGAGTGGGTGCTTGGTTTCATAAGGGGTTGGTTCCTCCTTGTAAGGTAAATAATACTAAAGGTCTGGTTATTGTGGGTGCTCAGTTAGACATGGGTAATATCTCCTTATTTGATTATTGTCTCACTAAACTAAGGGATGGGTGTTCTTTGATCAATTGGTGTCGGTCTAAATGTTGGATCTTATTTTTATAAGATTGTATTTTATCTTTTAAGTTTCAGTGGGTTTTATCCCCCACGAGGGTTTCCCACATTTATGATGTGTCCATGTGATGTATGCTCTTATGTATGCTTTGGATGTATGTGCTTTCATGTTTATGATGATTCATCAAGTTGATGTATGCTGAATGTTTTAAATTTGGGAATTTATTTAGATTATCCTACATCATTGATTCACTCCCATCTTAGTGATTGTACCTCTAACACACAGTGTAAAATCACAACCAAAAACTACAAAATCACTACACTAATGCAAAAACGTAGATTGTGAGTTGTGATCTTGCATAAATTAGCTAACCATGATGGTTAAACTACAAAATCATTACAGTTAGACAAAAACATGAATTGAAATGATAAAATTACTATTGGATACAAATTGAGAGTTGTGGTTCTGTGGTAAATCACAAAACCTCCAGATTTTGACTATGAATCAGAAATCGATAATTACACAATTTTTCGAATAGATTTGGTTTAGATGACAAAATTATTACTTACAGATGATTATGATGAACTAAAAATAATGTTAATTATGTATTCAAAATTTTACAAATAGAGATTTAAAGTGTTTAATATAGACAAAGTTCTAAATAACTCAAAAAATAACAAGATTATTTATTCTAACTTTGCCATAATGAGATCCAAAGATGATGATCAATAGTTATAATATCATAAATAGATAAAGTTAGGTTAAGATTATTGATTCCATAGAATAGTGTCGTAACTCCCAAAATTTTGTGACCTATAATTTTGTCGATGATAGGGGAAGGTTAAGGTCTTAGTGTTTATCTTTTTTATATATGATCTTCTTGTCTTGGCCTCTTCCCTATTGTCTTTGCCAACCATATAGACCACATAGTTACCAAAAATTCTTTTATAGAATGGAAGTTAGTCAAAAAATATACTTTGAAAGCAAGAACCTCTATAATGATAAAAGGATGCTAAATGTCAGAGTATATGATTATAAAACCTCCTGTAAGACAAAAATAGTCAAAATAGAACCTACAGGGTGTAAGACAGTGGTTAAGCATTAATGGTTTTATGAAATCCTATAAAACCATGACTAAGTAGTACAAAACCATAATTACCAGGGCAAAGTCATGACTTTTGAAGTCAAAATTTTTATAAAAGATAGGAACCTACAAAATAGACTGTTAGCAGTTTAAAGCAAAATTGTGACTCCTTATGCAAAACCATAATTGTCTTGAAAAATTTGTAAGTCATGAGTTACAATTTTGCCAAAGGGTCAAAACCTATCACAATTAACCAAACGGTTAGTGGTTAGGTAAAAAAATTAAGACAAAATCACAATTCCTAGGGACAAAATCATGACTACACAAGACAAAGTCATGAATACCAGTGCAATGTCATAAATTTCACATGTGTACGTAAAATTTCCAAAAATCCAAGTTTTTCCTTGTCTAATTGATCCTGCAGGCTAGCAAAACACTACTAACAAGAAAAAATTATTGATTTGGGAGGGATTCTCCCACCATGGTCACCAAAATGTAGATAAAATTTGAGCTCTATGGATTAAAATATGTAAATTCAAACCCAAATATCAAACTACTAGTTAAAATGATAGAGCCATTAAGACCTAATGGAATAGATGAATATACTATTCAAAACAAGCATTAAAATCCTAAAGCTAAGTTCTCAATGCCATGATTAAATGGATTAAAACAAAAGGAGATTAGGATGACATTGATTACCTTGACTCATATTTTGACATTATGATGGCATGATGAAGGATTGTTGGATGCTTGGATTGTTGGACATGGATTTGCTATCAATATTATATTTATCTCCAATGAAGGAGTGGCCTTGGTTAAATAAAAGGAGGGAAAGATCAATGGTTGAGGTTTAAACTTGGTTGAGAGAAATCAATGGATGGGAATTATCCAAGGAATTTAAAATTCATTGGAAGCCTCTAGATTTAGAGGATTTTAGAGAGGAGGGGTGAGAATTAAGAGGATTCTATAATCCTCCAATTCTAGAATCCTCTTAAGGATTAATTAGGCCTAGGTATGGATTAGATAGGGATTAGGGACTAGGGGTGTAGGATAGCCTAGGCATAGGCTAGTAGGTGGGCCATTGGGAATTTAAAATTATCAAATAATAGATAAGTGTGGATTAGGATGGGATAAAGAAATGATTAGGAGGATTAATGAAGAAATGGGATAGGACTAAGGTTAATGGATGAATAAATATTTAAGGGGATATTAGACAAATGATCAAGAATTGGATAAATTAGCAGGATAAATTAGATTAAAATGGGATGAGAAAAATTAGTGTCGACTAATAGTAATATTAGTGAAGATAATTTAGGTGAGCAATTTTAGATGCATACAGTGCCAATCTATTATATGGTATTAGTTATATCATTCTTGACTTCTAAAATGCTTTGCAATAGATCAACTACCTTTACAAGTACACTAGTTTTCAAGACTTTTATTGCAATAGATTTGTACTACTCAATTTTGTTTGTCATTTTACTTGTATGTTCATGCAACTAACATCATTATTAAACCATTGCCCTATTGGATTTTTCCCTTGCTTTGGATAGTCTTTCCTTTTATGTACATGGGTTGGCATAATTATCAAGTGCTTTGGTGGTTTTCATAACCTCTTTGTCCTTTGCTACATCAATCATGTTGATGTTAACTTTGCTTTGGACAATTGCCATCATTTTAGTCCCTTGGTCGACACCATTTACAAAGAAGTATAGTGTTATTTTGATTGGTAGGGTGATCTCATACAAAATGGCCACATTTGTTACACTTATAACACTATATAACTAGTTATCATTGGGTGTCATACTGGATCCAACTTCTGCTTCCACTTGTTTTGTTCTGGTGTTTTATCATTCTTTATTTGGTTATGATACCCACCATGAAATGCACCAAGGGACACACTTATTCCTTTGAGGTTCAGTCGGGGTGGTCAGTGGTGGGCTCTCTTTGTGGGAAGAGTACTTGGGCATTTGTTTTTTAAAGTTGTATGATCAATCTTTGATTGTATAGCCCGTAACTTGGTAGATTTTGCAGAACATATTCATTGGATAATTGGTATTTGTATGACCTAATGTTTTGTAATCCATGCACCAAAGGTCCTTATGAGGGACTTGCACTAATCTTGGTTTACTATCACTGGAGTATGAATCATCATCTTTGCCCTACTTCTCAAGCATGAGAATGTCTTATTCTTTGTTTCAATATACATCACTTTGTTGTATGTGCCTTCATAAGACAGGTGGAATCACCTTCATCTTCTTCCACAATAAGGGCACCATCCCTTTAATGAACTACTACTTCTTCAAGCTATCAGTTGGTTCTTTCTCCAGTTTACCTAGCTATTCCTTAAGCCTTCTATTGTAGGCTCATACATTTTCATGCTTACCTTGTTGGGTGTTTTTAGTGAAAATTTCATTGTCATCTTTGAAGAGTTTAAATTCCTTATTAAATGCTTTCTGTCATTTCTCCCATGTTGCCTTATCATTGGTTGTCATGTTTGTGCACTAATCAATACTTTCTCCTCAAAATGTGGCTAGAAAACACTACAACTAGTGATGATTATCTATCTACCTAGTAGAAGTCCACACTGTGATGTATGCCATTAAATGCCACACTACATCTTCAAATACATCATCAATAGATTTTGGCAACTTCTATTTTTCTAAAGATGGAGTGGGTGGGGTGCCCATTCTTATGGGTGGGCATTAAGTGCTTCTGGTGTGCCTCTTCAAATATGATCATTTTCCTTAGAAAGGTTTGTGTTGGATGTTTCTCTACTCTCTTAGGTCTATGTCAAATGTTCTTCCTCTACGTGTATTGCACCATGTATGAATCCCCTAGAAACATCTAGATCCACCATTGAAGTGTCAATGGTTAGTTTGGAGAGTGAACTTGTTTCCTTGTGATTAAAACCAATGCCACCTTTTTTTAGTGGGAGATTTTGTTGTATTCAAATCCCACTTTAAGATAAAATTATTGGGCTTTGCACTAGTGATCTAGGTGGTGAGATTTTCTAGCATTGTTATTCTATCATTCCAATTCTGTGGAATGTAAATATTGACAGTCCCTCAATGAAGTTTCAATTCAAAAGAGAAAGACACTATATATACCCTAAGGAAAATATTGGTATGTGTGAATGTCATATAAGGAGGGATCTCAATGGATCAATGTGAGAGTGATATTATAGTTGATAATGTGTTTTGTCACCCACATTCCAAGTAATTTTCACTTATTCAAAGATCCAAATATGTATATTTATTAAAGGAGAACCATGTCAATTCATTATGTTTTAACTTTTTTTTAAAGGATGCAGTGTTTGTTAGGAACACTTAAATATCTAATATTCTATGAAATAATTTTCCAAATAACCATGTCGATTCCTTATGTTTTAACTTTGTTTTAAGGGATGCAGTGCTTGTTAGGAACACTTAAATATCCAATATTCCTTGAAAGAAATTGCATCCAAAAATGGTAGAGGTGGTGGGATCTCATTTGCTCATTCTACTGACTATCTATCATTTGAGATTGCATAATTGTCAGTTCTATTTCTCTCTTCTCAATAGTAGCAAAAGTATCCTCTGTTATTTTTTATTACCAAAATTGTAAATTATTGGGGATCATATCCATGTGAGGTTGGCTAATACCTATAACCTAATTTTATCTTTATTGTGATTTTGAAGAAATATATTTATTAGAGAAAGTAATGAGAGTATAAGACTTACCTTTTTTTTTCCTTTTTGAAAAATTAGAGGGGCTTGCTATTAGAGTGTATGGGACTAAATCCATCTCTAGCGAATGTTGCAAATGGGTTTGTGTGTTGGTTATGGTTTGATACCTATGGAGAGTTCTTCCCTTTTCTTTCTTAAGCCTTTTGAAATTTATTTTCATTGTCTGTTATTGTTGTTGCCCAAAGAGAAGAGATTGAGGTTGTTTGTTTCAATTTTTTCATTATTTCTTTTGTCAGTTTTTTATTTTACATGGGTGTTTGAATAGGTTGTATTGACTTAGGGGTTACCTCTGATTGCTTTTTATATCCCTCAGAGGGAAAACCCAAGCCAAGTTCCTATTATCATGGAAAACCCAGTGTCTAAAAGGAATGTTCTCATTGTCATTTGATTTTCCCATTCAATTCCACCTAGATCAAGTAATATTCAGTTTGATGGTGATTTGTATAGATCTAGATTGATGAAGATACGAGTATAATTTAGGACTCTAGGATTCATTGTGAAATTAGAAGTGAAAATCTACTCCCTAATGGCATTCCCAAATTTGTGAATGGTCATTTCTTGCCAATGCTTACTAGGGAGGAAAGGAAGACGAACCTAGATGGGGGCCGTGGTGGAAAATTTTCCAATTGGGTTAAAAGTTGGTGCCCAATACTTCATGAAGATCCCATACTTCCTAATAAACCAAGGCCCTCCTTGTAATATTAGATTGTATTTTTTTTTGGAATAGAAGATTGGTATGAATTAGCCTTTTGGCATTATCAAGATTTGCACTGAGATAGTGGTTTCTAGGCTTCTTGGACCTAGGCTTAGAGGGTTTTTGGGCTAGGGAATGGTCCTGTGAATATACAAATTAACACCTTTTCTTTGAGTGACCAAATCCATTGCTTCATTCCATCCATTTTGAAAATATTTTTTGTAAAACCAATGGGAGATACTTGGATCCAATTTAGAATTTGTTATTATATGTTTTCTCTAGTTGTCATTTTTTTGATGTGGAAACAGTCTTTTCTATTCGTGGGCTATGAGTTTTGATAAAATTAATATTATTACATAGTAATACATAATTGTAATTATATAATTATGTGATTATGACTTACCAATCCAAAAAAAGGGTCCTTTTCAAAAGGAAAACAAAATTAAGGCATTTTAAGCTTTAGGTAGCAACTATTTTGTTTTTTGTTTTGGAAAACCTAACCTTTTCGGCATGAATCCATATATTTTTATTCAATTACTCCTTGAAAATATGGTGATGGGGGATGTGAGGAAGCCATAATCACCCCATAGAGATTGATTTAGAGCCAATCAACCCCTAGTTATGATCAGATCTGTATGGGAGGGTTGGGAGGATGAGAAAAAATGGTGTAAGGGCAAAAAAGGCATGAGAGAGGGGAAGATAACAAGTAAAGTAGTTTTCTGCACTCCATCAGAGAGGTAGAAATTACAAATGACCAAAATGAAATTTCATGCTTGTTGCCTTTTATTTACAAAAATGGAGAATATTGTTGCTTGGAAGCATATGGATATCACATTTTTTCAACCATTCAAACCTAAAAATTGCATTATACAAGGTCAAATTTGTTATTGCTATGTATTAAATTTTAATGGATAAAGATATTGAATCTTAGGGAATATTCTTTCCAAGTTTATTCTTTCCTCCAACTTCCAGCTCCATCACATGAGTATAGGGTGATTGTTCTACAAGAACACACTTTCCTTGTAAATTACTTAGAAACTTATGTTATGCATGGATTCACTATAACCATGATATAGGATCCATACTATTTATAGTACCCCTTATAAAGAAGTAGAACAAACAACAATATTTAAAAAAATTCAATGATATTTTTTTAACTTTTGAGGAAGCGTGTCTTCAACAAAAAATTTATTTATTCCCATCTTTTTAATCTTTTGTATTGTTCTTACTAGATGGAAAATTTCACTGCTATAGAGTTCAATCAATTTGAACTTGGATAAAAGACATCATAATAAGAAAAACAATGTTATAGACATAAATTTTTTACTACTTATTTAATACATTATGTTATGAAATTTGATTTTTTGTAAATGCAGCTTGTGATTTCTTATTTGGCTATGTTTAAAATGGTAACTTTTTCTCTTGTCAAAAGTTGCTCAGCTTTGTCTTTAAATATCTAGCTTTGCTAATTCATCGGTTGAGTTGTATGTATTCTTAATATGAATATAATTTTATCACATAATTTTGTATGTTATATGTGTGGTATATGTGATAAATTTTGTTATAATTGAAATCAAATCAAGAGGTTTTTCTGTGTTTGGTAATTTGTTTCCATTAGGAATTTGGGAAAGTTTTTTTAGAGTACTATTAATCTAATTATAATTTATATCCCTCTGGTGTATAATTTTTTAGATACTTTAACAATTTTAATTTTTTTTTCTTTAGTAAAGTTATTAATAAACTATTAGTTACCTATTAACTATTGTTTGGTTATTAACCTCCCCAACTGATGTAACTTATTTATGATTACTAAAAGACAAACACACATGTGTATGCTAGTGTGCCATGTGTCTTCCATATCTCTTCAATATTTATTTAATCCTTTCCAACATTGGTATTTGAGCAAGTTTGGTTTCATGAACAGATATTTGGATGAAGAGGTCTACATGATGCTACCTGAAGGTTTTTGGGTACCTAGTTGTAATCATCTAGTTTGTAGGTTGATTAAGCCTCTGTATAAACTTAAGTAGGATCCACAAACTTGGCATCTTTAGTTTGATTAATATATTTAAGATTTTGGATTCAAAACTATGGATGTTAGGATGAAGTTGACAGCCAATGATAACTAATCACCAGTTGATGGATCACTTTATAGACAATTGGTGGACAGCCCAATATACCTTATATCCACATGACTAGATCAATGTTTTGTTGTTTGGAATCTTTCTCAGTTTTTGTCTCAACCAAATCTCATACATTGGACAACATCAAAATGTTAGAGAATTAAATATTTTAGATTAATATGTAAGGAGTAGCCTTCAAATTTAATGACAAATTTTCTTGGTTCCATTTTGTTTGTAAACTTTTGGGACAAACTTGTAGTAGTCTCCAATTTATTCATTAAGGGGGATATTAAAGTTATTGATGAACTATTTATTTTTTATTAACTAAAGTTAATTTATCAACCTCCTCAACTAATGTAACTTATTTATGCTTAGTAAAAGATGAATACACGAGTATGTTAGTGCACCATATGCCTTTCATTTCTCTTCATTATTTCTTTAATCCTTATCAACATGCTTGCAATTGCTAAGTTTGTTTCATTATAATTTTATTAAAGACCCTAGATGGCACCCCTTTGTACAAAGGGCTTCTAAACCATAATTTTGAGATTAAAATCCTTTGTTTATCATACATCTTTAGAATGATCATAATGTTTTAAAAAAAATTGTAATTGCTTCCCTACATCCCACTATTTACGTCCTTCCCTTAGCACCATCAATGCTAAGGAAAACACCACGCTTAATATGAAGTCTATTATCAGTCATGTCATTGTTTTGTATGGGATAAATAACTTAAACTTATCTATTATCCACATACCTATGAAAAAACACACATATAAGATTCCCAAAAGGTCATATTAGATCTTTCTCCACATTGTTACAAAGAACACAAACCCAAGTCTTTCTCACATATTTAGGAAATAATGTTGAAATGGATCTCCAAAACCACTATATACAATCTACTCCCATTTATTGTGGTGAACCCAAAATTAATTTGTAGATGTATCTTCACAAGTGTTTCATACCTACCAAGTCTATCAAAGTGAATATGCTAAGAGTGATTTGTAATTTGGTAATAACAGGAAGTAAATACATTGTTGTTGCATTTAAGACATATTAGATGCCAGTTGATCAAAGCTCAGATGGTGTGTTATTTTATGCAGTACAAGTTGGAAAAACTACCCACAAGAATGTAAGTGAACCCCAACAAATCACCCCAATCAAAACAAAGGTGCCAATTTTCCCCACTTCACATGAGGAGTATGTAATTGGTTTGAATGATTTTTTGTAAGCTTGCATAGGCCCAAAATCATCACAAAATATTTTTGTAATTTGTAATCATTTCAAGAGATTTTTTCAACCAAATTTGATGAGGTTGGGGACATCAATGGTCATTTCCATGCACAACAAGAGGTTTATACACTTGATATTTTTCACTTTCACTTTATTGATATTTCTCTTGTAGAGACTTATCATCACATCAATCTCCTTGAGTGTATGCTTTAAAAGGTGCACCATAAGTGGGGTGGGATCAATTTGTGATACTTTTGCAAGAGATGTTTGCATACTTTTTTTCCATGCCTTCATTACTATTAATCTGACCTCCTCTCAATGTCAATTTATCTTGACTCTTGTACTTTTTGTTCAGATTTGCTTGCCTCCCTATATCCTATTGTATTGGCCTAGTCGATACAGTTTTGATTTTGTCTTTTTTCATCTATACTATTAACATCGTCGATACAGTATTGTGTCAGCTAACATTTTCCAATTATATTGGCCAAGCCAATAGTGTTAGCTTAAGAGTTCAGGGATAGTTGAGTATTGGATGCATATATATATGGGGTCATATTTCATTACAAATAGATATAACACATTCATATACTTTGTTTGTGCTCACATTTTTTATCCTTAATAGCATTTAGAGGAGTTATATGTTTGAAGTCTTATCTTGGAGATCTACTCTTGTAGTCTCCTTGAATATCCATAGAAGAAGTCAAATCGAGAGGGTGCACCTGGTCTTTGGAGTCCACATATAAGGATACGTAGGTTTTCATCTTATCATTTTAAGTCTTAAATCTACAACATCTTTTGCAAAGTACCACTTGAGCCAAGGTAGGATATTGAAGCGTTGACAACACCACCCAAAGGTAAGTATCTCTATCCCTACTCTCTTTCATTTATTTACTTAGTAGATTAGATATTGCTTGTTTATTGTTATTTTTAATGTCATCTTTAATTATGCTCCTCTTTATACCTAATAAATTGGTATAGATAGTGGGTTGTGTAGTCTTGTGAGCATCACCTAAAGTTGCATAGACTACACATTAGTTGACCATTTCACCATTCACCTTCTTATTAGTTTAGTGCTTTTAGTTATCTTTGATTAGGTTACCCTTATTCATCAGTTCCTTGCATGTGGGAGCCTTCTTATATCATTGATATACCCCTTTGCAGTCACTCTTGAAATCACATATCCATAATTGATTTTTAGTAAGAGTTATACCCCATATCAAAGGCTTAGGCTTTAGAACCCTTTCCTCTTGACATTTGAGTGTAGACTAATCTTGGCTAGGTATATAATTATTCTAGGTCTTTATTGGATTGGCCAAATATATGCAGGATCAATTGTTATGACCTTATACGAATCTTAGTTTATTAAGAGAAATAGGATAGTTATAAGTCATGCTAGCCTGTGCAGAAATTCTAGTGAACCTAGCGTTAATCTTATTCTACCTCTAGTTGGATTAGTTTCATATTTTTCCTTTTTTCTTCTTAACATATTTTTTCACTATCATCATACATTTTAGTGAAGTTTTTAATTAATTGTATCGATCAACTTGATATAATTCACTATATTCTTTGAATTGTATCAGCCAACCCGATACAATTTTTTGTTTTCCCAACTATATTGGCCAACTTGATAGAATTATGTGTCATCATCAACTATATCAGCCAACCTGATATAGTTCATTTTAATAATAATATTGTATTGTCCAGCCTTGATACAACTTTTTATTCTTCATATTGGTTTTATACTATATCGGTTAAGTTGATACTATCTTGCTAATTTTTGCATTATTCATTTTTGTTAATCTTACCATCTTAAAATTTTCATCACAATGTCACCTCTTAGAATCTTTCTAGCAAGTCTCAACCCATTCAGATTCTATATGGGTTTCTCTTTAATTTCCACTTTATAATCAACAAAAATTCAAATCTAAGAGATCTCAATTAGCTTATTAATAATATTGATGACAACACCATTTATATTTTGAATAAGAATGGGAGCCTTAACAAACTTCCCCCATCCACTACACCAATTGGGGTAACCAACATTAATGTTGGGAATCCTCCACCTAATTCTTATCCTTCACCTAACTTTAATCATAATTTTAATTCCTTTTCCAGTCCTCCTTTAGATACTTCACAAGTCTTTACACAAATGGTTCAATAAATAGATCTTATGCAAACTTGTGATAGTAATCAAATCCTTCAAATATAAAACCACATCTTACAAGTTGCTAATTAAGCTCCCCAAATAATCATGAATAAACCAAACCAAAATTGCATCCCTCCTCTTCTCTAAGATTCCAATGGAAACATTATTCCTCAACCTCCAATTCAAAATAAGATCCTTAAAAATCATCAAAACAAACATTTATCTTCTTTCATCGTGTCTATGGATATTGGAAGTATTTTGCAAACCATCGCCTATGATGGAAACTATGATCCTGCCCTACATCTTAAAGTTTTTGACAAACTTTATAAGTAATGGGTTAAAACTAATTCTTATTCTACCACCAAACTTCTAGCTAAAAATTTTGTTGGAGATGTGTTATAATGGTATATCGAACTTATAGATATTCCATTACACAACTAGAAGAATTAGTCAACGATCTGGTTAAAGAATTCTAACATAATGAACTTCCTAAAAATAGCCTTAATAACTTCATTAATTCTAAGCAACTTCTTGACAAATGTGTCCATGACTTCATCAAGTGCTGAAAATCATTAACCTATAAAGTGGACCATAACATGAGTAATGACAATCTCTTCAAACTATTTTTTACCACTCTTAAGTCCCCTTTTCAACACAAGGTTAGGGTCTTCTCTCCTAAAAATCTAGAAGAGAATTTTGTCCAATAAAAAAGACTAGATATCCTTATGATCCATTTTGAACCATCTCAAAACACCAAAAATAAATCTTATCAAACCTCAACCAATGCAGTCAATACTAATGCTTTTTAGGATAAGCCTTTCTAATCCAAAGTGAGAGCATCCAATTTAAATAATCAACTTCCCTCCTTCCCTTTAGTATGGAGGAAATTAGGAAGGTATTAACTCCATTTAAACCATATGCTCATTCTTATGCCACCTACCCACCATGGTATGATCTCAACAAATTTTACTGGTTCTAGGTCGATATAGGTCATTCTCATGAGATGTGTCTTATACTTCATAAACTTGTGCTAAATTCCATCTTTGGGGGAAAATTTAGTCATAACCTCATCACCAAAAACTATCATAAAGAATACCTAAAAGATTATAAGAACCGATCTTATCACCCTAAATCTACAAATCAAAAATTTCAAAAATCCTCTCAATGGTTTGATCCCAATACATAACATTCAATTAAATTTGTTTGTGCTATTGATGCCAACTATGATCACTATCACACTAATTCTCAATTCATGAATACAACAAAGTTAACTACCATCATGAACCCGCTCATAAGGATCCTATTAATAAACCTTAGAAGCCTTCTCTCGATGAATTTCTTCTCAAGGATACTACTACCACCACTACATCCACTTTTGATTTTTCACCTAGTTATAAGCCCACTCCACATCCAAAGCCTTAACCCAGCATGTCAAATCCCACTATTACCTTACTTCTTAAGGCTAATATTACAAATCAAACTAAAAAACCGTAATGGATTTAATCTAAAATCACAATGAAACTTCTTAGATGAGTTTAATTCCATGCCTTGTAAGATTACTTTAATGGAACTCATGAGAATATCACCATATCATCAAAAAAAAATCATGCAACAATTGCAAGATATATAAGAATCCACATATCCAACCTTCCAAAGGTCCCACACCTACAGAATTCCACACCATTTAAAACCATTCTTCATCCTTCCTCTTCTAAGAAACCTTCTATAGAATTTCTCGAAGAAGATATGATCAATGATGAAGTCTTTTTTCGAGTTGATGACCCAACTCTTTTTATTACGATTATGATCAATAATACTCTAATTAAAGGAAAGTTTTAGTGGATGAAGGTTAGGGAATTAATGTCACTTACCTTTGGCTAATCCAAAAAATATGATATTCTAAAGATGACCTCAAACAAAATAGACTTGCATGTTGTGGATTTTATAAAACCAACCAAGAGCCTCTTGGGTTCATTTGGCTCCCCCTCACGATTGGACCCAAAGCAGTAGGCACCAAAACCTCAAATAAACTAGACTCGCATACCATGGATTTGATAAAACCAACCAAGAGCCTCTTGGTTTCATTTGGATCCCCCTCACTATTGGGCCTAGAATAGTAGGCACCAAGCTTATGGTTTTAGATCTTCCACTATCCTATAATCTTCTTTTAATTTGTCCTTGGACTCATCACATGAGAGCTAATCCAAAAAATATGATATTCTAAAGATGACCTCAAACAAAATAGACTTGCATGTTGTGGATTTTATAAAACCAACCAAGAGCCTCTTGGGTTCATTTGGCTCCCCCTCACGATTGGACCCAAAGCAGTAGGCACCAAAACCTCAAATAAACTAGACTCGCATACCATGGATTTGATAAAACCAACCAAGAGCCTCTTGGTTTCATTTGGATCCCCCTCACTATTGGGCCTAGAATAGTAGGCACCAAGCTTATGGTTTTAGATCTTCCACTATCCTATAATCTTCTTTTAATTTGTCCTTGGACTCATCACATGAGAGCTAATCCAAAAAATATGATATTCTAAAGATGACCTCAAACAAAATAGACTTGCATGTTGTGGATTTTATAAAACCAACCAAGAGCCTCTTGGGTTCATTTGGCTCCCCCTCACGATTGGACCCAAAGCAGTAGGCACCAAAACCTCAAATAAACTAGACTCGCATACCATGGATTTGATAAAACCAACCAAGAGCCTCTTGGTTGCATTTGGATCCCCCTCACTATTGGGCCTAGAATAGTAGGCACCAAGCTTATGGTTTTAGATCTTCCACTATCCTATAATCTTCTTTTAATTTGTCCTTGGACTCATCACATGAGAGCTATTGCCTCTTCTAGTATCCAATGTATTAAGATCAACCATGATGGTAAGAATTATAAATATGAAGCTGATCGCAACCCATGGGGTTTCAAATTACCTTATCCTAAAACACTATCTCATCTTGACTATTATTCACATTAATAGTCCCGTTATTTTTGAGTTCATCAACATGCATCCCGATTTGTAAGTCATTCTTGTCGATTTTGACATTGATGAACCCAATGAACTAAAAACCATTATTAAGAAAATTATATTAACTCCTTGTATAGTATAATCACTTCTTCCATCTCTCCTACCATGAGATAGGGAAATTATTTTTCTTGATGATGATACCAAAATCCCACCTCCTTGCAATGTTCATGAAGCTTCCTATATAAAATGATTTTATATGTGATAACCTTGGTGTGGCTATGATTTTTCAGGATCCTTTATCACTATCTTCTCAAACATTTAGTCAAATTGGTGTATCTGCCAAATATAATGAGAATTCTCAACAAATTACACATGCTTGTAATATTTCTCCATCACATGTTGATTACATGGTTTCCCAATCCCAATCACAAAACTTGGATGTACTTCATTATCAAGACTCTTTTACTAAAATACATGCCTTTAATTGAGATATCCATCAAGTTCATATTTTTTTTTTGATTCTCGTGATGATGAAAATGAAATAGAACCTCAAGGCTATGTTCCTCCTATCAACCCACCATTGGAAAACACTCCATGGGTTCTTCAACAAATTTTCTCAATCATTCTAACTATATGATCCAAATCGATATCGTTTATAAATGTTCTAAAATTTACAATTATGGTGGCTAATTTTTTCCTTAGAATGTTGATATAGTTAATTCTTCATCTAAAAATTGTACTAGTCATCTGTTTCTTCAATGCCAATACAATTTTTTTTAATCTTCTAATTGTATTGGCCAAAAATAACAATGTTGATATAGCTTAATTATTATCTACTTTTTATACTGGCCAAGTGTTCCCCCAGTTTATCAATACAATTCACCTTTCATTTTCCAACTGTATCAACCATTATGATATAGTTCAACCTTTCTCTACTGCACCAAATTGTATTAACCAGGATGATACTGTACACAAAATTCAGCCACTTCTCAAGATCCCAAAATCACCTTGGATGCCAAAGCCACTAGTGTAAGACAAATTCACTCAAACTCTGACATCAAAGGTAATCAAATTATTTATTTAGAGGTAGATGTTGAATTTTATGGCCCATTACCTACACTTCTTAGTGACGAAGCCATTCTATAATTACTTCATGCAAGAGAGCCTTAATTTCCACACCAACATCACAAGCTTAGCACCTTTGAGAAAAATTTTCCTTGCTTTAGTAATTTTTTTGCTACCATCTATCCTAAAACTAATCCTTTTTCTAAGCTTCCTTCTACACCATACCATTTCTTGGAAAAAAATACAATGCTTATTGAATAAACTCAAATAGTCAACTTTGGTACAGTTGTAAATCCTAAATCTATCCTTATCTCTAAGGAGCTCTACCCTAAAGATAAGGATAACTATAGCCTATTTCTTTAAACATATCATTGAGTCTTTACATGATCATATGAGGATATGCCTAGTATAGACCTTAACATAATTGTTCATAACATAGTGACCTATTTAGATGCAAAATGTGTTCACCAAAAGCAATGAAAGTTCCCTCCTGTGGTTTCTCCTTTATGTCACAAGGAAGTAATTAAGTTTATTATACGTGTGGATTAATTTGAATGGGTCTCTAACATATTACCCATTCATAAGAAAGTCACTATGATAATCCACATTTGTATTGACTTTTGTAATCTTAACTTAGCACGCCTCGAGGATAATTTTTCTCTACCTTTCATAGATGCCATTGTTAATTCTAAAACTATCTATGAGATTCTTTCACTTATGGATGGTTTTTTGTGGTCCAATAAGATTCACATCACCCACAAAGATCAACATAAGACTACCTTTACTACCGAGTGGGGAACATATTTCAATGTTAAGATGCGTTTCAGTTTTAAAAATGCTGGGGCAATTTACCAATGTGCAATGACCTAAATTTTTAATTATCTCATCTAAAAAATAGTCAAAACCTATGTGGATGATGTTATGGCTAAATCCAAGTAGCATGAAAATCATTTTCATGGCCTACCTATCATCTTTGATTGGTCTATTAAATACAAATTTAAGCTTAATCATCATTAATGTGTCTTTAGTATTACCTCTGACAAACTTCTAAGATTATTGGTCTCACTATGAGGGATTGACATGGATCCTTCCAAGAATAATGTTATTCTTAACATACCTATACCTCGATCCATTCTTGATATCTACATTTATCTTTGGTAACTTGGGGCATTCTGTAAATTTGTTCAAGTTAGTTTATTGTACATATCTGGTAAACTCCCTTCTCAAGAAAGGTGTTAAGCTTGAATAGATTGATTCTTGTCAAGAATCCTTTGATAAAATGAAGTAATCTTTACTTTATCTTCCTACTTTACAACCACCTTCTAGCAATTACCCTCTCATCTTATATATATATATATATATATATATATATATATATATATATATATATATATATATATATATATATATATATATATATATATATATACATCATTCTTCCCTATCTCAATTGGGTTAATGCTTGTACAAAAAGATGAGTTTGGCAAATAATATGTTATCTACTATATTAGTTACGCTTTGATATATTATGAGACTCGTAACATGAAAGTGGAGTGTGACTGCCTCATAATCTACTTTTTTATCAAAAAGCTTTGGTAATAAGTGCTTTAAAAAATAATCTATGTCATAGTCCATTCTAATCCCCTTTGCCATTTATTTTCCAAAGCCTTATTCCTTTACCTTAGGATTATCACCTCAAAAATTAGTCAAATCCCAAGAGATTATCGATCAACTTGTTGCCGTACTTATACTAGCTTAGCAACACCTTCCAAACACTCTTCCAGATGGGTATGACCTTTTAATCGAAGGCATCAATCAAGCCATTTCCCTTAAAGATTACTCCCATAATTTCATGGCTAATCTCAAGGCTCAAGCCCTCACAGATCTTGAAATTGTAGTCTCTAAATCAAAAATATCTATGAAAGCTACCTTGGAAAAATTACTTGATGTCACCATCGATTTGAATGAGGATACATGGACAGTCCACTTTGACAAGGCCAAGTGCTTTCAAGGAGTCGAGGCAAAATGTGTCATTGTCAATCCTTATGGAAAAATCATTTATTTATCTTTTCGATTGACTTTTGACTAATATGAAGCTCTCATCCTTGGGATGCAAGAAAAAATTGATTAGACATTTCTTGCTTAAAATTTTTAGGTGATTCATAACTTATATGTGTAGAGATGGATTACAAAGACGGTTAGATCAAGCATTAGTCATGAAAAACACAAGAAATGCATAAACAACAAACAATCTAGGCCAACCTATTCAATGGGGTATGCAAATGACAATAAAGATCAAATGAAAGAAAAAAAATATGAATCACCTTCCCATGAGCATCCCATCATCCATAAGTGGCTCCAAGCATGTTTTTTCCCTTATTTTGGTGCTCAAGTCTTCAACAATGATGTAAGGCAAGCTCCTCCACCATCTCAAGAACACCAAGTATAATTTAGGCTCATGATATGAGTATCAATGTTATGCTTATCAATGAAACTATCTTATTACAAATAAAGCATGATAATCAACACAAAGAAAGGTTCTAAAGAGAATTTTGTATTATAAGTTTACACAAATTAAGCTTTAAAATGTGAGTGAGAGGCCTCCTATTTATATATTTTTCAAATTGATCAGGATCAACTATGACCATCCATGTCAAGATCAAGATGTGTGGCCATGAATTAATCCTATTATGTAAATAAAATCCATAAATATCCTCATAATTATTTTGGAGGAAGGGGCATTAAAGAGGCATTGGAAGCCATAATCCTGATATTTGTTGCATTTATGGCTTATGGATGCCACCCCAAAAATGACCTCACTTAATGATGTAGTTAATAGGAATAAATTTTCAATAAATAAATATTCAATAACTTCTATATAATTCTTATTTAAGCTCATAATTTGGTTTAATTTGCCTAAGTAAGATTAATCAATTTTAGTGCATTTTTCTGGAAATTGGTGCACTTCATTAATCAAACTAGTCATAAAGTAATACTACTGGGTCATAATTTGACTCGGGAAGAATAATAAGGTGATGTTGGTTGTGTATGGACCATTATCCCATTTAGGATGTTTTTGACACAAAATAACACATGCATGTGTCATGTGTTTCTGAATTATACGAAAAGAGTGTTTTAGAGTACCAAAATGCATTTTCATCATTTTGACTCGAAATGATTTGATCAAAGTTAATAATCACATAAAATGCATTGCCCCATTTAGGGATACATTAGCCTAAATCATCACTTGTATACGACAAGATCGAACCATTTAGTGTATTTTTAGTGATTTTGGCCTAAATTATGCATTTTAATGCATTTCAAATAAGATAGAGAATTTCAACACAAAGGTGTTAGGAATTGGATGTCTACAATATGTTGCTATATCAGTTGTGTTTATCAATGCAAAAATTAAAATCTTATAAAATATTTATCAGCTCACTACTACTCTCACTAAAGATTTTTTCACTTACCATTGAGAAATTCCACGAGAGCAAACTATTGTAGCTAATTCTCTTACTTCTTCAACTTCCCTTTTTCACCCTCGTCAAACATTTTATGACTCGTAGTTCCTCATCCATGAGGAAGTCTCCCTCTACTTTAATGCCTAAGGATGGTTATCTTATTTATCACATTGAAGTTGTCACTACTCGATAAAGCTCATGGTATAAAGGCATCATATAATTTATTGAACATCATACTTATCCTCCCAAGATTGACTCCCACAAGAGGAATAGAATCTGAAAACAAGCATTTAAATATGTTCTTAAACATAATATCCTTTACTATATTAACATTGAAGGCATCCTACTTTGTTATTGTATTTAAAATGTGCCTTTTCTTCTTGATCAAGTGCATGGGGGCATATGTGTTGGCCATTGTAGTGGGCATGGTACAACATACGTATATCTATGTATGAGATACTATTTGCTTACCCTTGAAAAGGATGCCATCACACTTGTAAAAAAGTGTAATCCTTGTCAAATTCATGATGATCTTGTTCATTCTCTTTTGGTTGAGCTTCAGACACTTGAATCTCCCTGTCCATTTTGTATGTGGAGACTAGATTTCATCAGTAAGTTACCTTAACTTCAAGATGGCCATGTCTTCATTATTACTACTATTGAGTACTTAACCAAAGGGGAAGAAGTTATGCCCCTTGTTAATGTTATTGACATCACTATCTCCAAACTCATTCTTAACCAGATCATATGTTGTTGTGGAATTCCTCACACCATCATTTTGATAATGGTGGGAATTTAAAAAACAAAGACATGAAACAACTTTGTGTAAAATTCAAAATTATGGACAAATTTTACACACCTTATCACCCTCAGTGGAATGTCCAATCATAAGCCACCAAAAAATCCTTAACAATATATTGCAAAATATTATTAGGGGTTCTCATTTGGACTAACATCTTCAACTTTACCTTACACTTTGCACCTATCATGCTAGTATTTGTACTACCACTAGGGAAACTCCATTACCTCTAGTTTGCATCTCTAAGGTTGTTTTACCACTATAAGTGGAGTTACCCTCTTTACACATTTATCTTCATGGAATTATACCCAATGAAGAGCTTCGTGAAGCCTACCTTTAAGCTTTAGACCTACATTATGAGTGATGTATGAGTGCCTTATAACATAATCATCAATACAAAAGTTGCATTGCTAAACAACATAACAAGAAATTCAAAGTTCATAATTTTGATGTCGGAGACCTAGTGTTGAAATTGGATTATGCCCACAACAAAGAGAGCAAGTACATATAAAATTTATGGGGTGCTTACCTAGTCAAGAAGATCCTTAGACCTATCACTTATCGATTGTAGATCAATGAGGGACATATCTTCAAGGAACTGACAAATGCTCAGTTCTTGAAGAAGTATTTTGCATGATCTATATTCTTCTTAGTTTATTTACATTTATGCTTATTCTATTCTTGTACATATCACTTACATGTTTATAGGTAGTTTACATTTTTTTGAGGTAAAAGAAATTACAGGTTCTATTTTGACTCTCTTATATTGTAGCTTAGCCTTGATTTATCTACGTACCTCTAGGTTTCTTTTACATTATCCTTAGCAGTTATGCTTGGTACTTAGGTCTTTTGTTATTTTTACACTGCTTGGTTTTTAGTTTATGAGTTTCATGGTAATACTTAGAGAATCAAATAGGCCCTCCTCACAAATGCATATCATCTATATCTTTCTTTCTATAGTCATTTGTTTCCTTTTTTCATCCATTGTTTCCTTTGCAATTCTTTGGTATATTTTATCACTATGTACACCATTTGGTTTTTTTATATCTTTTCTATGCTTCATAGCTTTATCATTCTTATGCTCCATAACTTGTATCGGAGTTGTTTCCAGAATTTGGATAATGCGAGTGCAATGGAGACATGATCACACAAGTTGAAGCAAGTGCACACCATATAGATGCTAAATCAATTTGAAATTAACACAATAAAATAAATTGCACAAGACAAAATGGAGAAAACCAAAATTTGATTAACATGAGATGGCCAAAGTGAGGATTACAAATAGGAGAGTACGTAAGTAACTCCTCCACAAAAGGTGGACAAGACACCCCAAGAATAGACAATAACTCTTCCATGAAAAGTGGTGACAAGGTGCTAAGAATAGAGAAGTAACTCCCATCAAGGGGAGTTACTTATAACATTATTATGACACCTATGACACATCTATGACACACACCTCCACATAAGCTAGCCTATCCTACAAATGTAGGAAAACTCCATGTATGCACAAGAAATAAAATTTTCCTAATTAATAAATAGGGAAAAATAAAAACCTACACTAATACCCCCCATAAGCACAGCTTAGGTGGGCAGTGTGGAAATATAAAATGGGTCTCAACAACTAGGCCTGATGAGGTACCCATGTACAAATGCAATCTCCCATAAGATAGAGAAAAAGAGAAAACCCATAGAAAAAAACTCCCCCCAAAAAGAGAGACATAAAAGAAAGAAGAGGCTAGAAGGCCCCCCTGAAGATGATGCTACTGTAGATGTGGACTGCACCCCAAAAAGAGCTCGTAGATGAATGAAATTTCTCTCAATGAAAGGTTTGGTGAAGATGTCTACAACCTGCTCTGAAGACTGGCAAAATATCAAGTCAATGACCTGACTATGAATCAACTCCTCAATGAAATGCATGTGAATCACTATGTGCTTGGTCTGCTGGTGCTGAACTGGATTCCTACAAATCTGAATGGTACTCTGGTTGTCACAATAAATGATGGTGGGTTGCCTGATAGGAATGCCAAACTTAGAAAGTATCCCCTAAAGCCAAACTACCATAGTAGCTGCATTAATAGCTCCTCTATACTCTGCCTTTATGGATGATATAGCAATAGCATTTTGCTTCTTGCTAGACCAACTAATAGGGCCAGAACCTAGAGAGAAACTATAACCAGAAGTGGACTTATGAGTCTGTGAATCGCCAGCCCAATCTGAATCTGTATATCCAACCAAGTCAACCTCTATGCCAAATTTGTAATGAATCCTATATCTATGTGAACCCTGTATGTAATGCAAGATCCTCTTAGCTACTTTCCAATGCAACTCATGAGGTTCCTACATGAATCTGGAGACAAGTCCCACTGTATATGATATGTCAGGCCTGGTGTGAGTCAAGTAGATGAGACTACCAACAAGCTGTCGATATCGAGTGGCATCAACCAATGGTGAAGAACAATCAGCCTCAAGCTTGACTCCTAATAGAAAGGGAGTCAGAGATGGGTTACAATCAGCCATGTGAAACTGAGCCAATAAGTCAAGAGCATACTTAGGTTGTGCAAGAGAAATCCCTGAATCTAACTGTGAGATCTTGATGCTAAGGAAGTAGTGCAACAAACCCAAGCTTGTCATGTCAAATCTATCCTGAAGAGATGCCTTCACCGCTACAATAGCTGATGAAGAACTCTCAGTGATCAAAAGTTCATCAACATATAGAACCAAAATCAAGAGTGAATCATCCTGCCACAAGAAGTAGACATTGGGATCAGAATGGCACCTAGTGAAACCCGCTGTGAGAAGGAAGGAATCCATCTTGGCATACCAAGCCCAAGGGGCCTGTTTGAGGCCATAGATAGATTTCCTAAGTCTGCATACTAAGAAAGAAACCTAAATAAATCCTGGTAGCTGCTCCATGTAGATCTCCTCTTGTAGGTCTCCATGAAGAAAGACACTCTTCACATCCATTTGATGCACATCCCAACCATGTGTTACAGTAATAGCCAAGGTGAGTCGAATAGAAGTCATCTTTGCAATGGGTGCAAAGGTCTCTAAGTAGTCAATGCCTACCACCTGTGAGAAACCCTTGGTGACCAATCGTACCTTATACTTATCAACCGACTCATCTGCTACAAACTTGGTCTGATATATCCACCTACATCAAACCATATTTCTTCCCTTAGGAAGTGAATTCAAATCCCAAGTGTGATTTTCGATTAAGGAAGAATATTCTTCCTCCATAGCACTATCCCACTCAGGTACCCCAAATGCCTCTCGAAAAGTCTGTGGATCCAAAACTAAAGCAGAGAAGGCATGTGGATCTCTCTGAAAATCCCCCTAGTACATCTGTCACCTACGAGATCTGCTACCCAAGTGCCAACACTCTCAAGTGTCTGTCTAGCCTAAAGTGGCCAAAAAGTGGGTGAGTCAGGTGCTAACTCCTCATCCTCTGACTGACTAGAGGTGGATGACGCTGCATCACTGTCCTCATTGTTTGAACTCAAAGAAGAAGAAGATGACTCTAGCTCAAGAACCTGCTGTGGCTGATCTGAATCTGACAAAGAATCATCATGAAGAAGTAGATCCGATGAGGGAGAAGTGCCAAGTGTTGAGTCTTTAGGACTCTCCTAAAAATGGACACTTCTCTCAATGAACAACCCATGAGTGACTGGATCTAAAAGACAATATCCCTTAATACCATCTGAATATCCTACAAAGATGCAAGGCTTGGACTGACATTCCATAGCTTTGTGTTTCTTCTTTAGAATGCAAGCCATGGCTAGGGATTCGAAAACCCGAAGGTGCTCAACATCAGGTTTCTTTTTATGCCAAGCTTTAAAGGGTGTTATCCCTTTCAAAGCTTTGTGAGGAACCCTGTTTTGAATGTAGCAAGCACAATTGATGGCTTCGGCCTAGTACTATGGTGCTAAGGATTTGGAGTGAATCATACAGCTACCCATCTCTTTTAAGAACATATTTCTTGCATTTTACAACCCCATTCTGTGAAAGACTATAAGTGATTGTGTGCTACAAATCAGTCCCCTCTGTGGTGCAAAACTGCTCAAACCTGATGCTGACATACTCTCCTCCATTATCAGTTTGAAGAACCTTGATGGATTTCTCACTCTATTTCCCAATAAGAGCCTTGAAGTTTAGAAAAAATTCAAACACTTCAGACTTTTGTTTGAGAAAATATATCTAAGTGTACCTAGAGAAATCATCAATGAAAGTGAGGATGTACTTGGCCCTTGTGAAAGATGGTTTGGGAAAGGGTCTCGATACATCACTGTGGGCCAACTCCAAAGGTTGTGAAGCCCTCCAAACTTTGCCTTTGTCAAATTTTTCTTCAAGATGCTTCCCAAGGGAGCACCCCTCGCAAAGTCCTTTTGAGAATCGGACACGAGGCAAGCCAATAACCATGCCATTTTTGCAAAGTTGCTCAAGATAGCGGTAGTTAAGGTGGCCAAACCGCTCATGCCAAAATTTTCTAACTCCATCTGAATGAGTCAACAATGCTGTTAGAGAAGAATTTGATGCAAAATGTGAGGTGTATAACCTGGCTTGGTGATCTTCCCTACCCACTACCACTATAGTATCACTATGCAACTCCCTGATAGCCACTGAATCTGGTGAAAACTCAACTCTCATACCCTGACCAATGTGAGTGATTTGGTACACTAATAGGAGATTGGTTGAAAGAGAAGGAACACTTATAACATTATTGAATGTTTATCTTTCCATTTCAATTGACCCTCTCCCTACAATGAAAACTGATGTGTCATCACCCAAACTAATTGAAGTCATGCTACAAGGCTCTAAAGATGAAAACTCAACTAGTGAAGAGCCCATGTGGTGAGAAGCACTCGAATCAATGATCCATGAAGATGTAGAAGCTGTTGTAGCTACAAGATCCTTGCCCTTTTCTTTCTCCTTACCATTGCCTTTTGCCTTAGTAGAATCTAGGGTAGATGAATTCTGTTTGATGGACTCAGGAACACCTATGTTGTTCTTCTCTATAAGATGAGTTAGGTTATCTATTTGTTTCTTCATACATTTGTGTTCATCATGCCCTATCTTTTTACAATAGGCACACTTAACCTTCTCCTTTTTAGGTTTAGCATTGGAGGATGAAGACTCAGTGTTGTTTTTGGCAGGATTGGTGTTTTCTTTCTTCTTCTCTTGGTCCTTGTTCTTTTTCTTCTTCTCCTTTGTTGAAGTCTTATCCTTACCATTTCCAGATATCAAAGCTTGGGGTTGAGTAGACTTCATTGTGCCCATTTGAACTAGCTTATCTTGCTCCCTAGTCAAGTCAATGATGAATGAATCCAAAGAAGGCATTTTCCATGTAGTGCTAAGGGCACTTTTTGTAACATGGAAAGTGGAGACAAAGACTGAATAGCTTGGACCTAGCTTTGCGAGAATAGAAAGTATGAGTTGATCATCTTTCTTCTCTATCCTACATTCTTTCAATTTAAATTTAAGGGCCTTAAACTTTGTGAAGAAGTCCTGTAGGGTGTCAAGTTTCTAGGACTTAGACTTATGAGTTCGTTTTCAAGGTCATTACCTCTTATCTCATCAAGCTTTCCAAATAACTTTTCTAAGGTGTCCCATATGTCATTGGGAGTCTGGGAGGATTCTAGATGGAAGAGAAGTTCTAGAAACATAGAAAATCTTAGTAATTCATAAGCTTCATCACTACGGTTGTACCACTTGACCTTTTCAGCATCAGTGTTGGGTTCTACTTCAGTACCCATGGTGATCCTATACAACCCTTTGCTTCTAAGAATGATTGACATTTTAACTTTCTATTCATGATAGTTGAAGGGTGTTAGGGGTTTAAGTTGAAAAAAATCTATTTTTTATCTAAATTTAGGTGAAGTTGTGTTGATTGCAAGTTGTGAATTTATGCAAAAAAGAGAATGAAAGTGAAGATTTGTAAGTTGTGATAAGCAATCACACCCTCCCAAAATATTGAGCCCCCCAAATATGCAAGTGCACGCTCAAAAGATGTCAGACTCAGCTGAGAATGCGTCTTATATCAATCAGTGCAAGACTTAAGCAAATAGGATGTCAAACTCAGTCGAAAATGCGTCTTAAGAGACCCAAAATTTTGGCACTTTATAAACTAGTTATTTTTTAACAAATAACAAGCCTAAGCTATGGAAAATTGAATTACAAACACTTTTAAAACAAATGGCACCTAAATCTGAGCTACCATTTACAAGATATTAAAAGTTTAATTTTCCTATAAACTAGTGTTTTTGCAAAAAAAAACACTAAAACATTTAAAAAATGCCTATTTTGAGAGAGAAAGTGGCCTTCCAACCACTCTTTGGATTCAACACAGAATGAGGAATCCAAAAAAAAATTGTGTGAGGGAGAATTGGCCTCCCGCCAACCCGGGCCTCACCCTTCGTCTTCGACAGGGGAAGATACAAGTTTTAATTGAAAACCCTCAAATTACAAAACTGTCTAAAAAATTAAATATTCAGTCAAATTGACTGATTTTTGTTTTACAAGTCAATTTAAACTAAAAACAAATGAAGCATAGATAGAATGATGGATGCCACATGTCCAAGGGGCGCCACATGGGATGCCAAGTACGGAAGGGGCGCCAAAATAGCATAGTCTAGAATTTTAACTCAGAAAAGACAAAAGAATAATTGTAGACCTATGCTGGACGCCGTACGGCCTGTTTGGCACCTTTTTGGGCAAGAAAATAAGCTGAAATCTGCTGACTTCAATGCATAGCAAGTCTGGACAGAAGAATACAAGAAAAAAGTGCCATATTCACAAAAAAATAGCCCTGTTTTGGACGCCATATAGCTGATGGCGTGGCTAGAAGGAAGGACCTCTGCTGCTGGAACTAAAGCTGCTTAGAGATGCTCCTCCCTCTGTTTCTTGCACACAACAATGGTGCCCAGGCTAACTGCTGAACCAGCGCTTGAAGTGAAGACAACCAAGACACCCAAAGGCCAAGGATTCCAAGGAAATGATACCAGAAAAGATTTTGAAAGTTTTTTTTAAAATTTTAGATCAGATCTAGAAAATAAAAAAACAAAGAGAACTCCACTCCTCTTGATTTCAAAATGAACTAAAAGCATAACCAGACACATGATTACCGTTCTTGCTCTGATACCATATCGGAGTTGTTGCCAGAATCTGGATAATGCGAGTGTAATGGAGACATGATCACACAAGTTGAAGCAAGTGCACACCACATAGTTGCTAAAACAATTTGAAATTAACACAATAAGATAAATTACACAAGACAAAATGGAGAAAACCAAAATTTGATTAACATGATATGGCCAAAGTGAGGAATACAAATAAGAGAGTACGTAAGTAACTCCTCCACAAAAAGTGGACAAGGCACCCCAAGAATAGACAGTAACTCCTCCATGAAAGGTGGTGACAAGGTGCTGAGAATAGAGAAGTAACTCCCATTAAGGGGAGTTACTTATGACATTCTTATGACACCTATGACACATATATGACACACACCTCCATATAAGCTAGCCTATCCCACAAATGTAGAAAAACTCCATGTATGCACAAGAAATACAATTTCCCTAATTAATAAATAGGAAAAAATAAAAACTTACATTAATAACTTGACCATACTTATGCCTCTTGGATTTTTCATTTGTGAGTTACATGGTAAGGTTTGGGGAATCAACCACACAAATGCCCATCATTGTTCATTTTGCTACATAGATTGCTTTTACTCCCAAACTTAGCTAGTAGGTGTTTACTTAGAAAGATAAGGCAATGGTTGAGAGTAGTGTTTTCACTCACTTAGAGTTATTCATATTCTCTTGTTGTAAAACTATAATGGTCTATCTACATGTCTTCATCCACACTTTCCTTTTTCTTATGATGATGTTTTATACTACCTATCATTGTACCATCTTCCTTTACATATTTTTTGCGATTGGGAAACCCAATCATTCTATGCTTACTTTCCATGACTCACTATTTTTCATTTCCTTTTGAGCTCACCAAGTTTGGTTTCTTTTTTAAGGTGCAAGTCTAGGAGTCTTTAGGCACCATGGCCTTTAGGTTTTCTTCCCTAACAACTATGTGTAATCTTTCTTGTGATCGTCATCTTTATCATCTATTGTTGGTTTTTTTAAATCTAAATGGAGGAAAATAGAAAAATTTAAAAGAGTTAAAAGCCAAATCATAATAAAAAATAATGTTAAAAGACAAAATATATCTTAAAAGTTTGATTACACCAAAAAAAATGACCTTTTTGGCATATATCTTATTCTAGTCGAAGCTCAAATTCCACAGCTGGCCTCATGATAGAGTTGAGGTCCATTGGGGTGCAGTTGGCCTATATATTAGGGTAGGAATTTTCATTACATCATTATATATTCTTACATTCTGGTGCCACCCACTTTCTCAAACAAGTACTCAATCTTCATAGTAGACTGATGAATTTGTAAGGAGTCACGAGGAGGGAGAAAAATGTTATGGGAAGGTAGGATTATTTTATTTTTCATGCATGCTAGCCTTCATGGGATGATCTATATACTGTATTATACATCCCAAGCTTATGTTTACTAGGTAGGGTTCTCTAATACCATTGATTTTGAAAATTCTTAGTCTTGCCAACATGATTTGAGTGTCTTGTTCTAGATAAAGACCATGTTTTTTCCTTGGTAGTGCCCTCTTTTTCCTCCCTCCATTTTCTTGATGAGCAAGATTGTTTCTAAATCTCCCCCATATTCTGTACTTCCTATTATCCATCTCTTTCAAATATGGTAACATTATGATAATTCTAAATTTTTCATCTTTAGAATAGAATCCGCATCTTTGAGTTGTAGCAAGATACTCTTTTGCTCATTGCCTTATTTCTCCAAGATTTCTCTTAGTTATGTTTGGGACCTTGATATATATATATATATGAGTTGTAGCAAGATATATATATATATATATATATATATATATATATATATATATATATATATATATATATATATATATATATATATATATATATATATATATATATATATATATACTAGGATTTCTTTTGGTCATTGCATGCTATCCTTAATGAGATGATCTATATATTTCATTAGTTAGCCTAAGCTTATGTTTACTACGCAGGGTTCTCTAGGGCCATCGATGTTGAAAATTCTTAGTCTTGCCAACATGATTTGAGTGTCTTGTTCCCAGTAAATACCATTTTTTTACCTTCATGGCACCTTTTTCCCTTCCCTCCATTTCCCTCCCCTTGACATATAGGTTTATTTCTAAATCTCCCCCATACTCTATAATTTCTATGCTCCATATCTTTTAGAAATGGTAGCATTATGACAATTCTAGATTTTTCATCTTTAGAATATAAATTGTATCTTTGAGTTTTTATAAGATGCTCTATTGGTTATTGTCTTATCTCTCTAGAATTTATCTTAGTTATGTTTGGGACCTTAAGTTTTCTGTTTACTTTTTTTACAGGCATTTGGTCCCATTTCTCCCTTTCATTCTTTTATGTTTTAACTTTTTGCAGGCCATGCGGTCTTATTTCTATATTTTTCACATTTCCATCTGAGTTTGGTGTGTTACTTTTCTTACATAGATGTGTTTACTATCATTTGACAAGTCTTTGTCTCCTTTATTTGATAAGATTGTTACTTGTCTTACTTTGGATGCATTATTTGTTTTTTCGATTGTAAGTAGCCTTGGCATTTTGACTTATCGATTTTATTTTATCTTTTTATACTTCCTTGGATCTTTTGGTTCTAACCTAGCCTTATTAATTTTAGTTTGCCAAAATTTTCAATTTTTATAATCATTTTTTAGAGTTTTTCATTTTACATCCATTTATTGACCACCTTACGTACGCACACATTGTTGTTATCTCTTTTTAACCTTGTATCCTTAGGATTTCTATGGTACTTGCATTCAATAATTTAGTGAAAAGGTAAATCAAGGTATGTATATCGCATTTTCAATTATTTATTTATCAGTGGTTCTTTCAACATTTCTTTTCAATTATGCTCTTTTATGTTACTATATATTTATCCTAAAGCACCATCCCGTATTACACTATTGTGACACGTGCTAAGTTTAGGGTGGGCCATATGTATACACTTGATATTTTTGACTTTGTCACTTTACCGACATATTTTATTACAAAGGCTTTTCGACACATCAATATCCTTTTTGAGTGCATGCTTTAAAGGGTACATTGGGATTGGGGTGGATCGACTTGTGGTACTTTGTGAGATGTTTGCATACTATTATGTCATACCTAAATTACTATCAGTTTGATCTCCTTTGAGTCTCTTTTTATCTTACCTCTTCATCTACTTCTTTTTAGATTTTTTAGCCTCCTTATATCTTATTTTATCAGCCTGGTTGATACAGTCTATTTTATTCTTTGCCTATCTTATATTGTATTGGCCTAGTCAATACAGTTCTAAACCTATTTTCTATCATTTGTACTATATCCGCTTGGCCAATACAATACTGTGTTAGCCAACTATGTAGGTGTACTATTCCAATCATAATTTTTAAAATCCAAACTTGCAATGCTTTTGATTTTTTAGCTTATTGGCATTTCATCGAACATTTTGCATACAACCAAATATGAAGAATATCTGAACACTAATAATCATAATAGCTGACACTATATATTTATTATTGAGTCATTCTAGTGTTCAAAGGTTTCATAAATACATTTGGTTAAATATTTTGTAAACTCTCTATGAAGTTGGGATTACAACAATAGATAATACATATATATATATATATATATATATATATATGGATTTCTTAAAAAATTAGAAGTACCTAGATAACATAGAAGATTACAATGATTTAGCCTTCAACTATTAAAAAATTAATACATATTTATGGTAGAAAACTAAAATTTCAATACATGTATAATGGTAACAATATATGTGCATTTAACTCCCCAATATTTCCCTTGAAATCCTTGTGTCTAAATGTATGGATTCCCAAAAAGAAGCAATGACCAGTCAACTATGCAATGAGCAATTTTAGTTCTAAAACAAATAGAATCACCCCTTCTTAACAAGGTGAGAATAATGGCACCCCCAAATCCTCAGTATAAAGTTTCCCTTGTTAGAGAGGCTCATGCCTTATTTGGAACTCATAGCACTCTAAAGAAACAAAAATATGAATTTCCCAAGTGTAGGTTTCAAGCGCCCAACCAGAGGCTTTTAACAATGTATTAATTTGTTCTAATATGGCACCCAACAAAGGGGTAATAACTTCAATATTCTTCAACAATGAAATCACCAAAATATACTCAAACCCTAACCTCTCAAAATTTTATTATTTGAACCTTAAATCTTTAATAAAACCTTGGAAATCATATTTATTCATTCAACAATTGCAAAACAAAATATTTGGAATGATAAAATGATGCTCAACACAAAATCTTCACTTTCAACACACCTGTGAATTATGTTTGAATCGACCTTTGAATCCTTTCAACACACACTATGACACTGAATGAATCACATAGTATTAGTTGGGGAGGAATCTTTCACCATCGAAACCAATCTTACCTTAGGGTTTCCTCTAAGGTGGGAGAGATGAACAACATTCAACCTCATAAAGAAAACAAGGTTTTATAAAATATTCAGTATGAATCAAATGACTCCTCTCAACCTTCTTTTATAACCTTAGTAGAACTTTTTAGAAGTTATATTTTAAATTCACTTTTAATAATAATCTTTCAGCTTCAAATAAGTGACTTTATTTTATTAGTTACTTTTTGAGTCCTTAAGTCACTTAAAATTCACATTTATAAATAATTAATATAAGTTGTCTTTTAATTCACCTTTTGTCTACTTAAATATTAACTATTTAATATTTTAATTATTTTTCGCACATCCGCCCAAGGTTGTGGAAAATAAAAAATAGCTTGAAAGTGAATTTTAATAATGCAACATACTCTGAAGTTGTCTAGAGATCCAACTTAATGAAAATTGATACTTTCAAAAAATAGAATACTTCTTCAAAAAGTGTGGAAAGCACCTAAAATGTCAAAACTTCACTTGGAAAGAACCAATAGACTCATCTTAATTGATATCCATTTCAAAAAATTTGATGCTCTCCGATAAATTTGGAGCTTCCAAAGATGTTGGAAAGGCTATAATAAAGAGAGCATTATAATTGTCCAAGCCGATACCATCGGCTTAGAGTTTTGGGTTAGTTCTAAATATTATATTCATACATATAGGGGTTATATTTCATTCTCAAATAGATATAACACATTCATCTTCTCTACTTGTATTCGCATTTCTGCTCCTAAGTTGTATTTGGAGGAGTTAGGTATTTGGATTTTTATTTTGGAGATCTACCCTTGTAGTGTCTTTGAAGCTCCATAGGATAAGTTGAATCAAGAAGGTACACCTAGTCTTTGGAGTCCCTAACTAATGATACTTAGGTCTTCATCTTGTCAATTGAAGTCTTCAACCTACATCTCTTGCAAAGTGCCACTTGAGCCAAAGGGGGATATTGAATAATCAACCAATCCACCCAAACGTAAGTATCTCTATCTCTATGCTCTTTCATTTATTTACTTGGAAGATTAGAAATTTGTTTTTATATTTCTATTGTGATTGTATGCATTCATCCTTGCTTATGCTCCTACTTATATTGAATAAGTTGGTATATTTATAGGGTTTCTTAGTCTATACACCATCACCTTAGATTACATATACCACCTATTGGTTAACCATTGGACCAATCACCTTTTTCTTAGTTTAGTACTTTTAGTTATCTTGGATTATGTTGCCCTTGATCTTCAATTCCTTGCATGTGGTATCCATGGTATGTCCTTGTTATGCCCCTTTACAATTATTCTTACAATCACATATCCATCATTGAGCACTTGAGAGAGCTATACACCATATAATAGGATTAAGTGTTGGAATCCTTTCCTCTTGACATTTGAGTGTAGATTACCCTTTGTTATGGCTATGATTATTCTAGGTCCTTACGTGATTATCCAAATATATCTAAGATCTTATATTATGACATTATTTGAGTCCTAGTCTATTGAGAGAAAGAGGATAGTTATAGGTCATCCTAGTCCATGCATACAGGATGAGCTACAGAACTTTGAAAAAATCCATAAAAGGAAAAATCCATTATTGCAAATACAAGTGTCTTCCTACTACTAATTAAACTTGTCAAGTTTATAGCATGGAAAATTATATTGGAAAATAAGAAAAATAAATAAACTATATTAATGTCCATGAATGACCAAAAGTAGGTCAATGGGACACAAGAATACACCCAATTACAATAGGAAGTGCTAGTTAAAAAGTGTTCTCCTCATGCAAAGGATGTCTAGTCAATTAAAATTTACAAGGAAGAGATTATATTTAGCCCTATTATCCCCAAAGCCATGTAGAATTTGCACATGTATTCCCCAAGTTATCCTCAAGTAGGGCTAATCCTCAAATACAGGTATTTCTATTTGCACCTTCATTTTTACTATTCCTAGAGCTTGTCTCTGTAATATCCCTAATCAAAATATTATTTGATAATTTGGATTCCTTGAAATTTATTTTGAAATAATATTTTAAAAGTGTAACTTGTACTTAGAATAATAATTAAAATAAAAAATGTAATTTTATTAATAATAAAATATAAATACTCAAGGGATTTTGTCTTTGGGATATAATGATTACAAGGGTTTTCGTCTTTGCATTCAATTACATGATTAAGGGATTTTATCCTTAAAAGTGTTTTTAAGCATAATGCTTGTACATGGTTTATATATTTAAATGCATAATTTAATGAATTCCTTCCATACCATCGAATGACTATTAATACTTCATAACCTTCCATCAAAAGACATGTCTCTTCCAAATGTTTTTTTCCAAGGGGTATGTCTTCCCAAGGGTGGCATCCATTTGTCTAATGAAAACAAATGACCAATTAATTAATTAATGATTAGTTTATGTTGTATTTAATTAATAATTTATTAATTACTATTGTTTGATATAAGCACTTTTCATTAATAATTAAACATTATAGTTTTGTTGGGCGCTCCTCTATATGGCAATTCCTTAAATGAGATGTGACATTGCTCTTCAAGGAAAATTATTTATATATCCTTCACTATTGGTGATGACTTTCCTTTAAGACCTATAATTCCCATATACCTACGATTTTATTTACTATTGTTATTCCTTATTATTGGCTGCATTTTAGTGATTTGGTGTCTTGATTGGTGAGTGGCGATTTGTTGGTGGTTGATTTGCTTGGTGGTTGAGGATATTACCAGTGATTTAATTGGGGATATTACAAACCTCCCTTCCTCAAATTTTTTGTCCTCAAGCAATTATAAATTGAGATGTTCAAGAATTATTGTTCCTTCCCACATGTCATCTTTGATTGGAAAAGTTTGTCAATGAAATAAATACTCTTTGATACTTCTATTTCTCAACCTCTTCCCATGGACCTCAAGGATGGTTTTGGGTATTAAATTCAACTTGACAGTAAAATCAAACAATTCAATCAAATCCTCTAGCATAACTCCTTTATAGTAGTGTATAAATAGTGCAGTTAACTCATGAAGATCTTACAACACAGTCTTTTTTACCTCTTCACTACTACTCTATAGTGCATAATCAAACACATCACATAATATTCTCTCCAATGGATCATGAGTATTCCTCTTGTAAATCAAATTTTTGATGCATTTCACTTCTAGCAATGCTTTTGATCAACTATCTAAAAATTACTTGAAAGGAGTCCAATTCTAAGGTGTTGTGTCTAATAAGTCTAAAAATATTAAAGATCTCTTTGTTATTATTTTGATAGAGTATACTTGACAATAAAATACATCTCCTATCATATATTTGGGTGAGTGCATTTAGTATGTTGGTGTCTTTATTTTGAGGTAAATGACCCTCATCTAAAACTAACAATCTTGGACCTTCTAGAAGAATTTTATAGCAAGATGCGACCATTTCATTCTCAGCATTCTCACAAACTATGCTTGAGAACTATGAATAAATCACAAGGAGAATACTTTTTTTCTCTTTCCACTCTTTAAGTGTCTAAAGTTGCTTAAATCTCAATGTTTCCAACTTATTGGTTACTTCATAAATGTTGAACAATGGGATATCCTCTACTTGCCATTTTTTAAATTCAGTCATCCAAGAACACAAAATGTGTTTGGATGAAACAATTCATGATCTCTCATTTGGATACTTGGTCAAAAAGCTCTGAATAAAATTAACAAGGAATGTTTTCCCTATACCTGGTGCATGTACCAAAATTCAACTGTCAGGTTCTTTTGTTATATGGTTCTTTTTTAATAATTTGAACCCATGAATCTAGTATGATTTCATATGCTTTCAAAGATGAGGATGAACCACAAGTTTCAATATAGGGCTTTTCTATGTTGACCTCTTGGAAATTTTCTCATTATCAATACCTAAAATAGTCTCTAGGTCTCTGTTAGGGCCATGCCTTGAATATTTTGTACCCTTCTAATCCTTTGGCCATTGGATGTCAAATATTATTTCAATACTCTACGAATAAAGCCACACAAAGTGCAAACTTTGCCAAGATCATCTTCTAGAATGAAGCTATGAAGGCAATATTATGTATCATCCTTATCATAATCACAATCCATGTTTCTATTTACCATACTCTGGGAACATTTGAAAGATAATGACATTTGTTTCCACATTAATGATATTTCATCATAGTCTTCTTCATCACTTTCATTTTGCATCTCTCTCTCCCAAGAAAATTCCATTTTTGCATAATTTACAATATCAACCTCTATAGTTTTTTCAACTGCAATCTTTTCAGGTTCTTTAATTTTCTCCTCAGGCAACTTTTCTATGTTCTACAAGTCATAGTCCTTGATGTTCTTTGAAAGATCTTGAAAACCTTTTAAATTATCTACCGATATATTGAACCCACCTTTCCCATATGATTTAGCTCCTATTTCCACATGTTGTTGTGATAGCTAAGAATCATGGATAAAATTAATCTTCTTATTAACATCCTCAAACTTTTCTACTCCAATATTTTGTGACTCCAACTCTTGATTATCCCATATTCCATCAATAATTTTGGTTGTCTATGTATCTTATTTATTTTTAAGATCGTAACCCATGATATCTTTTTGGTAGTGTGCATTAATTTGGTCATCAGTTGGCTTATCAAACTTAGAACCTATGTTTAGGGAATAATCCTCAAGACCTTTCTCTTGCACACGTTGAAGTTTGTCTTCACTCTAATGGAAAAAACACATATCATCATCATCATCATCATTGTCAGTGATTTTAATAAACAACTTGTGTTCATCTCTAATATATATATTTTTTATGTCATTATTCCCAATAGAAGAGTTTCCACAAATATCAACTCCCTCTTGGATAAGCATGTTTGGACATTATTGTAATTCAACGTTAGTTTTCTTCATATTTATAAAATTAGAGCCTGACATCTGTAAGGAACCTAGAGAAATCAACATGCCTTCCCTAAATCTTAGAGAATTGAAGTCACTTGGATAAAAATATCTTCTATAGTATTTTTTCTCCTCATTGAAATTGGTAAACACGAGATCTAAAGCTTCTAATAGAAAATACGGTGAGCATGTTCTCTAAGATGAACTCATAGAATTGGTTGTTACCTGAACAAGTTGGTCATGAATGGCATCATGACAAAATAATGACTGAGCATCATAAGCAAATCCCTCTATTTTTGTTTCTTCCAGTTCATCTTTTATTGTGGATGAATGTGTGCAATTTATCTCTAATTCACAACCTTCATTGACTTATAGATTTTTTAATCATACCTCTAAAATATCTCCATGTTCAACATGTGAAATTCTTACTCTCTAGGATAGTCGGACAATTCTAAAAGCAAAGGTGCACATGCAGTGTCATGTTGGTTATCCATAATGCTATTCAAAGTCCCTTCGGTATCCTTCAATAGGTGAGGTGCATTTAATGACTTTTTATCTTTCAGGGCATCAAAGTTATCTTCCTCATAGTGCCCTATTCCATTTCATGACTCACTCAACTCCATATAGTCTGAAAAAGAGATTTATTTTTGAATCTGTACTGAAAGAGTTTTATATTGATCAAAAATGGCCACAATATGTTTGTGTAGTGACCCCATGGTTCACAGGATGGCAAGAAAATAGCTCTCATACCACTGTAATATCCCTAATCAAAATATTATTTCGTAATTTGGATTCCTCAAAATTATTTTTGATATAATATTTTATAAATGTAACGTGTACTTAGATCAATATTTTAAAAAAATCTAATTGTATTAATAATAAAATATAAATACTCAAGGTATTTCATCCTTGGAATATAATGATTACAAGGGTTTTCATCCTTGAAATCAGTCACATGATTAAGAGATTTCATCCTTAAAATTGGTTGTAAGCATAATGCTTATACATGGTTTATATATTTAAATGCATAATTGAATGAATTCCTTACATAGCAATAAATGACTATTAATACTTCATAACCTTCCATCAAAGACGTGTCTCTTCCAAAGGGTGGAGTTCATTTGTGTAAATAATGAAAATGATGAATTAAATAATTAATGATTAATTGATGTTGTATTTAATTAATACTTTATTAATTATTGTTGTTTGATATAGGCACTCTTCATTAATAAGTAAAGACTGCAGTTTTGTTCGGTGCTCCTCTATATGGTGATTCCTTAAATGAGATGTGATGTTACTCTTTGAGGATAGTGAAATCTATATCCTTCATTGTTGGCTACAACTTTACTTTAAGACCTAAAATTCCCATAGACCTATGATTTTCTTTACTGCTATGATTCCTTATTGTTGATTGCATTTTAATGATTTGGTGTATTTTTTGGTGAGTGGTGATTTATTGGTGGTTGAGGATGTTAATAGTGATTTAATTAGGTATATTACAGTATCCCTCCTTCACACCCAGCTTTCCTCAACCTGCTAGGGTTTTCCATACCTTAAATTATTTAAAATTGTTCAAGCTAATCATTAAAATGTGACAAACTAGGGCCATTTCCAAGTCATGAACACTTACAATTTTTAGGTCTGAACACTTGTCTATAGTTATAAACATTAAAATCATCAATATTTTATGAATTTTTATTGTAAATTACTAATAATTGTAAACACCCCTTCGAGAGAAAAAAATTAACTTGAGCAAAATAAAATTTGGGGAGGCAGGAAGGGAGTGCTTCAAATTACTCTTTTTTAGCATTGAGTAGAGGTTTGGGGGGCTTTTAAGGCATGTATTTTATGCCAATGTGAATCATTCCTTCTTTCTTGCACCAATTGTTTTAGAGCGCTTCAAATTGCTCTTTTTGAGCGTTGAGTAGAGGTTTGGGGGGATTGTAAGGCATGCATTTTATGCCAATGTGAAGCATTCCTTCTTTATTTCACAATAATTCAATGTATGCAAATATTTAAGTGTTATAATTTCCATGATTTCCAAGCACTTTATTTCTATTTTTTCCTTCATTCATAGGCAACTAATAACTTTTTTTATTTGTATAAATTGGTTGCAAAATATTGTAGATTGTGAAGTGTTTTTTGTCTACAATAGTTGACTTAAATTACTTGTATTTTTTTACTCCTGACATCTATCACGTAGAAGAAATTCATGATACTCTTTTTGAAGATCAAGGGGCTAATCAAAGTGACCCAAATATTGGATATAAAACCCATGAAGGAAACAAAGAAGACCTAGTGGTTGAGCCAGTCCAATAAGGCACAAGGCCTCATAGACATGAGTGTTTTAGAAGGATTAAAGTTTTGTATGTAGAAATTGGATACTCCAAAATAAGTATCAGGGAAGTTGGCATTGCTTTAGTACTTTTAAGTATCTTGGATTAGGTTACCCTTATTCATAAGTTCCTTGCATACAGTATCCTTATTATATCCTTGATATGTCCCTTTACAATCACTCCTACAATCACATATCCATCATTAAAATTTGTTTATAACTATACCCCATGTCATAGGCCTAGGATTTTTAACCCTTTCTTATTGGAATTTGAGTGTAGATTACCCTTTGATACTTCTCTGATTATTCTATCTCACCCATTCATCCAAATATACACAAGGTCTCTTGTTATGACCTTATTCGAGTCCTAGTCTACTGAGAGAAAGATAATAGTTATAGGTCATCCTAGTCCATGCATATAGGATGAGCTCCATAAATTTTAAAAAATCTATAAAAGGCAAAATCCACTATTGCAAATGCTAGTGTCTTCCTACTACTAATAAACCTCCACATGTTTATAGCATGAGAAGAAAGCAAAAAGTTGTGAAAAGGAAGAGAAATATGGAAAATTATAGTGGAGAATAAGAGAGAAATTATATTAATGTCCAAGAATGACCAAAATTAGGTCAATGGGACTCATGAATACACCTGATTACAATAGAAAGTGCTAGGGTAAAAAATGTGCTCCTCATGCAAAGGTTGTCTAGCCAATCAAAATCTATGAAGAAGATCCTATATTTAGCCCTGTCATCCCCAAAGCCATGCAAAATTTATACATCCATTCCCCAAGTTATCCTCAGGTTAGGGCTAATCCTCAAATACATGTATTTATATTTGCACCTCTATTTTTACTAACCCTAGAACTGGTCTCCCTCTTTTACACCCAACTATTATCAACTTTCTAGGGTTTTCCCTACCTTGAATTATTTGACGTTGTTCAATCTAATCATTAAAATATTAAAAACTAGAGCCATTTCCAAACCATGAACACTCATAATTTTTAGGTTTGAACACCTATGCCTAATGTGCAAGGGAAATACCGATTACTTCCTGCTCTCTCCCACATTAATGCCACTCATGGCCAAGCTGAAGAGGTTAGGACAAGCCAAAATGCCAAAGAAAAGAGAAAAGCTTCAATTTACACTTGTTCATGGCTACCATAACACAAAGCATAAATAGGGTGGGAAGAGCATCAAGGAAAAGGTGGTTGATATCTCTATCCATTATACAAAGCATAAATGGGATGGGGAAAAGAATCAAATAAAAGGGGGCTAATATTTCTTTATTTTAAAATTCCATTCGACTTCTTGTGAGCTTCATTCAATAGCAAAAATAATGTCTTCAAGTGTTGCATGAATGTCTCTAAAGCAAACTGATAGAGTAATACTTGGATCTAACTACCATAATTGAAAGCATAAAAGGGGTGGGGAAAAGAATTGAGGAAAATGGCATTGATATCTCACTATTAAAAAATTTCATTGGACTTATAGTGATTTGCATTCAACGTCAAAAAGAATGTCTTCAATTTTTACATAAATGTATTAAAAAGCATACTGAAAGTGTAAACTACCTCATTCATAACTACCAAAATATTCAAAGTAGGACTTAGGTAAAATAAAAAATCATGACAAATGAAATAGCAAAAAGAAGGCTAGCTAAGTTCATGCATGAGAATATTTGTTAATAAAATGGTAAATGCCAAGCAACCCAATAAGCTGAAAGCTTTGTTGACATTGTTGTTAAGGGAGGTGAATGGAAACCATCCTTATTCAAGCCCTATACCAAGGTTGTGTTAAATTTAGTAATTATCTATTAGTTAATGTGTAACCAATGGGCATTATCAAACCTTCCCAAATGAATATAATCACTTTCAACTTAATAATAAAATTGACACACAAGTATGTAAGTGCATCATATGCCTTCCATTTCTATTCGTTTGTAACATTGGTATGAGAGTTGATCATTTGAGGAAACCCTAGTCAGGTATGAGAGGAGCACATTATTTAAGGAAGCTTTAGTCAAGTATGAATGACAAGATTTATGGAAGATGTTTCTATCAATTCGGAGGAAGAGATGCTAGGGCACGCTATAGGAAATCGGACAAAAGTTGTGAAGGATGCAATAGTAATAGATCATGTCAGATTGGCCACGATCTTGGATCTTTACACAAAATATTGAGAAAATCTATGTATGTAGCAATGAAATCATAGATAAATTGCAAAGGAGGAAGAATCTTGTTTCACACGACAATATTATAAAATATGGCTGCTTACATAAAATTGCAGTAACCTATCTAACCTTCCAAAAATAAAAAGTGGGGTACATATAGGGAAAATTAGGGAAACATGAGGAAGCCCTAATTATTATAATTAGATTAATTACATTAAAAATATAATTAGCCTATGTGACCCTTTTATAACTAACCTAAGGAAGCTTAATTGACATAGAATGGTCATAAGGTCATGTAGACAAAACCCAATGGGAAAAAGCACTGCACCAACACCCCCCCTTAAGCATAGCTTAGGTGAGATGAGAATTGGGTCCTGGTATTAAAATTTTGATGAGGTACCCAAGTACACAGTGAATAACATCCATAGGAGGAAGAAGGTGGAGCAACCCTAACCCCAATGAGATCTTGTAGATGAACAAATTTACTCTTTATGAAGGGCTTGGTTATAATATCTACAATATGCTCTGAAGTTGGATAGTACCAAATATCAATGACTTGCTCATGATAAGATCCCTGATGAAATGCATGTGAATCTTTGTGTGCTTTGTCCTTTGATGGAGAACTAGATTTTAGTAAATCTAGATAGTGCTTTAGTTGTCATCGTAGATGATTTTTGGCTTATGAAACTGGATGCCAAACTCAGTGAAAATCCCTTGAAGCTAGATTGCCTCAGTGGTGGAATTGATAGCCCCTCTATATTATGCTTCTATAGATGATAAATCAATTTCATGTTGCTTCTTGCTTGACCAACTTATTGGACATGAACCAAGTGAGAAACTATAGCTTGAAGTGGACTTTCAACTCTGAATATCTCTAACCCAATATAAATTTGTGTATTCGATCAAATCAACCTCTGTTCCTACTCTATAGTGTATCTTATAGTTGTGTTAACCTTGAATGTATTACAAAATCTACGTAGTTGCTTTCTAATACAATTCATGTGGCTCTTGCATAAATTGGGAGACCATGCCAACTACATAAGATATATCAAGTCTAGTGTGTGTGTGATAGATGAGACTACCCACAAGTTGTTGATATGGAGTTGCATCAACCAATGGTGTAGGACAATCAGCCTCAAGCTTCACACCAAACAAGAAGGGAGTAGGAGCTGGATTACACTCAACCATGTTAAACCTCATAAGCAAATCAAGAGAATACTTGGATTGTGATAAAGTTATCTCAGAATTTGATTGAATGATTTCAACCCTGAGAAAATAATGCAACAATCTCATGTCTATCATTGAAAATATGTCTAAAAGTTTAGTTTTTATTGTTGAGATGGATGATCATGAGCTCCCTATAATCAACAAGTCATCCACAGAGAGAACTAGGATCAACAAAGAATCATCCTATCACAAGATGTAGATATTTAGATTTGAGTGGCATGTGGTGAACCCGACTATGAGGAGAAAGGAGCCATCTTGGCATACCATGCCCGAGGGGATTTTTTGAGTCTGTAGATAAAATTCTTAAGTATACAGACCAAGGAAGAATCTTACACAAAGCCTTATGGTTGCTCTATGTAGATCTCTTCTTTAAGGTCACCACATAGAAAATCACTCTTGACATCCATTTGGTGAACATCCCACTGATGTACGGCTACAATGGTTAGAATGAGTCTAATAGATGTTATCTTGGCTACAGGAGCAAATGTCTCAGTGTAGTCTATGTTAGGCACCTGAGAAAACCACTTTGTAATCAGTGTACTTATGAACAGACCCATCTTCACCATACTTAGTCTAATAAACCCATTTGTAATACACCAATTTTATTTCTTTAAGAAGGACCAAGTCCCATGTTTTGTTCTTGATTAGGGAGCTTTACTCCTCCTACATAGTAGAATCCCATTCTAGAATGTTATATGCCTCATGAAAGGTTTGTAGATCTAAGGCAATAGCCAGATAGGCATGTGAAGTCCCCTAAAATTGTGAACGTGACTTCCTTATATCTGATGGATTTCTAACCCATTTATTATCACTTTGAAGTGTCTTTCTAGCCCAAGTGGGACCAAAATTCTATGAGATTATAGAATCAGGAGGTGAGTCATCATCATCTGAAGTGTGAGTATGAGATGGAGGATAATCCCCATCATTGCTCTCATCACTTGAACTTGAAGAATAAGAAGAGTCATCCTGATCATCATAGGATTTTGAGGTGGATCCAAGTCACTTTCTAAAGTGGAATCAATGTCCAGTGAGACTTTTGAAGAGTATGGAGTGCCAGTAGTGAGTTCAAGAGGTCCCTCACTAAACTTGACACTCCTTTCAATGAACCACTCATGAGTTTTAGGATGGAAAATCTTGTATCCCTTAGTACCCTCTGCATACCCCAAAAAGATACAATACTGACTCTAAGGGTCCATTATCTTGCACTTCTTGGGAATAAGAGCCATTGTTGGTGATCTAAACACTCAAAATTGATCCACTACGGGCTTGTGACCATCTCAAGCTTCAAAAGGAGTGATTCCTTTCAAGACTTTATGTGGAACACGGTTTTGCATGTAGCACACATAGTTGATTGCTTTGACTCAAAATTAAGGAGCAAGAGACTTTGATTGAAGCATGTAGTTGGCCATTTCCTTCAAGGTATGGTTCTTATATTCATCCACACTATTCCACTAAGGACTGTATGGAACTATGTGTTGCATTTGAATCCCCTCTAATGTGCTAAACTACTCAAACATGTTGTTGACATACTCCCCACCATTGTTAGTCCTTAGTATTTTGATGGAATAAGTTGATTGCTTCTCCACAAGTGCCTTGAAGTCCTTGAAGTGATCAAAGACTTCAAACTTTTTTTTGATAAAAACACCCAGGTTTACCTCAAAAGTCATCGATGAATGTGAGCATGTATCTGGTCATGTTGAATGAATGTTTTATAAATGGAAATGCTATGTCACTATGGATAATTTCTAGTTTCTTTTTGGATCTCCTTGCTTTGCCCTTATCATATTTATCTTCCAAATGCTTGCCAATAATGCATCCATTGCATAGGCCATCTAAGAATTTGACTTTAGGTAACCCTGAAACTAGTCCTGACGACTGAGTTTCTCTAGATAATGGTATTTTAAATGGCCAAACTGTTCATGCCATAGTTTTCTCAAGCTATCTACATGAGTAAGAAGTGTAGTTGAGGGTTGATCTGGAGTAAATTATGAGAAGGTATGCATCCTAGACTAATGATTGGCCTTCTCATAAGCCACTACAGTATCACTGTGTAGCTCTTTAATAACTACTGAATCAGGGGTGAACTCAACTCACTTCCCTGCACCTATGTGAGTGATTTGGTATACCAATAGAAGATTGGTTGATAGTGAAGGAACACATAGAACATCATTAAAGGTCTCGTCACTTACTTCAACTAATCCTTTACCACTAAATTCTACCAAAGTGTCATTACCCATGAGAATTGAAGGCACAGAACATGGCTCTTTATAAAAATAGATCCTTCGAGGAGGCCATGTGATAGGAAGCACCCAAGTCAATAACCCAAATATAAGGCTAAGAAGCTACTGCAACAAGTGCCTTACCCTTGTTCTTACCCTTTTTGCTATCTTTAGCCATTGCAGAATCTTGTGCAGACATGTTTTCAATTGAGGACTTAGGAACACTAATGTTATTCTTCTCAAGCATCTTAGTCAAGGTGTCAATATTATTTTTCATGCACTGAGATTCATCGTGCCCAAGTTTCTAGCAAAAGTTGCATTTGAGTTTCTCCTTCTTAGGTTTCCCACTTGAAGAGGACTCATTTGATGATGCCTTAGGCTTGGCATCTGATTTATTTTTCTTCTTATGCTCATGATATGGTTTAGACTATTTCTTCTCTTGTTTGCCACTACTAGAAGGCTTCTTCTTGTCCTGATTAACAATCAAGATATGTGATTTTGAAGACTTTAGTGTACCCATTTGAACCAAATTATCTTGCTCCCAAGTCAGATTGGAAACAAACTCATTAAATGATGGCATTTTCCAAGTGGATCTAAGTACATGTTTGATAGCATGAGATTTAGAGACAAAAATTGAATAGTCGTGACCCAATTTTACAAGCATAGATAGAATCAACTGATCATCTATTTTATCAATGCCACATTATTTCAACTACAGTCTTAGTGATTTAAACTTTGTAAAGAATTATTGTAGGGTGTCATAGTCACCTGGGCTCAATGTGATGAGCTCATTCTCCAGCTCATGACCCCTCATGATATCTTGCACTCCAAAAATCTTGTCTAGGATGGTTCAGACTTCATTGGGAGTTTTTATAGATTTAACATGGAACAGGAGGTCGATAGACATTGACAGGCATAAGAACCCATAGGCCTTATCATATCTATTATACCATTTAACCTTTTTTGCATCTATAGATGGCTCATTTTCCTCACCCATAGTGATATGATAGAGTCCTTTACCTCTCAAGGTGAGCTACATTTTAGACTTCCATTCGAGATATTTAAATGGTGTGAGTGGTTCAATGTTTAGATCCTTTAGTGCAAATTAGATTGAGACAATTTATAGAATTGAGACAAATGCAAAGAATAGATTATGCATAGTACAGTTACCCCCTTGAACTATCAATAATACCCCCCTTAAGTTACAATGCAACACACACTCAATATTGTATATCGATCACCATTGAGGATGTGTCTATAAGAAATTAGTGTGAGAGAGTATGAGAGGGGTGTCGAGCACAACTGATAATGTGTCTAAGAAGAAAGGTACAAAAGGTTTGAACTGAGTTTAATCTATTACACCATGGAAAAATGGATGTTACAAAGATCCTAAATTATCACCAATGTGTAGATCTTGAACAAATATGTACTTTCAAAAAAAAAACCCAAAACGGAGCTACGGATTGAAAACTATGGTACTTACAAGTTTTCACTCCCACATATTCCTAGACCCTTTCCAAAAATGGAATTTTTTTCCAAACTTGTGATTTTTTAAAGAAAAAGACAAAAATGGTCCTAAAAAAGACAAAAATGGTAAAAAAAACTCAAGTAATGCTACCCCACAAACTCAAGTAGTAAAGACCCTCCAAAAGTTCAAGTCGAAAAAAATGGTAAAAAACTCAAGTAATGCTACCCTATAAACTCGAGCAATAAAGACCCTTCAAAAGTTTGAGTTGACAGAAATGGTAAAAAACTCAAGTAATATTACCCCCCAAACTCGAGCAGTAAAGACCATATGAAAGTTTGAGTCGGTCTAGAAGAGTAATCCAGAGTTTTGAGACTACTTCCCTAATTTAAGTAATCAGTCTTCGAGAACCTAAGTAGAGAAATAAAGAAACTTCAAAAACCTGAGTTGGTCTACAAAGAGTAATTCAGAGTTTCAAGACTACTTTGCCAATTTAAGTAATCAACCTTTGAGAACCCAAGTAGAGCAGTAAAAACATGTCAAAAACCCAAATTGGTCTACGAAGAGCAATCCAAAGGTTCAAGACTACTTTGTTGATTTAAGTAATCGATCTTCAAAACCTCGAGTAAGGCAGTAAAGACACTTCAAAAACAAGAGTTGGTCTCAGATGAGTAATATGGGTTTCTTAGTTTGATTGACTTCCACAAGTAATCACCCTTTGAAAACTTGAGTAATGCAATAATGACCCTTCAAAAACCCGAGTTGGTCTACAATAGTGTAAATCAAGTTTTTGGACCTGCTTTACTTAACTTCATGGATTTGCAAGTAAAGCAACTTCACAACTCTGAGTTGGTTTGGGAAGAGTAATCTGAGCTTTTGGCCCTACTTTACTTAACTTCATGGATTTGCAAGTAAAGCAACTCGACAACCCCAATTTGGTTTGATGCCTAAGTAATAGCCCTCTGAAAGTTTAGATTGGTTAGTGGACTCTCCAAAGCATGCAACTCAAAATTTGATTAACTGTTGAGCCAAACTAATGACCACCTAAAGATCTAAGTAGCACAGAGGTTTGATGACATGCAAACTGAGGCAAGCCAAAAATATCCAAAATACTTTAACAATGAAAATTTTGAAAGAGACCCATTTGAGATTTTGACCTAAGGAAGAAACCTCAAAAGGTGTTTTTGCACAGCAACATAAGAAGCACAGATTTTTGCTAAAAATGAAAAATGGGGCCTTTAGATGCCATAAAGAGAAATTTTTAACTATTTCATAACTAGGTCAAGTTTACAATTGATCTTAAGGTTTTGGCACCTTCTAAAACTAATGTCACAGTCAATTTTGAGATCTGAACCTTCAGTAGAAATTTTTGCATAAATTCTACAAGGAATCCCACCAAACCCTTCTTTTTTTCTAGAATAACGAATGTAGAAAGATTTCACCATAAAGATTGCATCAATACTAGCAAAAATGGCTATAATACCATGTTGGATTAGCCACAATCTTGGATCTTTGCATAGAATATTGAGCAAATATATGTATGTATCAATGAAATCACAGATATATTGCAAATGATGAAGGAACTTGTCTTCACACGACAATATTGTAAATATGATTGCTTGCATAAAATCGCATTAACCTGTCTAACCTTACAAAAAGTAAAAGTGGAGTACATATAGGGAAAATTAGGGAAACATGAAGAAGCCTCTAATTTTTCTAATTAGATAATTACATTAAAAATATAATTAGCCTATGTGACCCTTTTATAACTAACCTAAGGAAGCTTAATTGACATAGAATGGCCATAAGATAGTGTAGGCAAAACCCAATGGAAAAAAGCACTACACCAATAGAAGAATGTATTTATAGTTTGTTTGAAGTCATGGAAAGATTTTAGAATGATGGCAGACAACTAAAGAGAAAAAACAAGATGTGAAAATTCGCATAAACTAGGGGCCAAATAGAGTAGGGAATGAGGTGGAATAGAAGAAATGCAAATAAAAAACAAAATGGAGAAAACATGACTAGAAGAAGCGAATAGAAGAATGCAACTAGAGGAAGTGAATATAAGGACATGTGATTCCATAAGTCTATTTTTTTTTGTGTAGACGGAACTGAGCATTAGGGAACCATATTTCAAAAGGACATGTGTTTTCCCATCGTTTAGGGTGTGACAATGGGGAACACAAATGATGAAGGATCTAGGATGTCGTAAAGGATTTGATTCAAGAAATTATGAAGGGTTTTGTCATGAAGAATTTTCCAACTATGCAACTAGCAATACAAAAATAGGCATGTAAGTACCCTGTTCTCTCAATGATTTCAAATTTCAGACTAGAAACTGTACTTGTAGAAATTTCAACCTAGCAATTGTATTTTCATAATTTTTTTCATTTTCAAAATTTTTTATTTCCATGATTTCCATATCAAAGGTCATTGGACTTTTTTTGTTGCATGTATTTCTGGGTCATAAAATTGTACTTTTTGTTGCATGGATTTCAAAGTCATTTTTGTACTTTTTTGTTCACAATCAAATAATGTATAAAATGGCCAACATATAAAATGGCTTTGTTGAAAGAACAAAATTTAATTTTCCATAATTATAATGTTTGGAGTCATAAGATTTTGAAATTTTCATAATATCATGATTGTGACAAATCATTTTTGAAACTGAAGTAAGACATGTTACAAACTTTTTTTATTATGACAAATGTCATAAGGAGGCCTTGTTGTTGTTGAAGCTATCTAAGTCAGATGACATGATTCTTGAAGTACAAAATACTATTAAGTAATGTGTTGTGGACTAGTCTGAAAAATAAAAACCAAACTTTGAAGAAAATTTAGGTTATGTACCTAAAGAATCCATTATTTTCCATAGAGATGTCTAAGGATGAATCTCTTTTAGAATACGTTTGGATGAAAGATATTTGAGGCCATTTAGGAGCTATTAACAAAAGAGTTTATGGTGATGATATGGTGGTTCTTATTTTGAAAAATGTGACCACCCCATATGAATCTTTCATGGAGGCTTTACATTTGATGGCAAAAGTAACAACATGATGTTTGATCAGGTTATTTCTTATTTGTTACAAAAGAAACATAGACAAAGACATAATGAGTCTAGTGTTTGACAAGCATAGAATGCATTAGTTGCTCAATAAAAAGGGAAGTGGAAACATATCCTTGTTGATTCATCTTCTAAATATTAGGTAAAGTGTCTTGAAAATCATAAGGTTGGGCATCTCAAAAAGAATTGTCGAAAGTGACAGTATGCATCTTCCCAATGAAATTGTCAAGTAGTAATGGTAGTAATTGATAAAGGATAGGATTTTGAGGAAGATTATGCCCTTGTGGCACTATACTCGAACATTAGTAATACAGTATCTAGTTCATTGATTTTGATGCATCCCAACATTTCACATGTTGTAATAACTAGTATGCCAAATTCACTAAAAGTATGAACTTTTTTTATTCAATTTTATATGTAGATGGTTGGTCATATGTGGTAGAGGGGATAGGAGATATTAACATATATTCAAATCATGCTAGAAAAATAAAAGTATAGAATGTTAGGTATGTTCCTAACATGATTTAAAATATCTTATTTTTTAGTCATTTAATGGAAAATCCCACCATTGGTGTACATTTATTTGGTAAATAGTGTATTGCATCTAATGTCAAATATGACAGAGTTATTACCCTAGGTATTGGGCAAGGTGGCTTTTATAGGTTTGTTGACCCTACCACAGTCAATGCAAATGCACGTGGGGAGAGATCACCATATAAAATGTGCAAAAAGATGAAATTCATTATAGTCAATTTACATGCACTACTTGTGGAGGGAATATCCACTATAAAGGATGTGTTGAAGGATGCATTCCTCATAATCAATCACATGTACAAGGATTTGTGTAGGAGGATGATATGTCAAAATCACAGGCATTAGCTCAAAGGACTAGGAATAAAGTTGTTACTTTAGTAGACCATAGTCATTTTACTCTCATCTCTAACCTTATTATTGAACTTAAATAACTAGTTAAACAACCCATTGGCTAAAAATGGGTGGACAACAATAGTACTTTGGACAAGTACATGACTCATCTTATTGTGAATGGATTTTTCCAACATGAGAAAATAGATGAGGAGATGGTTTCTTCTACTACTACAAAGTTAGTTTTTACTCCCACTATTACTAAGGAGTTAGTTTTTATTCCTATGGTAAATATGAGCACATTTTAGTTTCTTTTCTCCACAATAGCTTAGTTTGGTTTTTTTAGAGACAACTTAGATGAATAGGTCTACACGGTGTTGCTTGAAGGTTTTTGGGAACTTAGTTATGATCATTTGGTTTTCAGGTTGATTGAGTCCTTGTATGGACTTAAGCACACTCCATGAGCTTGGTATGCTTTATTTGATCAACATCTCTAGGATTCTAGATTCAGAACTATGGAGGTTGGGCCAAAGTTATTAGCCAATGATGATTCATCACTAGTCAATGAATCACCCTATAATGAATTGGTGGATATCTTGATACATCTTATGTTCACATGGATAGATCTTTGTTATGTTGTTGGCTATCCTTTTTGGTTTTTGTCTACACTGAAGTTCCTACATTGGATGATAGCAAAATGTCAGAGGACTGCAGATTTCATGTTGATATCTTTAGAACAGTTTGTAAAGGTGATGACTAAACTCTTTGGTCCCATTGTGTTTGTAAAATTTTGTGACAAACTTAGATTATTCTCTAGTTTATTCATTAAAAAGGGTGTTAAAGTTATTAACTAGCTATTAGTTAATGTTTAATTAATGGTTAATTATCAAACCTTCCCAACTGACTATAACCACTTTTAGGTTAAGACATACACACAGTGTGTAAGTGTTTCGTATGCCTTCCATTTGTCTCCATTATTTTAACATTCATTTTATAACAGACTAAAATGCCTTAATGGTTCCCCCAAGATCATGAAAATGTTGATATGGAAGAACAAGCAAAGGAAATTAGTGGTTCTACTTCTACCCTCCCTGGTCACAAGGGAGGGGGAAATAGATAAGTGGGTTATGGCCTCTTTTACCTACCCTTGCACTTTGAAGATAAAATATACAAGGGAAATTTTTGTCAATATGTATATATTTTACTATTTTGAGTCTATCTAGTCTCATCTTCAGCTTTAGACAAAACTTTCAATACTAGGTTATCTTTTTGATAGGTGTCTAAGTTTGTAGGTTGTTTGTGCTCTCTTTTGAGTTTCTCACTCTTATTTGTAGAGTTTTCATTAGCTTTAATGTTCCTTTGAGTGGTTTCAATCCACTACCTTAAAGGTTTTGATGTAATTTTTCCTTTTTAAATAAATGCAATTATCTTCTTATCGAAAACAAAAAATTGGCGGATTAGAATTAGCCAGTTGTTTGTTGTATGCAATGTGATAAAGGTTTCAAGCATAATTTTAGTAAGTTATACAGAATGTGTATTTCCATTGGCCATAAAAGAGTTAAGACTTAAATTAATGCAAAGTTTACTCTTGAGGTATGATTTAAGGTGCATCTTGAGAATTATTTCAGAAAATAAAAGCCACTAGCAAATTTTATATCTATTTTTTTCTATGTTTATAATAGGCATATGTTGATTCAAGTGTTATAATGGGTCAAATGGGTATATTTTAGAAGAATGTTTAGAAGTATGGGAAGATTAAGTACATGAAATATGTTCCATAAAAATGATTTTTCCTTGATTTGTCATCTTTACCCTGGACATATATCATATTCTTTTGTTCACCAAATAACCCAATAGGTTATGTAGTTACAAGAAATCAATTGGTTGAATTTGCAAAGAGTAATGGATATATTATAGTCCATGACTTCTCTTATGCAATTTACATGTCTGATGACAATCAAAAATCAATTTTTGAGATTCTCGGGGCAAGAGAGGTATTATTTTGTTTTCCTTCTTTTACATCAGTTTGTGAGATTTCTTGTACTAATATTGTATATGTGAGTACAGCCACATATTGGATGTTATTAGAATTTAGTTCGAACTAAGGTGCAACTAGATTTTTAAAAAAATCATAGGTAATTCAGATCTATCTACTGAATATGTAAATTTTAAACAGAGAGTAAAAAAATACAATCTTCACAAGGAAGATAAATAAGGGACCATTTAAAATAATTTGGACTTATCTATAGTCCAACTAAAAAATAAATATCAAGAATACACCTACATTATTCAAAATTTTATAATTTTAAATTCTCTCCAATATAATAAAAGGGGAATATATCCAAATTATTACCATAATCTCCATGTGCAACTTCACATAACCCAAAAACTATTCATTTTAAAAGATTATCTCCCATCCAATTTATGGACATAAGTCTAAATTATCTAAAATAGTCCTTAATAGCTTAAGATTAGGCATTACATGTTGACTAGCTTAAGCACATAAAGTTATTTATTGCCAATAGGATATGTTACATCTAAGACAAATCATGCATTTATAAGGATGATAAGGAAAATTCTTGAAGACACTAGTAGATTGGCGAAAAAGGTTTGTAAACAATGAAACACCTTTAGCCCTTTGTAATCCACTTGTAATTATTCATAAATCATTGGCAACCGTCATCTAGGATATTTATATTGGTATGGGCTGAAAAATTTGTAAACAACAGTATCACAATATCCAAAAAAGTTAAGTGGAAACAAAGTATTAATTCACCATGATTGTTTACACTCCTCTCTTTTCCACTGGCAAAATTGTCCTTTTAATACTGCCTTCTATATTTATGATGGGTAAATATTCATTTATTACATTTAGGATGCAAACAGTTCAAACAAATGGAAGGTTTGATTTGATTCAAAAAGTTTCACCATACTAAGATGTATGAAATATTTGTATTAGGTTGGGTTTAAGTTGGGATAATCACCACAATAAGCAGACTCTGAAAGGTATGTGTAAATAGATGGAAAATTATGTGGTGTGTTGATTTTGTGACATGGATCTAGTTATGGTGGTGTAAATGATGAATTTATGATGGCTAAAACATTGACACTTGTTGATGTATAGATCTTCTAGGACCCATGTACATTAGACTTAGAAAGTTGTATCATTTCTCAAAGTTAGTTATTCTATTTTCATGCAAATAAAATGAATTATGGATAATTCCATTAATATTCCCAACCTTAGTTTGACTAGATTTAGTATCGGTGTCACCCCCAGTCATCTTTTGGTATGTATCCTTTTGCATGCATGTCTCCTAGTTGCTTTCTTTTAAGTTTGACTAGTGGAATGTTTTTCTCTCCTCTTTCTTAGAAATTGAGGATGTCATTGTAATATATGCATGTTTTTTAATTAATGATGTTTTAGCATTATAATCAATTTGTAATTTATTTTGTGTCAAATATGTTTGTGACAATTTAAGTGAGTGTGGAAGGTAATTTGTGGCTAGGTTGATCTTGGTGAATCTGGCAAGTTTATGTCATATTTCAACATGTTATCAGAGCATTGAGCCTATGCCCACCTTCTAAAAAGTTCCCATGCTGATTTGGTTGGTTTACTGATATTGTCACTTGGCCCTTGTTGTTTTGCATGAGCTTTCTCCAAGATATGGCCTACAAGCCACTACCTAAGGTATTAGAGAATAAATTCTACATAGCACCACCTGATGCCCCCAAGGTTTCTCATGCCATAACATGCCCCATATGTGATTTCAAATGGGTTGTTCCCATTCCCTTTATGGCTTCTAACAAGTTCTCACCTTGGTTTGGTTGGTTTATCGATCTTGTCACGTGGCCCTTTTTATTTTTCACAACTTTTCTCCAAGATGTGGTGTAATGTCCCTTTTAGGGGAAAATCAGAACCGAAGGGGTTTGCCAACAAACCCTAACATAAACACAATTATAATTTTTTGACTCAAACCCTAGAAAATAAAAAATTTAGAAGTCTAAAAAATCAGATTTAGGGCATAAATTCCATTTTTTATTATTAAAAATACTTGCCAAAATTCAAGAATACTACACCTCAATAAAGTATTCTCAAAAAGGGACATTACAATGGACTGATAAGGGATTTGAGAAGGAAGATAAGTAAATGTTCTTGATAATTTTGTCCAAAGGACCTTATCAAGTGTTTGTGTCAACAACGCATTCCACAATGGATGCCTTAGGTGATTCATTCCAAAGGCCATCATTTGAGATATTTTATGAGTGCCTAACAAAGGGGCAAACTAGCTCCTCTAAATCAGGGTGATATCATCTCAAGGCTCAAAGGATTAGGCTTTGGTAGCACATCAACCTAAGGACTTCAATAAGGGCAAGCCATCACCCAAAGGCTTGAAAGTATCCAAAATTGAGAACCAAAGTAAAGAGTATCCTTCTCCTTCATTTTCTAATTTGGCATTTAAAAGCAAAAGGAGAAGAAGACCATTAAACATTGCTCATTTTATGATAAGGATGGACAACTTGAATCCCATTATTGGAATTTAGATGGAAGCTTTGGAGGAGGTTATGAAGTAACATAAGATTTAGATCTCTAAGAATTCCTTTTCATTTTTAAGAGAGAAAGGCAAAGCACTTTTGCCAATGCTTTTGCCTTGATTGCAACTGCTTCTTCTAAGGATGCTTGGATTCTAGATTTAATGGATTCTCATCACATGGCAAAGTCTAAGGATTCCTTTGTTTCTATTTTTGGATGTAGTACTTCATAGATACTTGTGGGTGATGCTTCTCCACTTGAAGTCTTGGGATCTGACATAATTGAAATGAAAGATGTTTAGATCAATGATCTATATTTACTTGATCTTTTAGTCAACCTTCTTTCAATACACTAGGTATGTCATTTAAGCAATTGAAAAATAGTAGAAACCTACAGAGCCATGAATCTGTGAGTGAAGAAAAAACTACAAGGAAAAACACAAGGAAAACCATGCATGAAAACCACTATAAAATAAACTGCCTTGTGAAAAATTACTGCCAGGAAATGCATGTAATTAATAAAAACAATCTTAATTGAGGGCATAGGGAGATAATTGCTAAATTCTTTGGTGATTTCAAAGTTGTCCAAGAAATTGTGTTTTTCTGTTGGTAAAACTTTCTATCTAAATTGGTGGCTACTAGTAAAAGTTTTGGGGTCATTAGCATGAAGTTTGAATATTTATTACTTTTTCATTTTAACTTGCTTAGAATGTGGTTGTGCCTCCTTATTATTTGGCATTAAATTTTTTAGCTTTATTAAGATTTTCTTATGTTATAAATTAAAACTACTAAAATTATAAGCAGTCGTGCCTCATTAATTGGCATTAATTTTTTAGTTTTATTAAGATAATCATAAGTTATAGAACTTAAACTATTAAAATTGTAGTGTTTATTAAGAATATAGTTATATTTTATAATGTATAATATATATTTAATAGTTTTAAATTTATAATTTTATAGGTTATAAGCTATTAATATATTTATATATTTAATAATTTTTAAGTTATTATGTAGATTTTTTAAAATATATTTTATAATTATATAGATTTAAAAGATATATTAAATGTAAATATTTCTTTTAGTTGAATTTAATCACGAATTTTACTGTCTATTTTTTAAGCAATGATTTTCTTTAAAAAATTATCCTCCATGAATTCAAACATGAATTCAAATTCAATCACTTATATTTAAACCGCCATAATTAGATACATTCAAAGTTTTTGACATAAAGCATAATTATCAAGAAGCTTCATACAAAAAATGGGGAAACTATGTGAACAACACCTTTAGTGAATTTTGCACCAATCATGGTATTCAAATGCAACACATAGTTTCATACACTTATCAAAATGACATCACAAATAGGAAAAATCACACATTGAGAGAAATAGCCAACCATATGATCCACGTGAAAAGCATGGCCCCTCAATTTTGGGTCAAGGCCATCCACTATGCAAACTACATTTAGAATTGTACTCACCAATAAATGCACAACCTCACCCCCGAAGAAGCTTGGATTAAAAAGAAGCCAAATGTTTGTAACTTTCAAGTTTTTTTAAGTGAAGCCATTCATGATGAAAAAGGTAAGTATATGAATAGGAAAAGCCAACCTTTGATCTTTTTTGGCTATTGTGAAGATGTCAAAGCCTATTGTCCTTTAGCCTAAGTACTCATGAAGTATTTTTTAGGTGAGATGTTCAAGTTAAGAACACTCATCAACTTGTGAGCCAACATTTTCCACTTCTTCTCTTCCTTTTTTATCTATTTGTTCTATTTTACTTGTCTCTTCTTTCGTTGATGATGATGATTTTTTGTATGATGGAAATGAGGAGGTTCAATAAGTTTCACTTACATCACCTCATGTTGCCATGCATCTTCTACTATGGGTTTGAATTACATTGCAAGAAATGTGTAGTTTGGTGGGTGATCATATGGAGTGGGCCTAGATACATATGCAATTTTAGAAGATCCACAAAATTTTAGAGATGTTGTTGGTAAACCTAAGTGGGATGAAACAATGGAAAAATAATATTATTCCTTAATGAAGAATAACACTTGGGACTTTGTCTCCCCATTTTGAGAGGAATAAAGTTAGTTCGATGCAAGTGGTTTAGTTGAAAAGTACAAGACATGCTTGGTTGCAAAGGGATTCTCCCAAGTTAAGGGGATTAAATCTTTAAAGACCTTTGCACTTGTTTCAAAGATGAATTCTATTTGCTTTGTCCTCTCACTTATTGCATTACATTGTTGGATAGTGCACCACATGGATGTGAAGAGTGCCTTACTCCATGGAGATCTTCATGAGGAAATTTATATGGAGCAATAGCATGGATATGTTCAGGACCCTTCACTTATCTTCAAGATTCAAGGATCTATGGACTCAAATAGGGCCCTTGGTCTCAGTATGAGAAGATGGATAGTTACTAGCATTCTTTAGGTTTTACTAGTGCTACTCAAATCCAATAGTTTATGCAAAGAGTTTGGGTGATGCACTCTTGATAATTTTGCTTTATGTTGATGACTTGAAAATCATAAGGAGTTACACCTCTTTAATTTAGTATGTTGAGTCAAGCCTCATGAAGTAATCTGAGATGTCCGACTTGGGTCATCTTCACTATTTTACTAGTCTTTTCATGACTCAGTTTGAAAATGGGATCAATATTTCATAGCTAAAGTATGCATTGTACTTACTTCATTGATTCTAGATGCTTGATTGTAAGCTATCATGACTCTTTTTTAGTCTAGTCATGTTGTCTACTAAGTGTTCTACATTGATAGTTGATGCCACTTTGTAGCGACAGTTGATGGGCAGTCTTTTATATCTGACTCATAACAACCATGATCTCTCTTTTTATATTTTCCTTATCTCTTTCTTTTGAAAAGAGTTGCATGAGTCTTTGGAAATCGATAAATCACAAACTTTGGTATATCTAGGGTATTATTCAGCTCAACATAGAGTACACTTTAGGAGGTTTGACTCAGATTGTGGGATATATTAACTCAGATTGGGAAGGTGATGTTGACGATCGTAAGTCCACTTTTGGCTATGTGTATAATCTTGGCTTAGGTCCTATCGCTTGTTCATGCAAGAAGTAATTAACTATTGCACTATCTTTGACAGAGGTAGAGTATAGAGGACCAATTCTTGATAACTAGGAAGCTCTATAGATATGATAGTTATTGCCCAAGTTTGGCCTTCATCAGAAGTAGTCCACTATCCTTTGGTGTGACAATTAGAGTGCCCTCCACATAGCTCATAACTTAGTGGAGCACTAGCGCACCCAACATAATGAGATCCACATGCATTTCATTAATAAACTCATCTACGATCAAGTTATGAATTTATAGTAATGTCATACAAAGGATTTGGCTATGAACATCTTTACTAAACCATGAAAAGTATAGAGTAGTTATTTATAGTTAGGAAGGCTAATGGATACATGAGTTATTGACCGAGTTTGACCTTCATGAGGAGTAGTTCACTACCCTTAGGTATGATAATCAGAGTGCCATCCACATAGCTTGGAATCTAATGAAACACCAATGCATCAAATATATTGAGATCTATTAGCAGTATTTCCACACAGAGGATCAAGTTCCAAACATATTTACTAAAATGTTAGCAATGACCAAGTATATTCAACTTTGGTCAAAGCTAGGGGTGAAGGAAGTTATCACTGAGGGGGGATAGTTTATAGTTCATCCTTCTTTCCATGGTTATCAAAGTTAATATAAAGGTGAATGTTGATGTATAGGTCATCTAGGACCCATGCACGTTATACTTAGAAATTTATTTGATTTCCTTAAGTTAATTGTTTCTATTTTCATGCAAATAAAACATAATGGTAGATAATTCCATGAATACTCACAAACTTAATTTGACTAGAGTTAGTATTAGTTTTCAACCCTAGTCATCTTTTTACATGATTGATCTTTCAATTTACATGCATGTCTCCTAGATGATTTCTTTTGAGTTTAACTAGGGGAATATGTTTCTCTAATATTTCTTATAAATTAAGGACAACATTATAATATGTTAATGTTAGTTGATTAATGAAGTTTTGGTATCGTATTCAATTTGTCTATTCTTTTGTGTGGAACCTATTATGTCTCTTTGAGAATTTGATTGAGTTTGGAAGATAGTTTTTGGCTAGGCTGATCCTAGTGAATTTGATGAGTCTATGTCAAATTTCAACAACACAAATGGAAACCTTATTGTAGTTGAGAAACAAAATCTAGTAGCTAACAGGGAGCCTACAGAGAACAACAAAACAAATAAACCAGTCTATATCCAAAAACCACAAGTTCATCCCCTACCAAATTAAATGGATCCATTTTTGGGAATGGCATGGCCCCAAAACTCCTTCAATCTATTAATAAAAATATGCCCACAAAATGATAAGATAATTGTGTTGGATACCCTTTAAACAACTAAATCCACTCCTTGAACTACAAAGTAGAATGTTGATGGAGATAGTACACACCCAATCTCTAATATCATAGTGTTCAGTAGGAGCCCAAGCTAATACCACCATTGAAACTAGAAGATGACAATGAAAAATGCTTATTTTTGTCTCTAAAATAAATTTCAGCCAGCTTATTTCCATAAGGATCCAAAGAACCCAAATCTTATTGATGTTACAACATCTAAAAAACTGTAACCAAATAGCCACTCTATGTGTCAGAGGTGCCTTGCCTCTACTCTTTCTCAAGCCATGCCTCACTTCTTGCTCTATTTATCCACCAAATAAACCTCATTTGCATTTTTTAAAATATCTAATTAGGGTTGATGATAGGTAAATACAGTTGGGAAGTGGGAGGTCAATCTTTGTCCCTTATTCTCTGTCACTTTTGGTTAGAGTCTTGAGGATAGTGGTTTTTGAATGCGAAAAATTATGAGTCCATGGATAGGGATAAGAAATGCAATAGGAAAACATATGAGGTAGATAATTATGCTTTGGGAAATCATTTTCATAGGTGGTTGTGTTATCTAGAAAAATAATTGCATGCATTGGGGACTATCTCAAGCTAACTTTCTTCCATGATCTTACATTGTAAATTCAGAGGTCATGTAACATATTTGTTTTTGCATTCATAAGATGTCTCAGACTATTTAGTTCAGGATTTTGTCCTTTGAAAAATGCCCAAGTATAAGAGTGTTGATGACCTATTTGGATTGATTATTATAAAAAAACAAGAGGAACATATGATGACATACTATTGGAATATTGAATTGTAATCTAGTTCATCTTTATTCTTGACTTTATTTCATAATATTTTTAATATTATTATACTTGTAATAATATGGTTATAGGACCTTGGTGGGTATACCCCTGGTCTCTAAAAGCTTGCACTTCATGTTTTGAACCATCCATGTAGTGATTTTTGATGGAGTGTGTAACTAGAGTATACTTGAGCACAAAAATTCAAAGAAAGACTAATTGAAGAAAAAAAATAGATAATTTAGTATTTGAGGTAAACATTTATAGTAGTGAATGGTTTCACTCCATAAGTAGTTTGAAGGAAACGTGGACACTATAGACACTAATCCTTATGATATTGTTTCAATGTTAGACTAGGTCATGTGATTGAGGAGGTGACATTTATATATGAAGATCCCAACTGGTTAGACCAAAGGAACAAGAATTAAAGCTCCAATAGAGGCATAATGTTTAGGTTCCTAATACCATATATGTTCATAATCTAGAATCTAGAGTCAGTCTATAACACTAGTTTTTTTTACTCAAATTTAATATAATGTGATTTTAGTTTGTTACTATTTGTATTTTGTGACTTCAACTTGAGAAAGTTATATGTAATATCAAAATATAGGATTGTGATTTGAGGCTCATTAAGTGTCATATAATGAAACATTATGTATCATGCATTTGATGTTATAACCTAATGACATTAGCACGGTCTATATTGGTATCTAAATGAAAAAAAATCATTTTTTTGGTCAAAAATTGATTTTTTTATATATTTTATTGGTTTACTAGCATTTTTACAAGTGATCAGATGACTTATTCTTCAGCATGCGAAGTTGTTCTTGAGCCTAATCATGTGACTTTAGTTAGGAATGATGTTTATCAAACCCAATAATTACATAATTTTGATAAAATTATTGCATTAAAAAGTGTCTAAAAACTTATGATATCAAATTCTAAATATCAACTACAGTGATGACCAAATATTAGTTTGAGGGGTGTTACAAATTAGATTGCAACCTTGAAGTTTGAGCAAATCCATATAAAAATCTATTAGAATCAAGGATACTACTAACCACCTAAATCTATGAGATTTCAATGTGGCATTTTACGTGACCAGTATAGAGCTATAGATACGAGCATTCCCCAAGGATCCACATGTGTTTCTTTTGGATTTGGGCCTACCCATATGTGGTTTATCCTCTTCGAGCTTCCTAATGCTTCCCTCAAGGGGATTTTTTTGATGACTTGGTGTTGGATTTCATTTTTCAAAAAAATTTGAGCTAGAGAATTGAGGCTTCCAATTTGGGCTTAGCCTTTTGTTTTCCATTAGAAGTTTTGGATCTGGCTATTATTTTGGAAGTATACCTGGTTAGGTTGGAGCATTTTTTTCTTTGGTCCTAAGCTAGGTTTGAATGGATTTTGATATTTCCTTTGGCTATTTAATTTCAATGTCTTCCACTTTGTTGTATTTTTGAGAGGCAAGAGTGTGGAAAGCGTTTATGATTTGAGTTGTTCCCCATGTTTATTGGGGCTACCCTTTATGTGCATGTGCCCTTGGAAATTGCATAACTTGTTGATCTATATTGTTATTTTTCCTTATTTATGCCCTTTGGAATTTCTCAGATGTACTAGTGTTATTTTCCTTGGTAGACATAAGGGAGGGTCTTTGTGCTTGATGTCCTTGTGTTATTTCCCTTGATACAACATTGATTTTATGCTCTTATACATGTGTGGTTACATGTGGTTCTATGTTTTTTTTGGTAAGTGCTTGATCTTTGGGTTCTTTGGAAAGGAAAACCCTTGATATATGTTCATGCAAATGGAAAAGTCTGTAGCTAAAAGGAAAATTGTCATAATCAATGAGTTGTTACTATTCAATACCTCCTATGTCCAAAATTATTCTATCAGGAAGGGGATTTCCTATATCTATATTGACATAGATGCAAACATATTTGAGAACTCTTGGTCTTCTCATGAATTCTAAAGTAGTGTTGTATTCCCCAATGGCTCCTCCCTATAAGAGAGGATTCTTGGAAATATTCACTTGGTAGTAAGGGCAATATTACCCAAAAAATAATAGTGTTAGGGAGGTCCTCTATTGGGTTAAAAGCATGGGACCAGAGTTTTATGAATATCCCATATTTTTTCTTGAACAAAGGTCCTCCTTGGAAAGCTAATACTTCTCTTACACTATGGAAAATATAGTCATAAAATAGCCTTTGGGCTTCACCAGTCCACTGAGCCAAATAGCCTTAAATTTTCTTAAATACAAATTGTAACATCTTCAACCCTAGAAAGGCTCCTATGAATTTATAGATCAGAGCTTTTTCTTTTAGGATCCACAACCTATTCTCCATTTCCTCCATAGAGAAGTTGAATTTGGGAGGAATGTCTATGCATGCATGGCATCCATTCTCCTTTTTGGAGGGGAAGGAAGGTTTTATAGTAGTTTTAGGAGCATGGTGATGAATCAAGTTCAACAAATATTCCTTGTAGACTTCGTTGGTCTCATCAGAAACTACAGCTTTGAAATTTGGACTGATAGCTTGGATGCCTTGAGAGGAGGCCCAAGATCTACTCAACCTAAATGTGGGTGGGAGACAAATAGATCTATAATGGAGAAAGGATGCTTCAGGTTTGGTAGAGGAGGGTACATGGACATGGGAGGGTCATGGCAAGGACATGCACTTCATTTATTATATGCAGGGATCATAAGGATTGTTTTTTTTGTGCAGGGATATTAAGGATTGTTTCTTATAATAATCTTCATAATATTATTCTAAGGATAAGGCACTTTGTTTCTTGTATGTAGGGATCATAAGGATTGTGCATCACAAAATAGTTCAACAAGACAATCCTTTATTAGGATGTAGTACCTTTGCGAAATTGGAAAGCATACTAGTATTTGCATAACTTTCTTAGAGGTTGGTCATTAGCCTTGTTTTTTATTTTTTGTGTTTGATTTGCTGCTACACAAACATCATCCATGAAGTCATGGACTCATGCCCAACACCAAAATTAATCTTACCTATCTTCAAGAGTTTGTACACTGTGCTGGATAAAATCAACAATACAAAGGGTGATGTAAAGAATTATAGTTGTGATTTTATCAACACTTTCAAAAATGAATATTAATCTACTCCATAATCAATTCAATCTTGCAAAGAGTTTCAAACCTAAGAAAAACATTAGCCCCTTATACAAACATTATCAAAAAATTAAGACAAGATGAAAACTATCAATTTTCAAGGGTTGGTTGTGATATATACCTAAGCACCTTGGAATGGTAGTGTTGGAAAGATGCTCCTTTGGGTTTATCTTCTCATAAAAGTGAAATAATAACTCTTTTTTATTGTTCTCTTGAATATTTTATTGCCAAAAAAGTCCTATTTTCTAGAGAATTTTGGAGTTTGGAGATCCTATTTCACTGACATTCCATCTAAAGGGGGATCAACATTCATTTTATTATTCCTAGGGATATTTTTCTTAAAAAATAGGCTATCCATTTAAGGCTTGTTAATTGTTGTATCTTCTTTAGATTGGTAAAGGCTCTGAATGTAACTTCTTTGTTTACTTTCTTGTGTAAGGAAAACACTTGTCCTGATCCTTTGCATCTTGTCACAAAATGCCTTTAATTAGATAAATAAATATATTCTAATAGAATCAAATAGATAAAAAAGTAGGAATATTTGGAAATGAGGTCTAGAAGACAACAATTTCTTAATAGAAAATGGAACAAAACTGCTGGCAAATTACTCGATGAAAATTTCTTGGGAGGTTACTTGAATTCAAAAAATTGAAGACCACCACAAGGTTGAAATGAGGTAAATAAAAAATAATGGAGTTAAATAGTGCTATTACTAAAACAATATGATGTTTCTTTTCTTTTGATCTGGGAAGGACATCGATTTCTGCATGAAATCATTCTTTATTTGGTTTTGTCAGGGTTTGATTTGTTATATTGTGTTTGAATGTCATGTTCTTAGCTTTCAATTATGAAAGTAAACCATTTCCTTTTCATAAGTTTGATCTTCTTTTCATGATATGGGTATCTTACTCATTCTAACTCTTAGAATAGTACGCACTTCTAAATATTACTTTGGCATTCTAATCTGATGTCTAATTCCTTGTTTCATAGCATCAGTCTAGTAAATCACATTATGGATTGCAGTGGTTATCACTTATCACTGTGTATTAATATTTTTAAAGTGTGTAATCAATTTTACATTTATTTTACTTTCAAATATTAATTTTGTTTGGTTAAAGATGCCATATATTATGTTGTAGGTTGTAATTGAGATTGCACCATTTTCAAAGTCTGCCAATTTTATAGGGGTTTGCCTTGGATGGACAATTGTTCTTGAAGAGATCCAATTTTATGATGGATTCCCTATTAAGAATTATTTCAGCCATGTGATGTGTACTTACTTCAATGGTGCATCAAACATTTCACAAGATGGTGGATTGGCTTACCTTTCTTTGGAAGGGTTGAAGATATGTGCTAAAATATTACCATCAATTTTGGTGGAAACTTGGATATGGGAAGGTCCATGAAATATCATTATTCATTATTTATATGCTACAAATTAAGGGAGAAGTTAGTAGGTTTACACAATACTTAGTGCAAAAAAATAATGGAACACAACCACATCCCTATAGTTCCTGATTTGTAGAGACTTACTAACTTTGTAGATTTCTTTATTTATTAATAGTGGTTTCTTGAGTGTTTCTTGGATAGAATTGCTTAGGAATTTATTGATTTTTTTTATTAAAATCACATATTATCACCCTAAAGAGATATTATGTATTTTTTATACACAATATTTTTAACTTTTATCAAATACTAAAGCTTTACATCTTGCAGGAACTTGTCAAAACTCAATCTCTCTGAGTGCATGCCCTAAGGGGTGCACCAAGAAAGGGGTGGATATACCTTTGGTGCTTCAAAGGATTGTTGTCCCTTTTTGCCACATTATTACCAATCCATCTAATTCCTAAAACCTTTCCCTAAGTTGTTTCTCCTCCTTTGCATAGTATTCCAGTCTTTTTCCTCTTTCCTTCCTTCATTTCCTTGTTTATCACCCTTTTAACCTATTGGTTCTAATAGGTTGACCTAGTATAGTTTGGGGACATTTTATCTCTTTTGGTTTGTTTACCTTCCAGCAGACCTAGCACAAACCTAGTGAGTTAGCCCAAAAACGTGTTAGGTCGACTAGGTCAACCTAGCATAACCAACATATTCGAATGATTTTAGAGTAAGATACTACTATATATACAAGGTCATTTACCACCATTAGATATAAAATTGAATTAAGCGAATAATTTCAAACAAACATCTACCTATTGATTATTCTACTTGGGGAATAAAGCTTTAGGATTCAATACTTTTTTTGGAGCTCCAATCTCATCTTGTGGATAGGTCTTTTGGATGCTTGGATAGGTTGTGTAGCTTAGAGATGATTTATCTTAATTATCCTTACATACCATGACAATATCTTGCGAATCACCTTGGCCAAGAAGGAGATTGAGGCTCTATGATTCATCTTCAAAGGTAATTATTCCTAACTTTATTCCTCTTTTGTAAGAGTAGATAGATAGTGCATTTATATTCTTCTTTTCCATGTATTAGGATTCTATATACATTGGCATGATTATATGTCTCCCATACATGTTTATTTTAGTTGTTTATTTTTTTTGTTTCTAACCCCTACTTTGGGACACAAGCTTTGATATGCACTAGATTAGATTTGTTTTTCTTATTATTAAATTAGTGCAATATTAAATCATATGACTCTATTAGGGCTGTTGTGCGATTATGTTAGAATGTAGGCTTTGGAACCCTATCTCACATGGTGTGTCATGACAAGTGATATCCTAATTGGGTTTAGTAGATCCTCACATTAGTCGTGCTCTTGTTTAAAAATTGTATGCCCCCAATTAGAAGTGTAGGTGGGCTCTATCCCATCCAATCCATGATTGATTTATAGACATGATGCATTTCTGATTGCATACATTCTAGTGAACCCAACGTGAAACTAACCCTTACAAGATTTATTTTACTTTCTTTCATTTTATTTTGATCATCATTTTTATCATATATGTTGACATATTAGATCGATTCTATCGACCTAGTTCTTTTTCTATGTGCATAGGTTTTTAAGAACAATCAACTGGATTGACCAACTTGACCTAGTACAAGTTTTAGTTTTTTAAACTTCCAAATTAGGTCGACCAACTCAATCTAGTGCATTTTTAGACATCCAGTTAGGTGTACTAGGTTGACCAAGTTGACCTAGTACATTTTCAACACTCTATAACAAGTTCATGCAAAGCTTGATCAACCAGATCGACCTAGTTTACAGGTTACTACCATCTTTCCCCAAGGTCTTAGATCAATAATCTTCTCCTTTTCATCTCTAAACCATTCAGGTCAATTTATATTTTCCCTGTATCTTTATTTTTTATACTTTCCTTACAAGTTTGTAGTCTTCAAAATTGCTTTCGCACAGTCAATTAGGTCAACCCTATGGACCTAATTCTATGTTCTATATTTTTTGAAATAACTAGGTCAACCTAATCGACCTATTTCATTTTCAAACTTTGCTTCTGTAGTATAGGTTTAACCCTATCGAACCTATTTTTTATGATTGTCCGTATAGTTTCTCAATTATACCTTGTTTCAAAGTTGGAATTAACCATATATGATTAATCACATCTTTCTTTTAAGTTGCTTGCATGCTTATAATAGTTCACATAATTTAATTAGGGGATTTTCAATCAATCGCTTAGTTTCACTATTTCTATTCTTTTACACACATGGCCAAACTACATAAACATCAACAAGCATTTAAACATTTGACTACCTAGGTCTACCTACTTGGATTTCATCACCAAGGGGGAAGCTGACTTGATGCTCTAGTCAAGTATAAAGCATGGTTAATGGTATGTTTTGGCTAAGCACCCATTACCCTTAATGTTATAGTGTGTGAAGTGAGGGGGTAGGCCCCAATACCAATCTTGAATCATTACCACTCTAGTTCTTTTCAGCCTAAACTACCTAAAACTATCCATAGATTGTTATCTAGTACCTTGTTTATAGTCAATCTCTCTTTCACACTTAAAAACATTCTTAATAATCTAATCAACATTATACATTGACCAATTAGATTGATTTATTTTTCAAGTTTTTTTCTAGCTCTTTGATCAATTGTGTGTGCAAAATATTTCATTAGCCAATGTCAGCGCAAGATTTTGCTTTGTGTGCATCAGTTGGATTAGCCAACATCAATTCAATTGATTATTTGTTTCCCTTTCGGTATTACTACTTTTCATTACTTTAAAATTATATTTTTTCAATTAATAACTTGATATCAACATTATCATCTTCCCTATATCATCATAATCCCACACATTTTATAGTTTACAAAATGGGTGAGTAGAACTAAAGATATAGGCAAAATAAGGAACGTGTTTGTTGTACTACATCGACCTAGTTGACCTAGTATTTTTTTTAGTGTTTGTCTGTTGTAATAGGTTTACCTAGTTAACCCTATACTATTTGTATCCCTTTTATTTTTTTAACCTCTTTTCACAATATTGGATTGACCTGGTTGACCCTATTCAATTTTACAGTCCCTATTTTTGTGCTAGGTCGACCCAGTCAACCCTGTACTATTTTCTATCACTTTTTGTTCTCCTTATGTCATTATCTAGTATTTTTTCATCATGATGAGATATTTTCAGCCTTCCTTTATTCAATAAAATTGCATTATTAATGAATTGGATAGTAACCTCACTTATTTCATTACTTTTGATAAAACTATCCAATTTCTTCCTTACCCTTCTCCTAAGCCTAAACCACTCACTACACAATGCAATGTAGTTGAGGTCATTCATCCTAATCCTCTTCCCAATACCATGTTGTGGATCCTATTAAGCAAACACATACCTTTTCAACCAATGTTCAAAATCCTTTTGTTACACCCATAACAAGATCACCAAGCCTTATCACTTCCCAAAGTAACATGATTGAAAACCAATCAAATTGATAATCTAGATGGTTTCCAATTATTCAAAAACCTTGATTATAACACTATTTCCACTCCTCACAAGAACATTGGCTTGACTAAGCTTCCTTATTTTTATACCACACTTAATACAATTAACACTAATATTGGGAATCCTCCACCTACAAAGAATCTTCCTCCCACCAACACTAACAATCCTCTTCCTATCAACACTAATACCCCTCCTACAAGCACCAATCCACCTATTGATACAACTCAACTTATTTTCCAAGTCATTCAACAAATGAACATCATGTAAACAACCAATAAATCTCAAATTATGATCATGTAACAACACTTATGCAACATGATTAATCAACCACCTCAAGTCATTATGTCTCAACCAAATCAAATTTTTGCCCCTCCTCTTGGAGATGCCAATTGGAATATCATCCCTCAACCTCCAATAAATAACAAAATGCTTCAACATCTTCAAAATGAACCTTTAACCCTATTCATTACATCCATAGATATTGGAAACATTTATCTAAGTATCACATATAATGGGACTAAGGATCCTACTATATTTCTTAAATTTTTTAGTAATCTCTATAAGGAATGGGTCCAAACTAATATCTTTGATACCACCAAGATCCTAGTAAAAACCTTTGTTGGTGGTGCACTTGAATGGTACAACTAGCTTCCTAAACATTCCATTTCACAACTAGAGGATTTGGTCAATGCTCTAGTGAAGGAATTCCAACATGATGACTTTCCTTAAAATTACCTTAGTCATTTCATCAATGCCAAGCAACTTCCTAATGAATCTACTCATACTTTAATCAAACTATGGATGTCTCTATCTCATAAGGTGGACCATAACATGAATGATGACACTCTTTTAAAACTATTTGGCATTGCTCTTAAACCTCCCCTTCAATATAAAGTTTGAATCTTTTCTCCTCAAACTTTAGAAGTCTTAGACCAAGCAAAAAGACAAGACTTTTTTATGACTCAATTTGAACCATCTCAAACAGCCACTAAATCATATTTCCAATCTTCTTCTCATACCATTGATTCATCTAAGTCTCCCCAACCTCAAAATGGAGCATCCAGTTCAACCAATTTTAACCCAATCCACCCTCCCTTGAGTCTAGAATAACTTAACTAGAAATTGCCACCCTCTAAACCCATGAATTTTGATCCTTATAAACCTCCTCCAAAATGGTACAATATAGATAAGTTTTTTTGGTGGCATGCTAATATAGGTCATTCTCATGAGTCTTGTCATGATCTTCACCGATTTCTTATTTGTTCCTTGCTTGGTCCACATTTCAATCTTGATATTCTCATAAAACAACGTTATGAAGAATATATTCAAGCTTCTCAAATTGAATCTCAAGAACCAAAATCACATCAACATCAACTACCTAATGATCAACAAAAATTATCCCATACCTACACCTCATCCACTAATTTTGTTCAAACCATAATTGATCCTTCTTCCTACACCAATAAGAAGAGGATAGCTAACATGAACAACTTTAAACACATTGTTGTATCCATTGAACCTCAACCTCTTATGACACATGAACCAAAGGAGTACCTAGTTCAAATGCCTACTCCAAAGCATATCATACATGGTCCTCTTTTACCTCATTTATCTCCTCATACCTCTCCTACACATCATATGTCACACTCACCCTCCTTACAATCTAACAAACCAACGCATTTACCTATTTCCAAATGCACCTACCAAGCCAATGCAAATCATTCTCATGGCTCAATATCATCTCTCTCCAACTTGATGGGAAAAAATAATAATATTATTCAACTAACATATTTGAATTATAAGGGCTATTAAATAGCCAAGACAATAGCACAACTACATCCTAAAAAATAGATGGTGCATTAACAAAGAACCTAGAATAAACAAACAGATGCAATAATACAAATAAATATAATAATATTCCTATGGTGAATTAAATCACTAAATTAATAATCTAACAATCTCCCCCTTAATTCAGCATAACTTGAAGTGAATAGGAGAGAATTTCTCTAAATACCTCAAATTTATCACATGCAAGTGACTTGATGAAGACATCTACATGTTCTTCTCTCGAATAATATTGGATTTGGATGTTGTGTTATTGTACATGTTCACAAATTAAATAAACTTACACCTCAATGCATTTTGTGCATTCATGAAAGACTGGATTGTGAAAAAGTTTGAGAACACCTTCATTATCATAGTACATGATGGTAGGTGTCTTTTGTGATACTCTCAATCCTTCTAGTATGCAATGTAACCATATTGCTTCATAGATATCTCCTCTTGTATCATGATTTTTTGCTTCAGTGGAAGATCGAGAAACAAAGTTCTATTTCTTGTTCCCCTAAGATATTATGAAGAGCAGTAGTGGATGACTTGTTCAACAAATAAATTGTTTTTCACTGCTTCTGCCAATATGTGTATGCCAAACTTGAATCTTCAATCATGAATTGAAGGGGAGGGTTGATCGCCATATATATATATATATATATATATATATATATATATATATGGGGACCAAATATATTGAAGGGAAGGGCAGGTTGTTAGTTTACTTAGGTGGCCATATATAGATAGGCCAACCTGTGAAGGGTGGATATATCTATAGGGCAGGGGTGATCGCTATATCTATTCTCTAGAGGGGTGGGGCCATTTCCATGATAGTACGATTTCATCATTCTGCAACACCATTTTATTTTTGAGTGTATGGTGGAGTCATTTGTCGATGAATGCCATGTTCTTTCAAATAAACAAAAAAATATTTACTGGTGAATTTTCCCCCTCGATCTGAGTGTAGATCCTTGATTTTTTGACCAATTTTAGTTTCAACTGCAACTTTGAACTCTTTTGAAAGTATTTTAGGTTTGGTCTTTGGTCTTTAGATAGCAGACCCACATTTTGCGTGAGTAATCATCAACAAAGAGCATGAAATACTGAAACCCATAGTGACTAGATCTCATGGAGCCACAAAGATCGGTATGCACCAAATCAAGCTTACTAGAAGCTCTTGAGAAAATTTGACCAAAAGATGTCCCATGGTGTTTCCCTACTAGACAACCAGTGAAGAGATCTATATTTTTCATCAACTGAGGAAGTCCATAGACCATTTTTTGATTGCTGAGTGTTTTAAGGTATCCAAAACTGACATGACCCTATTTACAATGCCATAGATTGGTTGATTCCGAATCTCGAGCTACAAGTGCTTGATTGTTTGATTGAATAAAGTCAATTTAGAACATTTTTACAACTCCTAAGGCTCGTGCAACACTTCTCGAGAGTTTTGACTTATCTTTGATCAAACACATCTTTTTTCCACTTTTGTAATCAAAGTCAACCTTGAGGTTATGGTCAAGTAGTTGAATGGTTGATAAAAGATTCTTTGTGAGTCTTAGGATATACAGGACATCTGATATTTTACAATCATGTCATCTAAGTGGTAAGGAAATATTACCAATGCCTTGAACGTGGTAAGATGAGTCATCACCCAAAGAGACATGATTTTTTTGGGAAGTCTCATTCATGATATAAAACCAATCTTGTCTTCTAGTCATATGTTGACTTGTACCTAAGTTGACATACCAGATAGAAATTTGTGATGTTGATTCGTCATGAGACTGTGTAACATATAAGAAGTCCTCATCAAAGTGGGTGTCTTCCTATTCATCAATATTTCCTTGTTGATTGGATTTCTTCTTCCAATGCCCTTTCTTTTGTCCTTGTCCTTTATGTGGATGAGATGATTTTTGGGGACTGGGCTTCTTGTTGCTTTAAGAGCCATGTGTAAATGAGTTATACCAAAAATTATTTAGCTCATGACTTAGTTTTCCATATATAAATTAAATTTTCTATTTTTTAGACTGTAGTCATATAAAATACAAAATTGGTAACTTGAGTGTGGCTTATGACTCCCAATCCATACATACCTCTTGCTTACTCTCATGACCATTTTAGGTACCTTTTTATTGATTCTCAATCATTCATAGGCTTTTAAGACCTCATTCCAACTTAGTTAGGACCCATTTTCCATGCTTATTCCATCCCCTAGGTCCCATACCTTTAGGAAAATATCATCAAACTTGGACTATAGTGATGGACCCTAGGGTATCCCCTTTTTGGTGCTTCTTTTCAATCATATTTTAAGTCTAGATTACCTTTTTTCCTTGATTCTTCCTCTTCATTATGTCATCCCAGCATGATTGCAATTAACCCATGACCAATAGATCCCTATATAATCCCATTCAAAGATCATTTGGAAAGGGTTGGAAAATATCACAAAGTAAGCAAGACTACTCAAGCACATTTCCCTATTCTCTATATACATCTATCTAATACTATTTATAGCTTATTCAAATCTTTACACCAGACCCTAGTCATCTCAAGCACTTCCAATTTAGTATTTACTTGCATTCTCATATCATAATTGCACCAAAAACTTTCAAAAGGATAACTATATATGGCTTGATCCCTCTTCAGAGTATTGGTATGTAGGCAGTGTGCCCACACACGAGATGTGAAGCACATTCAGTACATATTACACACACTAACCCTCCCTCTTGCTCAAAATTAGTCAAAACACAATAGAAGGTAGGGTTTAAAGAAATAATTTGCTCTATAGACTTTTGACTGTCAAAAATTTAAAGACAAGGTCACACAGACCTGATGAACAAAACCCAAAATGTTCAGATCCTCAGGACAACAACATCGAATAAATACTACAACATCAGTTGCACTCCTATCCACTTTTGGTGCTCTTATCCAATCAAAAAATGAAAGTTAGAATCTTATTTGTGATATTTTTCTAGGCCTATACAGTGAATATCAGATCTTGTTTATGTCGATTCAACATAGTTTAAGCTAAGTTATATTTCTCTTTATTCATTTGTTATTTTTAGAAAGTCTAAAAAATAATTAGAATTAACAAATTAGTAAGTTAATTATGGCATAATTATTGACTAATTTTACTACTCAATTTTTTAACTAAATAGGAATAAAAACCCCAAATATTCCCAAAATTGTTAAATCCATTTGGTGAACCTGACTTACTTCATTTGCACACAAAAAACCTATAACCCTAGGGTAATTTTATTACTGATTTTTCATATATACTTTTGATTTTTATCTACATAATAAAATCATAAATTAACATTAAATTTTAAATTTTTTTAGTAATTTTAAAATAATTTTCTTTCAAACCCTAGTTGCCCATACTAGGTCCTAGTATTTTTTCAGTAATTTTTCAATCATTTTATGAATTTTTAATAGCATATTTAAATCAAAAAATCCATTCAAAATTTAAAATTTCATATTAGTTTTCAAAAATATTTATTTTCCAAAATCCTAGTTGCATCTACTAGGCCCTGTTAAATCATAAAAAAATTATTTTTTACTCGCATACCTAACTCAAAAATTCACTTTCAATTTCAAATTTTCATAGTAATTTTCAAAATAATTTCATTCAAAACCCTAGTTGCATGTACTAGCTCCTATTTGATTCTTGAGGTATCACCTTACATTTAAAATCATATCTCAACAATGGATCCCACTTATTTTTAAATATTTTTTGCATTTTTAGCAAATAATAAGGAGACCGTACTCAGTCCTATCATGTACATGAATGATGAAGTTTACCACATGCTAATACAAAGCTTCATTATTTATTTTTCAAGCCTACTTTTCATAATATTAGATGATATTAAGAAAGTCATTGTTAAACATAGTAAGATACCTCTCCTTCAAAGCAAAGTTTACTTGTCTTTAATACAAGGTTTCATCTCTTGATTTCTATCTCTTTTATGGAAAAATTTTCAAGCTTATCATGCTAAACACATTAAAAATGTCATAGCACGTGAAAAACTTTCTTATGCATTCATGCACAAATTCATGTTTTCTATCCCTTGCTTTTTATCTCTCATATGGAAAAAATTTCAAGTTTATCATGCTAAAACACATTAAAAATGTCATAGCACATGTCAAAGTTCTTTATGCATTAATGAATAAATGCATGCTCTCTCTCCATTGTTTGTTATCTCTCATTTGGAATACTCTTTACAAACATATTGATATACAATTTATAACTCAAATTTCATGCATATCATCCCACATGTTAAAAATCCTTACATACTTAGAAGATTTATTACATAAGCTAACAACCAGATGTCAAGTTTTAATGTCATATCTTATACACAAGAAATAATTTCCTTCTCCTCCTCTCCCCCAAGAAGGTGATAGCTACTTTTCCTCTAACCAGGTTCATGTTATCACCCTTTCAAAAGGTGAGGCAGCCTATCCTATTGTTCCTAATGCATACATTTAGCCTATAGCTTCTTCAAATCCTCTCCAACATATGTGCTTACATGTTCAATCGGAAGCAACTAGGGTTTACACTAGTGAGACTCTAAGGGATCAAATCAACAGTATGATCAAGATAATTTTAGATTTACAAATACAGAATCACCTATTACATAAAAATATTACAATATTGAAAATTTAGATTATAATACAAAAGCCTCAAAGGCACCCTAGTGCCAATCATGTATATGCACCTTCACCTAGTCATTTGGTTTCAAGTAATATTACATATCAAAACAATAAATCACAACAAAGTAACTCTACAACTAGTGATTTACAAAGCATTTAAAGATCAAATAAGATTTCAAGTGAGGTACTAAGGGAACTGATTAAATCTAAGTTGATCAAACTACCTCCTCTACATCTAATGAGAATATCATAATATTATTGTGCATATCATAGAATGCATGGGCATCACACAGATTCATGTTTGGCATTGAAAACACATATACAATAGATAATTTCTAATAAGTACCCTATAAAATGTAAATCAGTGAAGCATTCCACAGTGACACAAGAACACATTCACAAAGGGTCAAATCTAGAAACAATACAAAAGTGGTTACCAAAGCATAACTCAGAACAACAAAAGGATCAAAAAGAAAAATCAGAGCAAGAAATAGTATCACAAGCATAGATAAAGCACAAAAAAGATGCAAATCTACCTCTACAAAATAAGGCTCAACTTCTAAATTAGTATGAGTTTGGTCAAAAATATCTACAACAGTTTGATTATCAAGGTCAAGGGTTGGACAAGCATACTCAAGGCATCACTACTATTCTAGCAGTTGATAATGTTTGTCACCAAGGTTTGAGATTTATTGAACATCCTAAGGCAATTCATTCACAAACATAATTTATCAAAGGAAAATATTTAGATACAACAAAATTCAACACTAACATTCCATTGGTTTAAAATCAATATGATAATGATAAGTGGAACAATACATGTTATTATGATTTCCAAGATACCAACAATGAATCCAAATAGTCAAAGTCATATTCACAGTCATTCCCTTATGTTTCATAATCATGCATGATTCATTTTTTTTGATATAGGACACCATGATAGGGGGTCTCTCATGAGACTCGTTGGTTAGTATCATTTCTTCTCAGCTTACTTGTACCTAGTTTCTTTTTGTTTACTTGTACATAGTTTCTTTTGCTTACTTGTACATAGTTGTTCAGTATTTATTGTACATATTTTTATTATGATTAATTATACATATATTATTTTAAAAATATAAAAAACATTCAAATATGTCAAAACACCAAAAATATTTTGACTATATGCATCATACATGCTTTACATTTCTACTATCATGCTAGATTTACATTTGTTGTTCTATGTTATTATTTGTTTATTTATCTACATTACCATGCTTCACTTGATCTTCTTTGAGTGTGTGCATTGATATCCAAATCCTTGATTGCTTCACTCTACCCATTGAGGGGGCATCCTACTTCTACATTCAAGACACACATAGATATACATACCTGCTAGGGGCATCTTCTACATGACTACACCATCCAGGTTATGTAATTCCTACACCACACATTCTAGTTACCATGTTGATGTACATTATTTATTAGCTTACACATATTACTCTATCGACACTCACTAGTATATATCATGTGTGTATTTCTTAGCATATACCTAGTCTTGTACTACACATGTTTTGCATATATTCACTTCTAGTTTTTTACATGCTTTCTTTTCTTGATTAGAGTAGCTTGATGTGATTGCATTTATCAGTTCCTATTTTTCCCCTATATGTGCCTTAGGATATTTTCTAATGTTTGTTTCTTCTATTTATCTGTGCCTTAAGACAATTGTCAATGTCCTTTTCCTGTACTCTTCCATGTGATTATGGCTTTCATGCCAACATTGCTTGTTTCAATTATATGTGTATGTGGCATTTGAACATGCCTTATATGCTTTATTTCTATATTGAGTGATATGTGCCTATGTCCCTTATTTGCTTGTCCCCTTGGCCATCTTTTGCATGTTTCTTGCTTCTTGCCTTGTGTGCTTATTGCTTATTTTTTTCTCATTGTTTGTAATGCCATGATCCTAATCATGCATTATCTTGTTTTCTTGGATGTCATGATGGACATCATGATCCATCCCTATATGACAACTAACTAATAACACTTCTAGTTCCAGTTCAGGACATTGCACATGCTTTTATATTATTATATCTATCTAGGCATACCCTTGTTGGTCTAATAATATCTCAATATAAACCATGCTATATTTTGACATATCTTGTCAATTATCATTGCTATATCATATATTTTGTAGCATAATACACTTGTAGGGATCTTTATTCTGAGGGAAATCCTTATAGGGTATTCATTCCTACCTTCAAAATAGGGGGCAACAAACAGGAGTTTTATCATAGAGATCATAGCTCTTATCAACTAAAAAATCCAATTTTAGAACACTCAAAATAGCAACCAGACATCAAACCAGTCATAACAGATTAGGCAGACAGTCAAGAATCCAAAATAGTTATTAGATTTATCCCAAGATAATAGCATCGAGACTAGACTATAGTGCTAGTAGTACTACTATCCATTTTCAGTGCTCCTATCCAAACAGTAGAAAAACCAAAAAATTTAAAAGCAGGCAAAAAAGTAGGTTCAGCTATAGATTTGCACAGCCAAACCAGTTCAAACTCAGTAGTTTTAGTACACATTTTGCTCAAATAATCTAGATATAGGGGGCATCATGCATGGCATGATGGCTCTCACTTCCAATTTTAAATATAATAGTTGGTATAACTTTTAGATCAGAATCTATGTTCCAAACATCTGTGATTGGGGGTAATGTGCACGGCACATTTATTTCTTTTCCTTCTTAGTTTAGCATTGTCCAGACATTCTTAGCAGTCGCATGCCTTATTCCATCTATAGGTGGTTGGCATCATTTTGGAGTGGCTTTCATATAAGCCTACCCTCCACATTTATGATTTCTCGAGCTCCCAAGTGGCTTCCACATAAGCTAGATTCTCAGTTTTGGAATGGCTTTCATATAAGCCTAATCGCCATCTTTTAGAGTGGCCAAGAGTGGCTTAGTTTATAGCACACATTCAACTATTCATGCCAACATTATTAGATCACAGTACATTCATGGGCCTTAGGAGTCATCTCATATGACATACATTTCATATCGATATTATTTCATAGATTCACTTCAAAGGGCAATGATGGAGTCAAAGTTCTAGCTAGCCTTTGTATTCTTGAGCCACCTATTTAAAAGGTTTAAACACACAATCCAGACATCGATCAACAGATGCATGATCACTTATATTCACTCAATGGGCGATGATGGATCCAAAGGGCCAGCCTTTACATTCTTGAGCCACTTCTAGGGAATTGAGCACTCAAATCCATTTGTGATATTACTCTTGGTACAACACCTTCTAGTATCACTCAGCATAATCCAACTTCACTCAATAGCATAATAGGTTTTGTATTGGTTTGCATACCTAGTGAGGTGTATTCATTCTTTTCTCTTCCTCTCTCTCTTACCCAGCGTTATACGTTCTTATTTTAGATATAGCATATCTAGAAAGAACTGATCTACTCTTTATTTTTTCTTGCAGATTCATACTTCATAGTGTGCTCTCTCTATGCACACTCAGCATCATAAATAGTTTTATGAGCTTCACCCTTGTAGGTAAGTTCAGGTATACTTTTTATTTTTCTTTTATTCTAGTATTTTGCTTTGTTACATCACTAAAATAAAGGGCGGGGGGAGGGGGGGAGAAATGTAGTCATATAAAATGTAAAATTAGTAACTTGAGTGTGGATTGTGACTCTCAATCTATGATCCCTCTTGATTTCTCTCATGGCCCTTCTAGGTACCTTTTCACTGACTCCCATTCATCCATAAGCTTTCAAGACCTCATTCTAGCTTAGTTGGGACCCTTTTTCCATGCTTATTCCATCCCCCTAGGTCTCATACCCTTAGGAAAATAGCACATAACTTAGACTATAGTGCTAGATCCTTGGGTGTCCCCTTTTTGACGCTCTTATCTAATAACATTTTGAGCCCACATTACTATTTTCACCTGATTCTTCCTTTTCATTATGTCGGCCTAACATGATTACATTTAATCCATGACCAATATATCCCTATATAATCCCATTCAAAGATCATTTGGAAAGGATTGGAAAATATCACAAAGTAAGCAAGAATACAAGCAAGACTACTCAAGCACATTTCCCTATTCTCTACATACAACCATACAATACTATTTTCATCTTATTCAAATCCTTACATCAGTTCCTAGTCATCTTAAGCACACTCAGTTTAGCATTTTCTTGCATTCTCATATCACACTTGCACCAAGCACTTTCAAAGGGATAACTACATATGGTTTGATCACTTTTCAAAGTATTGGTATGTAGGTAGTGTGCCCACACACAAGGAGTGAAACACGTCTAGTGCATCTTACACACACTAACCCCCCCTCTTGCTCAAAATTGGTCAAATCACAATGGAAGATAGGGTTTGAAGAAAGAATTTGCTCTATAGGGATCTGTACAAACTTCTAGCTGTTGAAACATCAGAGACAGGGTCACACAGACCTATCGAATAAAACCTAAAAAGCTCAAATCCTCAGAACAACAATGCCAGACAAGGAATACAACACTGGTGCCACTCATGTCCACTTTTGGTGCTCCTGTCCAATCAAAAAATGAAAGTTAAAATCTTGTTTGTGATAGTGTCTCAAGCTTGCATAGTGAATATCAGATCTTGTCTTAATCAAATGAGCATAGTTTAAGCTAAGTTATATTTATCTCTATTCATTTGCTATTTTTAAAAAATCTAAGCAACAATTAGAATTAACAAATTAGTAAGTTAATTATGACATAATTATTGACTAATTTTACTACTCAAAATTTTAACTAAATAGGAATAAAAACTCTAATTATTCCTAGAATTATTAAATCATTGACCTTGCTTTGATTTAGAAGACTTGATCTGCTTATTTTCTTTTTGTTGATTAGAGGCAAGAGCATGTTCTTCTAATTCTTCTTCTTTTGTATGCATAGACTCTTCTTGTTGCAACATGTTTACCAACTTGTCAAAAGATGGTTTTTATGATGTGATTGTCAAAGTAGTCATGAATATCTTATAGGAGGGTAGTAGTGCTCTCAGGACAATAGGTATAAGAGATGCATCTAACATTGTTTTGCCCAATGCTTGGAGCGAAGCCCTCAGAGTTGCAATATGACGTAGAAAAGCTTCCACTTTTTCATTGGAATTAAATTTGAGGGAATGAAGTTGACTCTATAAATGAAGAATGGTTCCTTAATTTTTGGCCTCATAGACTGTCTAGAGCTTATCCCAAGCATCTTTTGTTGTTGTACCCTCACGGATATGAGGTTGTACCTCATCTGATACTCTGAACATGATTATCAACTTTACCTTCTGATTGGCTTGATCAAACTTATTTTGATGGTCATCGTCAGTAGCATGTCGAGTAAGAGTCCCATTAACAATAGGCCAAATGTCTTCAAATTCTAAATGTGTCCTAATTTTAGTTTTCAAAGCAGCATAGTTGTCATCACGAAGAAGCTTTGAGTCTAGCAAAAAGAATTTTGACCCATTTTTGGTCATTGTGTAGAATATGACCAAAAGTGATGGATTGGTTCCTTATTAATCTAGGTATCAAGGTCTCACTTTCATTATATCGTTAGTCCATTATACAAGACCTTTCTTTATATGCACATTTCCTTTATACCCGTCGATACGTGGAAGAAGTTTGCCCTTTTTATATACCTAATGATACATGAAAGAAGCGTAAATATATGTGAAAAATTATATTATGTGGTACTTAGATGGTATTGAAAAGGGTTCGTTCAATCACTAACACCTACTTATATGGATTCTCGCATATGTGCACGTAAATTTGCTATATACTTGGAAATACTACCAGTCAGGATTTACGTCCTTCGATTGAATAAACGGGTAGATGAAGGGATGGCAATGAGTGCATGTGCCCTTATTTCTCCTCAATGATTTAAATGGATGATGCCTAGATGTCGTTGTTGTAGCTATGTTAGGCTATGGATATAATAACTCAAGCCTGACAGCTTTACCCATAAATGTGAGTCAAAGGCACCGCTTATACCAAACACTACAATTGAGTTTAAAAACTCATGATTTTGTGCAAATATGTAAAACAATTACAATATGTTGCAAAAGAAAAAAAATTACAATGCTTTTCATAAAATGAAAAAACTTTTGTTTTGGGCTCTTTGGCCTCTTTTCAGCAATTTTTTTTTTTACTTTGCCTTTCCCCCTTTTTTAAAAAAGATTTTTTTTTTTTGTTTTAGTACATTTCTAGCTAAATTTAGATAGTTATAACTAAAATTGGTAGAATTTCCAAATTTAGAGGGATTGCTAAAAAAAAATTGAGGGGATTTGAACCTCCCACCTCCACTTTGCTAAAATGGATTTTTACCAACTCCTCTACGCATTAATACAAACATATAGAAGATGAAACTTCTATTTAAAGACTTAAAAAATGCATTTCATGAGTAAAACCAAGCCCATTTAGCAATACCATGGGTTTGGAGAAAAGGTGGTTTTTGAAAAAATGTGCACCAAAGTAGATTTTTGAAGGGCGGTTTTAGGATTTAATAAGCAGTTTGCAAGGTGGTTTTGGCACCTCAAGCAAGTGGAAAGCTTTAAAAAAATATAATAAAGAATAGTGTACCAACCTCATGCTTCAAATATCCTCTTTGGATGGATTAATATTTAGATCATTTTGGATGCTCACTGCAAACTGTTTGAATGCTTAATGCAGGCCATTTGAATGCCTACTTAGATATCACACTAACTTTTATTTGCATCATTTGTGAGTTTTTTTTTAACGTTTTATAAGCTTATATGGATAGTGCTCGGGCTACCAACTTGCTTTTTACTTATGATGGCTCAATCAGCAAAATATTGGAAATTGAGAATAACTCCAGTAGTGCCAGTGTTCAGCGCTTGGTGCTTTAAAAAACTTTGCAACAAATTTCCATGGAATTTGATGATATGTCTCTATTTGCCAACGTGATGGCTTACCATATCACCACACTTCCACAGCAACCCTATGTAGACTGTAAATTTGTACGCAGATCACCACACTTTCATAGACTGAAAATAAATTACTATTGAACTACACAGAATGTGAATTTGGGAGCATTGCACTTTGTATGATTAGGGGAATGAGAGCAATGAGCTTCTCAATGTTTTCTCCTCGGTTCAGAGAGAGAGTGCCTCAGGGCTCCTCCTCTTATTAGCTCAACTTGAATGCAAAAAATATTTCCTCTTGCTCTGAAACCAAATTACAGGCAAAAATAATAATATTATTTAGCTAACATATTCAAATTACAAGGACTATTAAATAGCCAAGACAATAGCACAACTACATCCTAGAAAATAGGATGGTGCATTAATGAAGAATCTGAAATAAACAAATGGGTGCAACAATACAAACAAATATAACAATATTCCTATGGTGAATTAAACCATCAAATTAATAATCTAACACAACTCACATGTTGGGGCATCTTGCAATGCCCAACTACATATCCCTTTAGACTTTGGGGCATCTTGCGATGCCCACTCTTATTCAATAATGCATAATAACAAACAAATATAGCTTCAAGAAAGCTTTCAAGACTTATAGACTTGTATTTTCACATGTTTATCTTTGATACAGACATTAACATAGATTTTACTTGTTCGTTTTGTCTTATGTTTCTTTGTTTTTATGCATTTTTATTCTTTTTCACCTTTCTAAGCATCATCATTTTCCTTTATGTTCTTTTGGATTTCTTATACATCACATTTGGCATTTGTTTTCATTTTTGTCCTTATATCTCTCTTTTATTCTTTGTCTTTTTCTACCATTCTTTGCCTTAGTAGCATTATGATCATTTTTGCCCCTTTCCTTAGCATTTACCTCTTGATGTACCATAGTCTTCTTCTCTTTTGGCACCCTCGTGGGTTTCTCTTTTGTGAGTTACTTCATAAGACCACGGATAGGACCCAGCACCCCTCACAAAATAACCATCTTATACTTATATTTCTTCTTTTTGTTGCTTGTCAATGTTGTTTTGGCATCATTTGGTGTTTTTTTTTTTTTTTTTTTTTTTTTTTTTTGTGAGTTGCTTTATAAGAAGTCTCCCTTATCTTGCTTCTCTCTTGCTTGTTGGCACCCTTATGGGTATCTCTTTTATGATTTGCTTTGTAAGACCATGAATAGGACCCGACCATCCTCATAAATTTACCATGTTTTTATGATCTTAATCCTTGTTCTCCAACTTTACCTTTTGCTTCTTTTGTTAGATAAAATTTGCACAACAATCTATGTTAGCATGTTTTCCTCCATTTCCCTTATTCTTATGATAAGGAATCACACTTTATTGTCATTGTATCCCTCTTTTCCCGTTGTCACATTTTTTGCCATTTGAAGTAATTCAAATTGTTTCATGTGTCATTCCTCTTGATTTCCCCTTTTCTTTCATCTCTGCATTGGATTGAATAAGGTCGAAGTCAAGATAACACTTTTATTTCACCTAGATTTATGAAACTCTTAGACCCCATGCTCTTTGAAGTTCTTTCTCTTAGCAACCTTGTCCCAAGTTTTCAAATGAAAGTCATATTTAGCACCCATGTTTGGTTTTTCAAAGCTGTATGGAGGAGGAATCTTAAAAAAGCCATCAAGAAAGTTAAAAGCCAAATCATTTGAAACAAAAGGCAATGATATATAAAAGTCAACATATAAATTTTAAAAGTCAAATTCACACTAAAACACGTGATTTCAAGCACATCTCCTATCTCCAATTGAAGCTCAAACTCCATAGTCAGCTTCACATAGAGCCTAAGTCCTTTGGGGTGTAGTAAGCCAGTAGATTGGAATAGGAGAATTCAAAAATAACTATGGTGCTACCTACTTTCTCATGCAAGCACCTAATCTTTGCAGTAGATTGATGACTCTGTAAAAGGTCCTAAATAATAGGGAACACATCATGGGGAGGTAGGTCCATTTTAATTTTCATGCATTTAGCCTTCATAGGATGATCTATATACTCAATTTGTTTACCTAAGACTTGTGTGGCTAAGATAAGTTCTTCATAGTTCTTAAGGTCAAAATCCCTCTTGTTTTGACAAACCAAATTTAAGTGTCTTGACTTCGATAAAGAGTTTTTCTACCTTGGTTTTTCCTTCATTCTCCCCTCTACCCATTTCATTTTCTCCCCTTGATAAACAAATTGTGATTCCAAATATATTTTCCCTTCTCTAAATTCCTTCTTCTTCACCTCTTAAAAACATGTTAGCACTAATTTGTTTTAGTTTTATCTATCCTTAAAGCAAAACAACATGTTTGAGAAACTATGGATTTCTTTTTTTACACCTTCACTTTACATTTACAAGACTTACTTTACTTTTTTTTCTCATTTATCATGATTTTGTTGTCTTGTTATTACAAACACCTGAATTCATACCCTTTTTCCATTATTGAGTGTGGTTGTCTTGTTACGTCTCACTCGGCAATGTTGTTTTCCCTTTTATGCACCTTTTTTTTCTATTGATGATTGAGATGTGGATTGTTATTGTTCATTCATCAATGTTGTTTTACGATTTTATTTTTTGTTTCTTCTTTTTACCATTGTTTTCATTTTTTTTACCATCCTGTTTGACATGTATCTTTGGTTTGACTTGGTGAATTTGCCTTTCTTACTTTAGGATAGCTTGTCTAAGTTTTTTGGTCTTTAGTAGCTTTGGCTTTTCGGTTACCCGATTTACTCTTATTGTTTGACTTGGTCATTTGGTCTAACATAGCACCTATCACCCCATCTTGCCAAATTTTTCAAGTACGTCCCATTAATATACCACCAGCTATCTTGGCTTTTCATGTGTTTGTTTTTTTTTGCTCTTTAGTTTTGTATTCTTGGGTTTGTCAAGTCTCTACACCCTACACAATCAAAACTAATAACACAACAGATAACCATCTCACAATAAAGGTAAGTCAAGGTACACATTGCATTTACTTTTTAGATTAGTTTCCCTTTCAATCATTTAATTTCAATTATTAATGTTTTTTTAATAACTACAATTTTTTTAGCATCAGCATTGTGTGTCCTTATGTTCTTTATCAAAGCACCATCCCCTGTTACACCTTAGTGACACATGATGAGCTTCAAGTGGGGCATATGTATACACATAATATTTTCAACTTTTAATAAATATTGATGCTTTACATCTTACAGGAACTTGTCGAGACTCAATCTCTCTGATTACACACCCAAAGGGGTGCATCGAGAAAGGGGTGGGCAGACATTTGGTGTTTTGCAGGATTGTTGTCCCTTTTTGCCACATTATTACCAATCTAACTAGTTCCTAAAACCTTTCCCTAAGTTGTTTCTCCTCCTTTGCATAGTCTTCTAGTCTTTTTCCTCTCTCCTTCCTTCATTTCCTTGCTTAGCACCCTTTTGACCTATCAGTTGTATTAGGTCAACCAAGTTGACCTGGTACAATTTAGGTACTTTTTAGCTCTTTTGTTGTGTTAGCCTTCTGATCGACCTAACATAGCCCTAGTGAGTTAGCCCAAAAATGTGCTAGGTCGACTGGGTCAACCTAGCACAACCAACATATCTGAATGATTTTAGGGTAAGATACTACTATATATACAAAGTCATTTACCACCATTTGATATAGATTTGAATTAAACAAAGAAATGTGAGTGAGCATCTGCCTATTGACCATTCTACTTGGGGAATAAAGCTTTAGGGTTCAATACTTTCTTTGGAGCTTTGATCTCATCTTGTGGATAAGTCTTTTGAATGCTTAGATAGGTTGTGTAGCCTAGAGTTGATTTATCTTAGTTATCTTTACATACCACAACAATTTCTTTCAAAGCACCTTGGCCAAGGGGGAGATTGAGGCTCGATGGGTTCATCTTCAAAGGTAAGTATTCCTAACTTTATTCCTCCTTTGTAAGAGTAGATAGATAGTGCATTTGTGTTCTTCTCTTTCATGTATTAAGATTTTGTATACATTGATGTGAGTACATGTCTCCTATGCATGTTTATATTAGTTGTTTATTTGTTTTGTTTCTAACCTCCACTTTATGTCACAAGCTTTGGTGCATACTAGATTAAATTTGTTTTTCTTATTATTAGATTAGTGAAATATTAAATCATAGGACTCTTTTAAGGTTGTTGTGTGATTGTGTTAGACTATAGGCTTTGAAACCCTACTTCACATGGTGTGTTGTGACAAGTGATCCCCTAATCGGGTCTAGCGGATCCTCACATTGGTCATGCTCCCACTTAACAATTGTATGCCCCCAATCAGAAGTATATGTGTGCTCTATCCCATTCGATCCAGGATTGATTTACGGACATGATGCATTTTTTATTACATACAGATTATGATTTATTTCCAATTTCATTTCCATTGTACCATATAATACCACTTTAGTCACTAAAACATGATTTCTATTTGATTTCTTGGCTAATGCATTTGGTGAAGAAGTAACAAAAAAAAATGATTACCATTGGTTATCTAAGTTTTTCCACATCATCGCTTATTTGTACTCTCTCTATAACTCAAATATCTTATTGTAGGATAATTTGGGTTTGGTTTAATAGAGCTTCACAGCTCATAGAGAACAAAAACGTGAAATTACAACACAATCGCTCTATTGATATGTTTCATTGAAGTATTGAAGGCAAATATGATCTTTCAATTAGATTATACTGATTCTTGAAGCACCGAAATTCTTACAAAGGTTATTTATTTAACTGTTCTTCTAGGCCATGGGTGGAGCTGTTAAATTCTATAAAGAGAATACAAGAATCATTATGGAAACATTTACTGATATCACTTGGATTTGAAGTCCACAGGGGGAGGAATGCTCCATATGTATGGGTTTAATTTCCTGGTAGGAATTTATGGCAAATATTTGCTGAAATCCTTGAGAAAACACATATAGTAACGACTCTAGGAAGTGGATTTGGACCGGGAGGTGAAGGTTTCATAAGGATGAGTGCCTTTGGTCATAGAGAGAGCCATATTAGAAGCTGCAAGTATGTTGAAGGACCTTGACAAGTAAATTTTGTCGCTTGCAAGCAAATTCTTGAGCACTGTGTTGGCTTCTTTATAAGAATTAGAAGCTACTATATTTTATTCAAAATGTGTTAGTAGATAGTTTTGAGTTGCTTCCTTGTTTCTTGGTTCTTATCCCTTGATATATACACCTTTTTTATCATGTGCCTTTATTCTGTTGATCCATCTCTTCCTACTACTCTCATAAAGGCCACATTTTTGTGGCAGAGAAATAGGAGAATGTCAATTTCAAATTATTTACAGCTGGACCATTTTTTGGGGTCAGCAATTTGGAAAGGATGAATCAGATTTTAATAAACTTTTAGCTTTCTTAATGTTCCTGGCAAGATACCAGAGGGTTTTGCTGGAATGTTTTCTAAATCAAATTGGCAGCGTAATTTATTGGTTTCGTATAATTGATCATTCAATGTAATATTACCCTAAAAGACTAACACCTATACTTACTATAAATTAATTTGGTTTGGAATTGAGAACCTCTTGGCATTTATAAGCTACTTTTAATATGTTGAACCTGTAGAATTACCTAATTGTATTATAAAAATCATGCGTGACTGAGAATACCCCTTGTTAGAATTAATTCATGTGTAATAGATTGTCATTTTCATAATGCAAGGATCACTCAAGACTTCCATCTAGAATTTTATACATGTAGACATTTGTGTATATGCATAGAAGCATAAGCCCTTGATTCATTGTCATTTTCATTTTGTTCTGGATTTCTTCCCATGCAAATTCATAAAATATTTTGATTGTTGTTTATTGTTAGACTTCCTTTGGGTTTTGCGTTTATCATACTCTTGGAACTTTTATTTAACATTTTGGAGCTTTTGCATTTTTTGAAGAACCGTGAACATTTGTAGGTAGCAAAAGTTGGTTGGGTAATGATTGTCATGGTTTATATTGATCTTGCAAAATATTTAAAATACACTCTCTTAACATTTAAGGGGAGGTATTTGATATCTTTTTTAGGAATAAGATTAACTACTAAAAAGGCCAAGCTTCAAGCTTGAAATGCTAGAAAGTATTAGTATGTTAACACTTCAAATGTTTGTTGAGAAGTGTATGTGGTTTATTAGAAGGTATTCAAGTATCAACAATGTCATGCACTCATTTAAGTTGTAAGAGTGGATTCAATAAGAATTGGTTTGGTTTATTTTGATATGGTAAAGCCTTAATATGGAGGAATACAAATATCTTCTAAAAACACTTGTAACATTTGAGACGAGGTATTTTACTGAAGTTAAGAATAACATCAACAATTAAAAAGGTGGAGCTTTGAGTTTGAAACATGTCCAAAGAAGAGAGTGGCAATGAGAGAAAGTATTAGTTCGTTCACACTTCAAATGTTTTCTAAGAAGAGTATAAGTGACCATGGTAAAAGGTATCCAAGTAAAAAAATCTGTATGAGTGATCATCTTTTTTAACATTTTATATATATATATATATATATATATATATATATATATATATATATATATATATATATATATATATAGTTTACCAAGAATGGTGTGAGAAGTGTCAAGGTCATTATGCAATACTTGATAAATCTTGCATTTATTAAAATGGTGTTGGTTGCATTGTGTTATAATTACTTTTCAACTATAATGTTTGAACTCTATTTGTTGAAAAGCTTGGAAATGCTCATATCATTGTCTAATATGACAATTGGTAGAGGCCAATGGAAGAACTAGGGCGTTGCCATAAATTTAGTTATGAAAGATTCACTTATATTTGCATATTGTTTTTTGTTTGTATAGTTAATTGTGCTCTATAGGAAAATGTTATCTTTTTTATAATCAATAAGAAAATGTTGTCTTCCTATTATAATCAATAAGAAAATGTTGTCTTTGTTATAATCAATAAGAAAATGTTATCTTTGCTATAATCGATATGATCTTCAAAGGGATTCTAATTGAATAACTTTATCAATTATTGAATTTAATGGAAGATTCTTATAAACTAAAGATAGCTAAAGACTCTTTAGTGTTGATCTATTGATTGGTATACACTTGACATTTTTACATATAATGATAGGGATGGTGTTTAGTCTATTTAGAAGGTGCTCATTGGCAATATTCATTTTCACTGAATTTCAGTTTGAAGGGGTTCCCAAGCTAATGTTAGAATTATGATAGTGTATGAAGACAAATTAGTGTTTTTTAATTAAACTAATACTGTAATAGATATTGATTGGTTTGTTTGAACTGAAATAAAAGAATTGCAATGTGTTCAATTTGTATCATTGTGAACATTTGAATGGGTGTTGTCAATAATTACATCGGGGGTGTTGTCATTTTAGATTTGTCTGTCCACAACATCCTTTAAAACTTGGAATAGTTAAAATTTCAATGAAAACCCCTTCTACTTATCAATCAAGAGGGAAAAAAACTTTGGTCACAACCTGAAGCAAAATTTTCAACCAAACATAGCTTAGGGGAATTGAACCAGAGACAACATTGAAAACAAATATCAATGTAAAAAATCATTCCCAATCTCAAAGCGATTAATTACAAACGCGTTGCATTTTAGTGTAAGTCGAACAAAATTATAAAATAAATAAATGTTTGGGATTGTTTTCATAGGTTTTCATTGTTGAGTCGTGAAAATTAGTGTGTTCGGTGCTTTTTATTTTATTTATAATAAAGAGGATTAAATACACACAAATAAATAACTATTCAAAAGGAGTATGAATAATTTGAACTAACGATTGCATTGTTATATAAAAAGACAAAATAATTATTAAGAGCATTCAAATAATTGATTAACGTTTTGTGGTAAGAACATATCCTACATATACCGAAAAAAATGTAAACATGCGTAATATTTTAGAATGTTGGTAAAGTTTGTCTACCATTAGCCAAATTTTTTTTGAATCTTTACCAACGCGTGCTTCACATCCCACCTCCATAATGCCTACACATTCATGTTGTATCACCATTAGCTCTTTCACAACATAATCCCCGCCATTGTGTTCTTGTAACAACAAAAACATAAACTCAAACTTAATTAATGTTATTGATTTGTCATAAGATTATAATGATGGATATATAAATACCATGAAATAATGCGCATTACTACCACAAATACCCAGAACCTCGGTGCACACTCCTACATCATACAAAAGGATATATTCATAATCACCAAATTAATGTAGAAAGGGATGTTGCAAAAGAGAAATTAAGATATGATTATCTAAAGAAGAAAGTTTATAAGGCTGAATACGAAGTCTTATCCCACATAGCCATGACGCCATTTTTTCAACCTCTCCATTTTCCTCCCACTTCCCTGTGTTGTGCAAATGAGAAATTAATATATGGTTACTCAGAGAAGGAAGTTTATAGGGTTGAATACCAACTCTTCATCCCACATAGCCATTATATCGTTTTCTCAACCTCTCTATTTTCCTCCCGCTTGCCTTCTTTCCACATTTTATTATCATGGTTTCAATTCAAATTCACCATCCACAAAATTCATTGATGAAAGAATGAGATATAAAATCAGATATAAAATAGCGGCTTATGGGACAAATGCGTATAGAAAAATGTGGCTGTTAAAACAACTACGATAAAAATCCCATGCTCTGAAGATTTGACAGTTGATGTGCCAAGGCTTGTTCGCACAAGGTGGGCTCAAATTATTCGCATGTTTGATAAATGTTGCTACGGTACTTAGGTTAAGCGGTCCCTTTATTTTTTTTTGTTATTATTAAAAACTTATTAATATATATTTAATTAATATTCTTATATAAATTAATTATAATATAGATTAATAGTTTATTTAATATATATTATTATACAATAGCGTGTGTATTGATATGACCTTATTCTTTGTTAATCAATGTATATTCAATTTAATGGTTATATGACTTATTTTCATTTTTCAATTATGTAATACAAATATAGATTATTTTTAATATGTATTGTTTTTACTATCAATTATACTAATATTTGAAGGGTAAATATTTGATAAATAATTGTCATATTTTCGATTTTATGATATCGATCATCAATTAACAAATTAAGTTTCTATTTACGGGTAATTATGGTGGGCAATTCACTTATTTATTTATGTGCATTCAGGGCATAAAGTGAAATTTCATTTCTTGAAGTTAATGATGCCTCCATTTTTATTCATTATATTCAATGACACCTTCATCAATTTATCTCATACATTTTCAAATATTTTGCATATCTACTAATAACGACAAGTACTCTTGTTGCAAGATGAACTTTGTTTTTCTAATATTTTATTTTTTAATGTGTATTTATACCTATAAAATAAAATAAAAATAATATAATATAATATAATTTTAATAATATTATATTATATTTATTGTGTATATATTATATATAAATACAAATAATTTATATTATATAATAGTAATATATACTAATATTATTAATTTATATAAAATTAATATAAATTGTATTATGTATATATAATATTAATATAAATATATAACACAATTACACACACACACACACATGTGCACACATACATTTATATCTATATAAGATTAATATATAATAAATATATTATATCGAAAGGGTTGTAGTCTAATTGGTGAGGATGATGGTTGCTTATATCTATCCACCAAGGTACAAATCCCTCTAGATCCTTGACACACAAAGTCAAGCGATTAAGCCCAAGGTCATGTCCTATGTGAGTTTGACGGCATGGATGCCCCTTAGTTGTGGGTGCTTAGCCAAGGAGCTCACTTATATAGATGTATGCTTACTCGACATTGTAAATTTGCTATATATTTACTCCATAAATATGAGTAGAGAGCATTCTACTATCATCATCATCATTATATAATTTTATTTTATACACGCACGCGCGCACACACACACACACACACACACACACACACATAAAACGAGTTTTGTAAAGTTATATCATAAGAGGCAATGACATGGTATTTCAGAGGGTATTGTATGCCATAGGTCTTGTATCATACAACAAACACGGATTCAAGGTAACTGTTAGATATACATGACATGTACCCATTGGAAAGAGGTCCACAACTTGCAAGGTGATGATATATTTGATTGGTTGTTTTGTTTTGTCAAGGGTTAACAAGGATGTCATGAAAGTTGATTTGATTATAACATGTCTTCACATTTGATGTGTAGCTTGAATCTGTACTGCAATGTTGCTTACATAGAGACAAGACATTGAGGTACAAGAGTCTATCTTATAGTTTCCATTCATCCAAGCTACCAATATTTTGACACATGAAGTAATTATATCAGGGATCTTTTTATGAAATTGTTGTTGTTTAACGCTTTATATACAAAAGGTGAGATGAGGTCAATAGTCATCAGTTTCAAATGAGATACACCTACCAATTTACAGTGTTATACGTTAGAAAACCCTGCTTCACCAAAACATCAACACCTCTCTTAATATAACTCACACTTTTAAAATAGTTACCAATATATATACTATTTAGTATTTGTCAATAACATGTACACCATTTAATTGAAGAAATTGAATGCAAGTACCAAATTGCACTCTATAACCATTCATTTGGATCTCTCCAATTGATTACATTGATGGTATTATTAATGAATATTCGATTTTACAATTTTGAGGACTCATGCTATGTTTGTATTTCAACTACAATTTTATTTATAAACACTACATACAATAGTCCTTTCAAACCATGACAGCGTAGCATTAGATGAAATTTTAAGGATTGCCTTAACATAATATATTTTCAACATGACATGAACTTTAAGGACATTGAAAGGGAGCCTAGTTAACTTTTACTTGACCAATAAGAATTAGTCACTATGTATAAGAAACAACCATTTTATTTTATTTGACAATGTGTTATTTGAAAAAATGAAGTGGAAAATAATCACATTTTTTATGAAGCACAATCAAAGATCTATGGTATCTAATGTAGATTTAAATTGAATTTAATTATTATAATTTTTTTTATTTTATTTTTAAACATGTGAAAAAAATTAGATCAATAATAAGTAAAATTATATTAATTTATTTATTTTTCATCATTATATATTACAACAAAAATTAATTATACATTTAAAAAATATAAATGAATTGTTGCATTGAAGTAACGTTGTTGATGCAATGTCCATCCCATGCCCAAACTTGAATTCAACTCTAATCTTGCGAAGTTACAACCATACTATGAAGAAATATTGTGAAATTAACCTTAAACCGCCAATATATTAGATTTCAAGTCTTGCAAAGTTAACCTTGATAAGGTGGCTATGTCTTGTGAAGTCTCTTCAAGGTGATCTTGTGTAATTAGCATGTAGTATGTTTACCATGGAATAAAGAAATTGGAGTAGGATAGGTGTTTGGAAAGGATAAAGATTGAGCCATTAATTAATAAGTTCAAAATGATTTTCATACTAACTTTGATGGTCATGTAAAATGGCTCATATATCATGGTGTTTTTTTTTTTTAAGAGATTATTATTTATATTAATATAAAAAAATAATAATGGAATCCAAAAAAACAATAAGTTTATTTGTAGAAATATTAAAAATCTAAAAATAGTGATTCTTAAAATTGAAGTTTTTGCACAAATCAACTTTATTACTAATGTTCCAAGATACCATGGGAACTTAAAGTTTTGGTGTAAACCTCTCCACAAAAAAATTGTTGCAAGCAAAAAGTGTTATGAAGAAATGAAGCTTATAAGGGTAGCAATGACAACAAATACGTGGACATATTTTGAATAACACATATAACTAGTTGGACACATCCGACAAGTGTTACCTTGTGTCGTTTGGATAGAAAACTTAGATTGAAACAATCTTTTAGAGAATACCAATTACACCATATTTTTTTGTGATAAGAGGAATACCAAATATATTTGGCATGGAAATCAACTGATTAGAAATAAATAATTTGAATTAGCTTCTACATCTGACACACCAGGTATGAAAAACAAGTGTTGCCAAAGTTCACTTTTGCATAGAGGCTTTTTGGTATGATGCCAAAATCATATTCAAATTTGATCCATAAGTATCATAAAAAACAATCCACCCCACAACATGAACGCACCTAGTTTTAGTTAGTAGTAGGGCTTAAATTGAAGTATTCCTTATATGATGGTGAAACCACAACTAAAACTAGAGAGACGGTTTTGAAACCACTAGTCTGCATTAACATGTGGTTTCGCCTGAGTGATATGTTTGGGTAAGGTAATGGCATTGGACATTGTCTCCTCAATCGCTAAGACAATTAAGAATCTTTCGTTGTATGTAAAGACACTTTTGAGGATGTTAAGAGAGGCACATATTAGGGGAGGTATCATAGAATGTGAGTGATAAAGTCAGTGTTCAAGCAAGTTTTAGGAGAAGGACTAAAGAGTAGAGCTGAGTTGAATGAGAATGATAACATGGTGTATGTTGTATTTGTTGAATGAACTCTTTGTAATATGTCTTTGGCCATTAGGAAATTTCCACTTCCAACTTGTTTTCTGCATATTGGGTTTTCCAAACCAAAACTCTTGTGTTATTCATTGTTCATGTGCGTGCTTATGGTAGTGTTCATTTACAGATATATTTCATTTATGCAAATATTGTTTAATTTTACATCAACACATTATAGTAATTCAAAGTCATTTATGCATTCCAAACTATCTTTTTGAAATAAAATCAAAGTAGCACAAGAATTTATGATTATGTAGTTTTTATTAGGAAATTTATCTTAGAAATTTGCATATCATTTTGGTATCAAAGCATGATTAATCTTTGGGTATTTTGAAAAGTTTTGAGTTGATTTGTATGACAGTGAAAAGATCAAAAGAGGAAGCAATGTTGCCTTGCAATCTCGATATTTCTACAAGAAGGTGGAATTAATAGGTAATAGAAATTGCATAAGACAAATAAATTATTACCAACAAATTTGGTGCACTAGAGTCATGTATTGAAGGCATGATGAAGTTCCAAGACAACACCAAACAACAAGATCTCATAGATAGGAGCCCAATATCCATGGACATGGTAGTTCATGCTCTAACTAGGAAGTTTGGCATCAGAGAGAAAGAGCCCCATGAAGAAGAAGAATACTTCATGGACGAGCATGAATAACCTCCAAATGACAGGAGTAAAGCTAAGGTAAAATATGAACACAATCCATTCAAAATGGAAACCAACGTTGAGTTTAAATACTTTGAAAGAAAAGTGGATGTTGAATTGTTAGACAAATAATCGAAACAAATGTAGGTGTATTTTAGTGTGCATAAAGTAGTAAGACACAAGAGATTTATTTTACATGTTCCAAGATGGAAGGTCATGCTCTAATTTGGTAGGAAAGTTATCTAGCATCTTTTGAAAAGAGAAAGAAGCTAGTTGTAACGAGTAGGAAGAATCCAAGGAATTATTATGTAAGAATTTTTATATTATTGGACATAAAATTGATTAGAAATTTAAGTGGCAATATTTTAGGCAAGGAGATGGTCAAAGTGTGAAAGACTATACCATGAAATTCTATAGACAAGCCATGTTCATGGGCTTGGGCTTGGGCTTGGGCTTGGGCTTGGACTTGGACTTGGACTTGGAGGATGAAAATAACTTGACCACTTCAAAAGTCTACATACACACCTAAGGAGACAGGGCATCTCAAGTAAGCCAAAGATCTTGATGATATGTGTGTGCAAGCATACTACATTGAGGAATAAAAAAGGCAAGGAAGGAGGGAGCTCTCAAACAAAATCAGTGAAAAAATCAGTTCAAGCACCTTTCCTACTTGGTATGTGCATTGGCCTTACAAAGCCTTCAAGAAGGGTAAGTAGAAGGGTAAGTAGAAAGGTAAGACGAATGCCACAACTTTGCATAGTTTTTAAGGATCCAAAAAACCATTATAGCTATTGTATTGTAGATGGACATACTGACACTTAAGTGTTGGAAGTTACATCTGAAATTGCATCCAAATAATCATTCTAGGGAGAATTCTAAGAGGTCCATGGCATCTTTGAAACAACAATCCGAGGTAGAGATAAAAGAAAATTTTGATGTTGATGAGAAGCTAGGTTGCACTAGTACCAACACACAACAATGAAAAAGAAAGAGAAGAAATGGGTAAGCTATTCCAAATCAAGAAAACCAAGGTAAATGCACTTGTTGATATTGGTTCTCAATCCAATTTGATTTCAAATGAAGTTGTTAAAAAGTTTAGTTTGAAAACATTATTGGACATAATCATTGATGTATGAAGGATTATCATTGATGTCAAAGGCAGCGTGTGCTATTATGCATTAATAACAAAGGTGTTGCACTGAATGGTCAAGTTGTCGAGACCTCATGGAGTTGTGTGTGTACCTTGAATTCCAAGAACAATCATATGAATGCCTTTCCGATTTTTGTTTGGATATGGCTGAGTACACAGGTATTTTTTGGTGACAACATTTGCATACATGGCAACATCTAAATGAAACAATCACACCATGCTACTCCGATTTGTGCCTAGTCTTGGTGGACCAAGTTTTATGTCTTGCAGATGAGAGAAGCAAAAGTAATGCAGGGGCAAAGTAGGGCTCCTAGGCATTTGAAGAGTGTTTGAACACTTAGTCGTTTTCACAATTTGCATTTGTTCGGAAAGAGTGCTTCGGGAAAATGTTTGGTCTTCTCACTTAGTCGATTTTACAAGCTTAGGAATTCTTTCAGGAAAATGGTCTGGACCTTGTCGAACAAATGTCCAAAACTAAGTTTCCGAAGGAAATAAGTCAATTTTACAAGCTTGAGAATTCTTTCGGGAAAATGGTCTAGACCTTGTCGGACAAAATGTCTGCAACAAAGTTTCCGAAGGAAATAAGTCCCGATGATTTCTTTCGAGATTTCTGTCTAAGTCCCCTTGACACAACCCTGTAACAATCGTTCCACAACAATTGTTCCAAAGGATATGTTCCGTAGGGTATGTGTCCCAATCAAAAGCTCTGAAAGATATGAGTGAAGAATTGAAGGGCAATTCAAAGTTTTCGAAGGGCACTTGACATCTCGTCGGGAAAATTGTCCAGAAGTAAAAAGTCTGAAACAAAGGTGTCAAAGGGTATCTTACAAAGTTTCTGAAGGGCATTTTGAAAAGCCCCAAAAGGTACATTGCAAAAATGCTGAAAGAAAAAGTCGAAGGAAAAAGAGCACTTGGCATTTTGTTGGGGAAATTGTCCCAAAACCCCTTAAACAAAAAGGCTGCAACAAAAGGTTCTGAAGGGCACCTTGAGAAGCTTTCAAGGACCATTACAAAGTCTCTAAACGATAATTCAGAAGTGTAGGGCACTTTCACAAGTGTCGAAGGATTAAGGCAAGATAAAGGTCAAGCAAGTCTGAAGAGATCAAAGGAGCGAAAGCAATACATAGATGCCGAAGAAAATGAGATGAAGTCAACAAACCGAAGGATAACGATCAAGACGTGATAAAAATCATGTATCTTCTGAAATCAGATGACATGCAGAAGCTTGATAAGAAAGATCCAACAAAGCGAAGTGGAGTCAGTGAAGCAAAGTGACCTATAGTTAATGACACAATAGAGAGCAAAAGATCAAGCATATCTGAGATAATCGAAAGGAGCGAAAGTGACCCAATTATATAGGAGATCGCGAGATGCAAAAAGGAGCTCGACGGTTAATGAAAGAGCGAGATAAAATGCATTCTATTTTGGAGATCCAACAACTTGTGGGACCTTGGATAAAGAGATCGACGGATGTGTTTCAAAAGTTGGACTAATGCATATAAAAGCTCTGACATTGCAAGAAAGACTATGAATGGCGCCAAAGACAAGATCAACGATCCTCATTTAAAGACATGACCAGATAAACGGTTAGCTCGATGCGTTGACACAAAAACCAAGATTGATCTATTCAACCGATCAGTCTGTGATTACAAGATATGCGCATTTAAGATTTGACAAAAACGGTTGCCATAGTTAATAAGAAAGAGCGTGGGTTCCCTTGAAACGAGAAGCAGAAAGCGTACATGTCAAGTCGCATTAAATACGAATCCAGAACTGGAACCAAAATAGGGAAGTCTAAGTGTGAACATTATATGGTGGCTAACCCTAAAGAAAAAGCCTTGTCATATATATTATCTTCACAAAAATGATAAGGGTGTGGCTACCACTATTTGCTATTGCTATTACTATTGCTAAAGGCAAGCATCAGAGGAATACGAAGGGTGTCAGACAGAAGATGCAGACATAGACCAAGACAACATAGAGAAGATGAAGAGAGTGCAAAGAGCAAGATGAAGTGTGTATACATACAGACACAAAGTAAGATAGATGCAGAGTTGAAGAGATGCACGTAGAGATAAGGTGTGTAGTATGAGCAATCACATACAAGACTTGTAACAAAGAAATAGAGTTTGATTCTTTTGTATTTTGAAGTTGTAGCTTCATAATTTTGATCGGTTGGTGCCATGAGACAAAGTGAGTTGGTGCTCAGATAGGGAGTGGGTGCTTCCTTAGAGTGGGTGCTCTTGAATGTAACTAGTGTGGTTTTGCCAATGAAGCTGAATTAAAATAGTAAATTCTAGCAGTTATTCTCACCGTGATGATTTTTCCCTTTGAGTTTTTCACATTTAAACCTGGTGTAATATGTTTTTGTGTGTGTGAATGATCTCTACATTTGTTCTTTAATATGCATATGCATTTGTATCTTCTCTAAAAGTTTTAATGAACTAGTTTTAGTTGATCTACTGATTCCACCCCAGTCGCCCCCCTCTCAGTGGATAGTTGTGTTCAACAAACATATGATAATTCTCATCCATATATTTTAGGTTGGGTGAAGAAGGGTATATAGAATCAAGTGATTATGAAACGTAAATTCAAAATTGATATTAACCTTGATGAAATAAAAACAAATGTGATTTCTCTTTATGTGTTTCATGTGGTGTTTGAAAGTCCTCATTTGTATCTTAGGGATGTTATCTTCATGAAGAGGGCTAACAAAGACCTAAAGGTCAAGGATGGATCGACTATAGCATTAAGGTACATTGAAACAAAGCCCGTGCTTGATCTGGGGAGTGTCAACTAAGTTAAAAGATCATTCAAACAAAAAAGTATTGTTTAATTTTTTTGAAGGATAAGCAAGAGGATGGGTTAGAGATTTATGAAATTGATTGTGTTAACAATGGATTGAAAGGGTTGGATGAGCTTTCTTTTCAAGACTTACTGTTCCAAACTCCTAAAAGTTTTTCTCCAAAAAGGGACGTAGAACATGAGAATCAATTGTTGCTCAAATTAAACATTGATTAGTATAGGCAAATTCTTTTATAAAATAATGAAATGAAGAACTACTTGTAGAGTTGTTCGAGCAAGCAATCATACGCCCAATGACTTCATCATGTGGATCACCCATTGGGATGGTACAAAAGAAAACAACTTAGAGAATGTGCATAGACTATAGAGCCTCGAACAAGATTACCATAAAGAACAGATATCCACTTCCACATATTGATGGCTTGTTGGACCAACATTAACATGCTAAGCACTTTACAAAGTTTGATCTCTATTTTGGATACCATCAAGTTCATATGAAGGAGAGGGATGTATGGAAAACAACCTTCAAGACAAAACAAAATTTGTACAAATTGGAGAAGTCTCAAGCCAATTACAAGGCTAGACATAATGGGCACCAGAAAGAGCGTACAATCAAAATGGGAGATAAGGTATTGTTTTATTTGGGTAAGAAGAGGTTTTAAAACAAGCTACCAAGGCAAATGGTTGTCCAATGCAAGATTTAGGGTTCACGAAGTGGAAGAAGACTAAGATGAACAATGCAAGTGGAGATGTGATCCGAATAGAGTCGAACTTGTAAGTGTGATGTTGGCCCGAGTCGAGAGCTCGCATTGATGTTGTGGATTTAGCACTAAGATGTTTAGGCGAGTTAGGTCAGTGTTGGGATGAGGCATAATCTGGGAGTCCTCAAAATCAGCGTTCCGTTGTAAACAGGGAATGTGGACCGTCCCAGTGCCACATGGGGTGACTAGAGAGTCTAGCCCCATGACAAATTAGGAAGCTGAAACCTCTAAGTTATAGCTCATTTTCCATCTTAGAGTATATTGGAGAGAATGTTCTTAGGCTTGATCTTCCCTCATTCATAAGGATGTACTCATTAATGAATTATGAAAGTTTGCATATGTATGAGCCATCCATGTTGTACGAGGAAGAAGAAAAACAATTACCATTCTCTTAGAAGACTTGGTCATGGACACACAGGTAGTGTTGGAGGAGGATGTAGTGTTGTAGTGGAAATTTAAAGAGACTAGAAGGGGACCACATGAATTGTGGTAAGATGGCATCAAGTGAAGGCCACCAAAACAAGCAAGATGTTACCTCAAGTAGAAAGTGGGAGAATTGTTCCAACATCTCCTGCCCCACTAAGCTTTTTTGTGGGTCCGAAAGCCTCTGAAAAAGGAGGTATGATCCATAATGTTAAAAAAAAAACATCTACTTATCAGTCAATGTGAACAAACCCTATTTCAGTCAAGAGTAGGGCTTCAATTTAAACATTCCTGGTAAGAAAGCAAAATCGCTGCTAAAAACGAGGCAATTGTGCAACTGCCAGGGCACTTGCAGAACTGCTAGTCTCTGTAGAGCAACATTTAAGAAACCAACTGTCCGGTCTGCATTAACACGCAGTTTTGCTCGAATGCTTTGCTTAGGTAAAGTAACCACAGAGGATGTTGTCTCTTTTGTTCCTAAGATGACTGGGAGTCCTCCAATGCACGGAAGGACACTCTTGAGGATGTTAAGAAAGAGGCTGGATCGGGAAAAAACATCAGAGAATGTGGTTGACATAGTGAATGTTCAAGTTGGTTGTAGGAGAAGGAATATGAAGGGGAGAGGATATGAGTGGGCAGTAAGAGAGCATGATGTCTGCTGTACATATTCAATGAATTTTTGTAATCCATATTTGGCCATAGGAATATAGGAAGCCGGGCAATTACCACTTCCAACTGGCTTTTCTCCATCATGGGGTTTTCTAGACCAGAACTCATCCATTTTTCATGTGTGCGCTTGCTCTATTAGTCTTCTTTTACAGTTATATTTCATTTCTGCAATTATTGTTTAAGTTTCCAATAACACGTTACCCTTAATTCAAAGTCATTAATGCATTCCAAACTGTCATTTTGAACTAAAATCAAAACAGCACAGCAATTTATGATTCTGTAGTTTCTATTAGGCAATTGTTTTTAGAAGTGTACATATCAAAATTAAACATCTCCTACCAAATAATCATGCGTAAGCAAAGGTCTATCATCTGCTAATTGTAAACGAGTATCTGGGACACATCAATCTGCTGCGCTGCTAAGGTTGCATAAAGTGCACAACTAATACCTTTAGCTATCGGGATTAATGAACCTCTCTCTAGCAAAGTCTTCAAGTATAATTAGATAGCGTTCCTTGGACACTATTCAGTTTCACCATAACAGAGAAACTGGCTGTAGGCGCCCACCTGTAGATCCACAAAGTTTCTCATTCTATAGTTATGTTTTCTGATATACAGCATCATGAATCAGAAGTGGTATCACAAAATGTTGTGCTTCAGACATGCAAGTTAACAAAATTCTTAAAGAAATGGTATTCACATTCACATTTGAATTGTAATGACATCTGAACCAGATACATGACAATAAGTCTAGTGGATGCCAGAATTGAAAGTCTATGATTGGCTTGGTATCTTTGTAATCCAGCTAAATGCAAATCAATTCTTGCACATCTTGAAAACTAGCAGAATGAAGGAAGGAAGAAATATCATTACAGTTCAACTGTGGAAACAAAAATAATTGTTAAGAGTAATATCAATTTGAACAATGCTGTTGCTTGTACAATTATATCCTTTGATCAGGGCAAGAGCAATCTTGCATATACACAAATATGTGTATGACAATCAAATTTGCAAATATATGTATAACAACCAAATTTGGAAACTATCAAATTAAGTATCCTCTTATTCACTTGGAGTGTTCAGAGCAGAATGCAACACCTCTTCAAGATACTTCTCTGCTGCTGCATATTCTCTCCTCTTATCCTCAATGGCTAATGCAGCAAGTGCTTTGTCCTGTCCCATAAGAATAATATATTTTCATTCTAAATACTGCAAGAGTCCATACTAAGGATATTATCAGAAAAGAGTTATATAGGAAGAGGGAATAGAAGACTTACAGGCGGCAAATCTTGATAGCTTCTTAAGGTATCCAAAATGGGTTTAGTTTTCCTCTCTAGTTCATTCCGATGTTCAGCCATTTCCATCAAGACGCCATGGCTTATTTCTGGAGTATATCCAACTCGGTTCAGCAATGCCTGTTTAGGAAACAAAGAAATCCGTTTGAAATAGAGTGATATTTTGACCTTTGCTGAGACAAATAATTGAACACATAACAAAGACATCTACCAGTTAAGGAATGTTCAGGTTTTTATAAAGAGGACACAGATATGTGAAGGTTTAAGATGTCCTTTTTGCCATGTGTGTCCATAACAAACAGTACCAGTCAAACATAGTAGCGAACTTGTCATGCAACTGTTAGGGGCATATAATGTAACTTCAAATTGTTTTAGAATATGAAATAAGGCCATACGTTTGTCTACCTTATAGTTTGAAAGTTGCTGTAAGTATTGACGCTCTTTTGAAACCATTATCTTCAGATTTGTTTGCCAGTGCATCATTGGACCCTCACGGCTGGCTATTTCTTCTTCCAACTGTGCAAGCGTTCTTCAGAAACAGTGCATATGTTTTAGCCCCAATTCAATTCCAAGTTCCAACCACTCAAAAATAGGTAGAAAGCTAAATGACCTAGTTATGTGCATTTGAAGGTGGTCCTCTAGTTGTCAATGTAAATGCAATGCAGTATGTTAAATGTGCAAGTTATATCTATTTAAGGGTTCAAATCAAGATATAGAACAGATTTTCAAGAGTGATTTTTTGAGGACTTCCATAAAATTTCTGAAATATGCACTGAAACAGAAGAATGTAGCAAATACCTCTTCAAATAAGTCAGCCTAGCTATTGCTTTTCTAGTATTCTCAAGAAGAATTCTTGATTCCTTTTGCGCCTTGGCCCTCTTTTCCTCCACATCAGTTTTTCTCAAAGAAATGTCTCCCATTGCAACGAGAAAACTACAAATTGTTTCCCAAAACTTGACTATAAATAACACATAAATAATTAAGTGCAGGATAAAGGCCATCTATAATGCTTACCTGCTCATTTCAGTGTCTTTGATATTCAACAAGTTCGAAACACTTGCAAGCAGTTGGGCAGCTGTCGCAGCATTTGGAGAGAGGTTTTCATGGGCCAATCCTGCACTATCCAAAATCTCCCTTAACCTTGCAGCTGTCAGCAGGTAAACGGTAATCCTTGAATCAATCACAGTAGTATGAAAATTCTTTGACAGGTTAAAAAGACCTGTCCATGCATTTATGTAACTTTGTACCCAACACTATAAATAATAAATATAATCTTTCATAATGAAGCTCTACACTCTCAAAGGCCTGTTGACCTTGGTTGAGCTTGAAAAAGAGCCAAGTCCAATATCGTAAATTTGAACTTTATTTACTCTTTCAAGATTGTATTTTATCTGAGACAAGTTCGTTGAGTACCTCTTACTATTTAGACTTGGTCTGCAATAAGCTTGAAACTCTCTAGCTTTTATTCAATCTATATATTTGTTCGAATAATGTAAAATATTGATTATGCAACACCTTCCTCTATTGCCAAAGACAAACACCAAGTTCATCTACAGTAACTCCACAGATCATTACCAGGAAAATTTGATTGTCTAATACTTGGTAATCCCACATTGTGAAGTGCCTTTCCCCTTCTGAAGGGAGTAATCTATAAGATGTAGCATGAATGGGGCAGACTAAAGCTTCAAGCAAATTGGAAAGAAATCAATTGTTACAAGGATTATTTTGATCATTGGTGTTCTTCAAATATTAAGGGAACATACAATCAGTTATAGTATTGGAGCCTTTATGTAGGGCAAATATGCCAGATAATACAAATATCCTCTAATATAGGGAAAGGTAGAAAACCAGACTAAATCTAACACACATACAAGACGTTGTTCCACTAAGAGGGACGGGACTATAGACAAGGGCCGTATGTAATAAGGATAGCAAGGATACTACTAGGAGATCTATGCAAGGAAATGACGAACAAAAACCTACCTAGATCCAAGGTGTAAGAGGAGTAATCAAAAGAAAGATACTGCCATTAGGCGGTAACCAAGAGGAATCTAATCTATAGGGTTGTAACCAAAAGATATCTAATCTAAGGTTTGTAACCAAGATGTGTAAATAAGGGAAACAAAGCTTGCAAAGATAATATACCGTAACAAACATAAGCTCATGTAAGCATGGAAGACAATACATTATATATCCACCAAAATAAATAAAGAAAGAGTATAGGGTTAAGAATACTTACCTCGGGTTGACTTGTCAGCTCATCAATCTCCCCCTTGTTTCAAGTGACACATTGTGAGAGATGTTGAAGGTGAAGATCAAGATGAAAAGAAGAAGAACTAAGTATCCTTAGTTGGGGAATCCAAAGTTCAACTTCTCTTCTTGAAATCTTCAAAGGCTTTTTGCAAACTAGCCTCCCTCAAGTGTAAGCTCTTAAGTCTTAATTCCCTTTCTTCTTACTAAGGTGGATTTGAATGTGCAAGCAAAGTGGATTTGATGTCTTGCTTTACAAGAAATGACAAAGGGGATCTATATAAATATGGCTCAAAACCCAAAAAGCCACTACTCAAACTTAGTCGGCATCATCAGCTCGACCAAAGGCATATAAAAATGTTTGTTAAACATCGAATGGACTGATGGCGTCAACCAAGGGGGAAAACATTTCCAGACATCATCAGTCGGACCTATGACATTGGCTGAAAACACACAATTAGGAAGAAGAGGTGAGGAAAGGAAGAATGGGAACAAGCGGAGGACAAGTAAGCACATCACAAGATCTGGATGAAGGATATATAAGAAGATGATCATTGGGGAATCTCTCACAAAGTACCACGAACCAGCCCACGGATACTTGTCTAGCTATGCTATGAAGAATCTACGGGGTATGAAGACGATGTCTTGTCCTCTCTCGTCTCCATTGTATCCTTATTCTCGGGGACTCTGCCTATCCATAGATAGCATAACTTCACTATGACACGTCGGAGGTGGTAGAAACCGGTGATGCTTCAATGCTACAACTAATCTATAGATAAGCTGGTCGAGCCGAATCCCAGTGCACTCCTTACAATGTACACTCAAGGAGATTGATGTGCCAACAAGTCCTACAAGAGAAATCATTACAAGTGAAAAATAAGGTCTATACACGCCTTCATCATCCAGTGAGACCTATCCTTTCAACTGCAACTTTTCTTTAGATAAGTAAAGTTGTTAACTTGTTGCAAATTTAAAAAGAACGAGCAATCTGAAACAACCTCCTCCTGATCTTGATAAGCCTAGCCCTCATAGAAATTACCATAGGCCTGAACTTTGTTCTTCTGCTTTTTATTGTAAGACATTAGTCTAGACTTTGTTCCTTACATTTTAAGGAAATGGCACTCCAGTCATAGCCGGCAGGATAGAATGAACAGATAGCCACTACAGTACCAAATTATATATGTCTTGAAAAGGCAATGATTATAGAGCTACAAAACTGAGTGGCACATCATATAGATATATTCTGAACTGAAAGCTATCCGTTTCCTTTATGGAAAATCTGTAATGATTGCAAAGAGAGTGTGCTTGTGCAAGGAGGCTACTTCTATAAAATCGTCCACACTCTATCGTCCCATTCTTATCAAAGTCTCTGGATATATTCTGAACTGAAAGCTACCAATTTCCTTTATTGGAAAATCTGTAATCATTGTAAAGAGAGTGTGCTTGTGCAAGGAGGCTACTTTTATGCAATTTCCGCACTCTCTCACCTCATTCTTATCAAAGTCTCTATTCTTTCTTTAGAGATATCATGTGCAAGCTCTGCTGCTGTTGTGTGTTGCTGTGTAAATTTGGGTTCATGGCACAGAGAAGGAAGGTCTTAGGCAGGGGTGGCAGGCCAAAGAAGAGAAAGATAGTCCTTGGTGGGCTTGAAACTAACAGAAGATTGCAAAATAGTTTCCAAGCTGAGACTGATGACACTATCTTCATGATCAGGAGAATGCTTGTGTCACGGGGTGTGGATGATTTAAAAATTAACAGGGGGAAAGTGCACCCACTTGTCGGTGGAAAATGACTTTATCTACAAGACTTCAGAGTTCATTGAAAATGACGAGCTGTATGAATGGGTGTTGGCTTGTATAACGCGCAAGGAGGAGTTCCCGTCAAGATGAGTCTAAGAGGTTGAAGGGGAAGACCCTTGATGAGGAGGTGCCTATCAAATTTTAGGGTGACGAGGAGACTCCTGCCCCACAGCAGTCTATCAATTCACTCTCAGGCCAATTTGAGACCCTTCGAAAATAATATCGGGGGCTGGCTGACCATGTGAATATATCATGGTTGATGACTCCGCTGTTCTTATCGGCAAGGACTGGCTACCAGTTCTGTTTCAGAGGTCTGAGGTTTCAGTTGGAAAAGGGGCTTCAGAGGGTATTATGCGGAAAGTGGGCTGGCCAGTTGGTAGACCAAGGAAAATTCAATTAGGAATGGAGGAGAACCATACCGGAGGAGGTACTGGACCTAAGTGCCATCATGAATGAACCAATAAGGTCCAAAGAAGAGGTGCAAGAGAGCTTTACTCTCTCTGAAATCACCCCGAAACAAAATTATGTATGTCTTTAAGCAGTGGGCTGAGTGCATGGACTGGAATTAGAGCAGTGAGCTAGTATTTGGAGGGGTGGATGGCGCTGACAAAGCTTGAGGTGGCAGCTTAGAATGCCGGTCTTTCATGCAGCAGGCAGATACCTGGGTGGCCGCTATGGTGGTGGGCATGTCAGAGAGATGCTGCGTTTGTACCTGGAAGAGGAGGATCTCTGACATGTCCATGTTTGATCCTTTTACATGTTTCGTTTGGTATGTCTCATTTTAACAGTATGATGTTTTGATGCCTCATTTTGGTCTGGGGAGGCATTTCTTCTGTAGTTACAATTCTCTAATATTTTTGGTTTTGGCTCTTTTTGGCCTTGGTTTTCAAGCTGTGTTGTTGTAAGGCTTTAATTGGGGGCCATTTATAAATCTTAATCTCGATATATTTTGCTGCACCCTGTTCAGATAGGGCAGTATTTTTGGTCGGAGAGGGATCCCCAGCCCCCAATCACTAAAATTAATTATTTCATCGATTTTATCAAATAGCATATAAAATCCAAATATTTAATGTACCATAAAGGTTTCCGAGCTATTTTATATTTGGACCCAAAAAAAATCTATAACACCAAATGCACAACTACCTTGACTTCGATATTCTTGAGCTTTTTGGCGCAGATCCGAAGAAAGAATTGTTGCAGCCTGAGTGCGGGCCTGCGAAACAGTGGCAACGGCATGCAGATGAGCCACGGTCCTAGGAGTGTACTCAAACTCTGGAACTTCTCTACCAGCAGCATCAAATACAGAATTAAGCCAGGCCTTAACATCTGCAATATGAGCAGTATCAAAGCTCGTCTTTCCTTCGCCTCCAGAAGGATCCAGCCCTGTAATGAGGTCCCCCATATCTGTTATTATCAAACCCACCTCACTGCCACACTACAAAAGCCTTTTGGACTTTCAGCCTTTATTAACTTCAAAACAAAAAATTGGCTGCTCTAAATCAACAATTTCTGTCTCATGCCCACCTTAATGCCCTACTCTGAAAACCTTATCCTGAGATCTTTTCAGCTTTTGGGGCCTAAAAATTAAGGACTCAATTGATGCAATGCCAATAATGAATTATTTGTTACAACCCCACTGTCAAACTCTTGTCCTGAGCCCTTTTCACTTGCTATGGACCTAAAAGAAGGTACCCACTAGATCCAACACCATTAATCAATGATCTGTTCCAAACCCACGTCAATGCCACTGACAGAACGCCGAATTTTCCAATCTTTTCATCTACTAAGTCCTCAAAAACCACGCCTAACTGCGACAAATCATCAATTCCTATAATAGCCACGCCAGTGTCACTTCAAACTCCTGATTTTACAATTGATTCAGTTGTCCTGATTTCCAAGTAGAACCCGCCAGCATTTCCCTAAGAAGACCAATTTCATGCCACGCCCACCTGAAATTCATTGTAAAATACCAAATATCTCCTTTGAGGATTCTGTTCCGTTTTAAAACCTCTCTTGTAGCCTTTTCTCAGCTATGATATATCTCAAGCTAAGTATCCGATTGCTCTAATCCTGTTAACCTTTCCTGAATCTCAAAACCCAGTTCAAGGCCACCTAAATTCATTCTTTTTCGGGCTTATAGCCGTTGATCCCAAGTGCCCAATTTCTCTCCTGCAGCTAAAACAGTTTCTGAAGTCCAAATCTGACTCCTCCAAATGTAGTTAACTGCTTATCACCACAAACCAAACAATGTACTGTACTTCAGATCTTTTGTACTTTAGCCCTTTGTTTCTACAGCTCAAGCTATTATGAAAACATCACATTGATTGACGATCAGCTAAAAAGTATGTCTAACAGATCTGTAAGCTCCTTTTTGGCTTTATCTATAAAGCCAGATCATTATTTTCTTGAATCTGAAAAATATAAAAAATGTATTCTGGGCCTGTTTTTTCAGACTTGAAAGCTTGCAGAATTTACTACGAATGACGGATGGTCTGATATTGTGGAGTGATGCTTGTGTTTTCAGTTTTCTACCTGTCAGTGTTGTATTTGTTGAAGTCTCAACACATTGAAATGAGTGGGAAATTACGCTGGGATTTTGAAACGGTGTGGTCACATGTGGCAAAGGCATGGGAATCACAGTTATTTGCTGGTAAGGAAAGCCCTAAGCGAAACTGCCGGCCCTTATTTTCAGTTTTGATTAAAAACGAGAAAGATAAGAGTCAAAATTCTCTGGATCATTGGGTGAGATGTTTCGTTACAATTCAATTTATCAAGAGTTTTATTTTATTTTTTTGTTTCCGTATATATATATATATATATGAGGTTCAAGTTTATTTAATTTATTATTTAATGGTAGTTGTTAAATGTAAAGTTTGGGATATAATTTAGTTGAATATATATATATATATTGGAAAGATAAAATATATATTTTTATTATTATTTTTAATGAATAAATATTAATATTTTTTCCTTTGTTTAAGCAATATTTGTTATGTGGAGTTTTTTAAGTTCAATTATAATTTTTAAGAAAAAAGTTGTGGTTGATTTCAAGAGTATTGTTGGTCGCTTATTGGAGTAAAAATTTATTATTAGGTACACTAGTGTGGCTTTCTGTAATTGATACCTCCGACATATTTAATGTGTCACAATAACTAGATTTTATTATCCTCTAGTCTCGAGAACATTGTCTTTAATGTAACTCACATTAAGTTGATCTAAAAATACACTATAAGAGGGGAGAAGATCTTTTTCCCTAGAAACTTGAATTTGTTAGAGGTGAAGACAATTGGGTTCAATAGTTTACATAGTTTTAAGTTTGTTTTCATAGTGGATAATGTTCAAGGTTTTGTTTTTGTTTAATGCAACGGATAATACTTTTATTGTGTTTGGAATGCAAACTCTGTATTATGAAAAAAATTAAATTGGGCTTTTCCTCTAAATTGAAGAAGGTGCCATTGTGAGTGGCCTTCATATTCAAATATTCTATGTATGATTTTTTGTCTTTTTTGGGTGCTTTCACAATGTATTATGCATGTGTTTATTTAATGTTTGTGAGAATAGTCCTCCCTATTATGTGAAACTAACCTTTGATTTTGTTTGGTGGTTTGTCATTGCTAATATGGTTGAGAATTTTGACCAAATGGTTATTGTAATTTGAGGGCCTTGTTGTTGCAAAGGCCACAAAGTGGTAATGTTGATGTGTTTTTTGTCTAGACCCAAATATATTTCATTTTTGGTGAACCATGGCCCTCTAGTAATGGTGAGATCCCATGTAATATCGCAAGAAAACACATAGCAATAATTGTGAAGCCATGAGGTGTTGGAACCATAGGGTATTTATTTTGTTCTTAAGTTATCTCCAATGAAATCAGTGAATCTATTGGAAATCTTGGCCACACATGTCACAATTTATTGTCCTTGATGTTGCATAAGCCATGGCATCACAAAATGTTGGTTTTATCTCTATGTTGACCCGCATACATTTTTTGGCGTTGTCTTTAGCAAATTTTGTGAACTACTTGAGAATTTTTATTGCACACATGTCATATTATTATGGAGTGGCAACAATCACAAGGCCACAAGATGACATAGCCACGAGGTTCATATTTTGTTCTTACATTGCTTTAGTGAACTTCGTGAATCCATTGAGAATATTGCCATATCGGTGTTGATGTTATTGAGGACATGACACCATAAAATCTTGGTTTTTTTCTCTGTTTGTTCCTAAATACTTTTTAATGTTTAGGTGTGTCACGGCAAGGTGATGAAATCCCATGTAATATTACAAGAAAACATTGGCTTTGTTTTGCATGTGACCATTTTCTAATCCACAAGACCTTTGTAATGGTGAAATCCCATGTAATATCGTTGAAAAACATGTGAAAATAATCACGGAGCCATGGTGATGGCTCCACAGGTTCCTTATTTTGTTTTTATGATGTCTTGAAAGAACTATGTGGTTAAAAAATAATTTCCTAACAATGTAGGGCTATTTAAATTAATGAAAATTAGTTTTTTTCCTTTTGTCCAAGCAAACCCTACTACATGTGGATTTTTTTCCCGTTGGATTATACTTTTTAGGAAAATTTATGTGCCATTATTTTCAAGAGTAATTGCCTTGTTGGTCTTTGGTCGTAGTGAAAACTTATTGTTGGTTACATTGGCATGGCTTTCTGTGATTAATGCATCTGACATTTTCAAATGTCTCAAGAGAACATTGTGGCAAATCTTGCTCACGTGAAGTTGATCTAAAAGAGCAGTGTAAGAATTTATAAGGCCCTTTCTGCGAGAAGCTTGAATGTTTTAGAGGTAAAGACAATTGGGTTCAATGGTTTAAATAGTTTTAAATCTATTTGTTTTTACAATGGATAATATTCAAGGGTTTTACTTTTTTTTTCGCAGTGGACAATACACAAGTTATGCTTAGTTTTTGAGAACAATATTCCTTGTTATGTGAAATGAAACTTCAATTATGTTTGGTGATTTTTGGTTGCTAATATGGCTAAGTATCTTTAATAAATGGCTATTACAATTCAGGGGCCTTGTTGTTGTAGAGGCCACATAATCACAAAGTTGATTTTTTTCCAGACCCAATCATATTCATTTTTGGTGTATTACAGCCACATGGTAATGGTGGGACGCCATGTAATATAACATGAAAACAAGTGGTAATAATCATGGGGCCATAGGGTGCATGTTTTGTTTTTAGGTTGTCTTCAGTGAACTCCATGAATTTGTTTAGAATCTTGGTGCATAGGTGTCACAATCTATTGTCTTTGATGTTGCAGTGGCCACGACATTGCAAAACCCTAGTTTTATCTCTAGTTGACTCGAATTTCTTTTTTCAAGAGTGGTCTTCAACAAATTTTGTGAACCACTTGAGAATCGTTATTGCACACATGTCACAATATTGCAAAGTGGAAATAATTGTGAGGCCATGGGATGATGGAGCCATGAAATCCATGTTTTGTTCTTAGGTTGTATTCAATGAACTTCGTGAATCCGTTGAGAATCTTGCGCTATCGGCATTGATGTTAAAGAGGCCACGACATCGTAAAATCCTGGTTTTATCTCTACTTAGACCCAAATACTTTTTTATGATTTGGTGTATCATTGCGAGGTGGTGAAATCATTGTAATATATATTTCTAAGACTTTGATGCTTTGTTCTTGCAATTTATTATCTAGAACTTTTTTTTTAGCCCCATAAATATGTTATCATTACTAATAGACAATAACACATCTAAAGAATATGATTCTTATAGAGTTAACTGTGTAATTTTTATTTTTTTTTTTGATGGTTCATATCCACTATTGGATCTATATTCAGGAAAGAGAAGAATGAAGTCAATGATTGAATGTGAAGAAGATACACAAGACCATAAATAGTATTGCGATACAAATGTGTTTAACCCTAAAATATAGATACAAGGAATCTAGGGTTAAAGGGGTAGAGATAGCTTAGGGCACAAGGATGGTAAACTATCTCTAGAGTAGGCTAATTATGTACGAAACTCAGAGAGAACATATACTAAATTAATAAATCTAAGATGCTAAGAATAAAAAGTAGTGAAGAATAGGTAGTATAATTTAGTTGTGCAATTGATTGAATGAGCTTGAATAGGTGCTTACTTGGTATTTTCGAAATGAATAATTAGTAGGCTTAGATTTGTATTTATATCACACCATTTGAAAATATCTTATGGTAAGATTCAATAAGACAAATGGGCCAGCCCATAGGATTCAAAATATTTAAAAATTAGATTAATTTTGAGGACTAGACTCTTGCATTGACAAAAGTGTCCTTATGTGGGACACAAGTGTCTAGCAAGCTAAGAAACTATCGAGGATCTAAAACTGACAGTGAAGGATATATATCAGGTTTTAAGTTTTATGTATAGTGTAGGAGATCTAAGTCATTATAAATGATATGGTCAGACCATAAGATAAGCAAATAGGCACAATGAGATGGGGAATGTGAGCCTTTTAGTAGTGGGAGGTCTAGAACTAAAGGGTAGAGCCCTGATAGGTATTTGTCAAGTATACAAGACTGAAATGCTATATAAATCAGATTTTAATGTCTAAACTTTGATAGAGTCCATTACCAATGAATTTTTTCACCCTCCATGGTATGTGGCCATTATAAATATAATTGGTCTCTATATCACATGATTGGTTAGTCAAAATGCTAAATCTTTTAGAATGAAAGGTGATTGAGGTAGAATTTTAGACAAAAACATTTAGTGTGGCTACATCCAAGTTTTGAATGTTTTGCATTATAGATGTAGATATAAAAATATGGTATTAGACATTTAACAATGTTAGTTTTGACCTACATTCACCCTACATGACTTGTGTGTACATATATGACTCTAACTTTCCATTCTCTCACATCCTTATGTTATCTATGGGTCAAATCCTTCCAAGTTGTTAGTCACCTATAGGAATTCCCCAAGTATGTATAAAAATAGTAAAATACCATACTTAGACATCTCCAGATCATTAGATCATTATTCCTATCTCTCAAACAAAACTATCAAACTTAGATGGTACCATCCAAACATGATGGTTTCATCCTTTAAGTGACAACAATCATATTTAAAAATGAAGCCATTTTTATGGGTTAGCCCATCCATCTATAATTTTGGTGGCATGAGAAGTTACCCAAATGCTCTCATATAAATAAAAAGTAGATCTAAGTTTATTCCCTATCTAAAAAGTATCTATCAAGCCTACACAAACACTTGCACATTCAAATGGACTACCCTATTCTTTCCAATTTTATAATCAATCACAAGGAACATGTATTAGCTAGTTTTGAAGCACCTCAAAGCCAAGCCAAAGTTTTCATTTACCAAGTGTTGAAAGCTAGACCACATGTTTCATACATTCAAGGAGAACTTATTGCACACATACACCTAACACAGATTACTACATATTATCTGATCTCCCTCTTCAGAGCATTAGATATGTATTCAATGCCCAACCATTCAATAAGAATTGGTTGGGGGTCAACTTAACTCATCTTTATTTTGATTTTTCAAGGTATTAACCTAGTGTCAAATGTGGACATAGGGTTTCAAGTGAAGGGTATATATTTATGGGTAGTGTGCATATAGTCAGAATCTAGGATCAAACACAATTATAAAAAAGTAGTCACACTAGCTTGTACCTGAACAAAAGTGAAAAATTCATCCAGATAGAACCATCAGACTTGGAACACAACATTAGATAGTAATAACTTGAACCTAACGGTACTATCCCAATGAGCCCAAAACTCTAGCTCCTAATTTGAGTGACTCACCATATAATTTTTATCTTCCATGTTGTTGTCATCAACATGCCCTAATTTATCTCAAAATGGAGACCCCCCTTCATACGAACATAGTCCTATGTGGATTTCGGTGACATCTTACATATCTATTAGATTTGAATTTAAACATCTATTATATCTTTAGCTCAGAAATAAAGTTTAGAAGTCAAGATATTTAATATGATTATATATTTTATTGAAATTATGGATAGTATTTATAAATGTCATATGTATTTTATCATGTCATATAACAATGCCCCTAAGTCTTAATGAGCAGGCCTACACATTCATGGCACCTAGGCTACTTCCCAACTCTTTGTGGCTCCTTTACATTGGTCGCACTTTTCTATAAATTATCCTTAATTGTTGTTCTTTTGTGACATTTCATGGTATTTGGATCACTTTGACTCCTCAATAGCAGTCAAAATATACCTCAAGGCTTCCCCTTAGCATGTGACCTATCTGTGGCATCAATCTCTTTAGCAACATTGGTAGCTCTATGTGACACGCAGACTTGGTTGTGACACTTTATACTGTGACATATCATCCAACTGGTGGATAAAAATACTGAAATATCATTGATGTCCCATGATGAAAACTGACAACAATTACAAAGTGACAAGAAATGCCAAACATTTATGATGGTCCCCACAACAAATATTAACTGAATCATCATACTCTTGCATGCCCCCAACATGGGGAATATTTGATGATGATATCTTTGACCATCCTTGCTTGTCCTTTTCTGAGCATGCTTATAGTTGTAATCAATTTTGGCATCATAGAAAGAGGTGGCCTAAGCCCCTTTGGCTCTATATGTTCATCTTTGGAACACTTTGTAAGGGTCAAATCTTTGGGTTTTTGACTAAGCTACATTGTTATTTGGTTCACTTTGCTAGTGGGTCACCAAGAGAGAAATTAAATTAATATAAATACAAGCTTCAAGAATTTGAGAGAAAGTATATGAATCATTTCTTTGTCTTCTTTCCCAATTTTATGCTATGTAGAGATACTATTGATTAAGCTAATTTGTTTGTGAATATGCTTGTAAATTGGTAATAGTTGGGATTGCACAAATGGTTATTCTGTCTATCTTGTATGTATCAAGTTCAATATAAACTCAACTTCCAATTGTATGTGCAACTGGTCAATTCATCAAAATTTTATCTCTTAGATTGATGTTATATGATTCTTTCCAATCATTTTCCTTGGACTCTTGGTTGTGTTTACTTTGATTTGAGTTATAGCTAGATTGAATCAAATATTAGTTTTAGCATGCATGATTCACTTAACCAGGTTTGTCTGGATATATTTGTCTTTATAGGTATATGACACCCCTTATTTTTTCCCCTTCCTCTCCCTCTCTTTTATGCTTTGTTTTTTGATCCACCACCTTAGTATAGTCTTCATTGTGTATAAGTCACACCCTATATTTTGGAATTATTGTGGAACTATTGAGATTAAACTTCTATTTAAACACCTTGTGACAATTTTGTATGATGCTTTAACTGTTATTCCACCAAGTGGCTATGTGTAAATCTGAATACCCACAATGCATGCCTTGGACTACCCCCCCCAAATTCCTAAAACAAGAAGGGCAAAAGCCCTATATATTGGTCTGTGTAAACCACATCAACCCATATCAATAAGAAACTAGAATTTAAAGGAGGGACATCTTAATGGATTTGTAATATTTGATCCACGGTTTATTTAGACCTTTCTTTTAAACTCCTCCCCATTTTATTGAATGCCATGGAATACACAAACACATGTCAACAAAAAATTGGTGCTAGAAGGAGGGATGAATAGTTTGTGGCCTATAATCTTTGTTATATTCCATGGCTCTCCCCTTTTTGTGCTTTCATTTCCTATTTTTGTACCTAAATTGTCCATATAATATTTATTTATTGGGTATCACAATTTTTGTTTGAGGGGTTATATTTATTATATATGTGGTTACACAATTGTGTGCAATTATATTTCATATAATATGTGATATCATATGCACGGTGCCATGGTCTATATCATAAAAACTATTATTTATAGTATAATATGCTTAGTGCGTACATTGTCATGGCCCCTACCATGCATCTATTGGGCATACTTATACTTTGTGTATGTTTTTTTGTTGTATCTCACCCCCTAGGGGCATATTATTACATTGGGGCATGTCATTTGTACTTCTCATTGTGGAATTATCACCTATATCCTTCTATTTGGGAAACACAATCACCCTTATACATCACTAACTATCTATATGTTTTCATTGGGGCATCATGCTTACATGTTCATAGTGTTAGTTATCTATACATATCTATTGGGGCAACATACCCACATGATTATCACCATTCTATTTGTACATTGCCATTAGAGGCATGATACATACACATTCATCACAAGTTCATTGATTATATTTTATGCTATCAAAGAAGCCACACTATTACATTGGTTATGTACACCATATTGTAGACATCTTGTTGTCCCCCATGGGGGCATGTTCTTTTCCTCTATACATATTACTAATTGGCATTGGTGCATTATACCCATACATTCTCCACGAACAATATAATTGATATTGTATTACTTATATGGAGCCTATTACATCATTGTGCCTATTGATCTTAAATTTATTATATTAGGATGGGCTCACATATCCCATGTCCTTCTTACACCTAGTCACATTCCAATTATCACATTTGATATATCTATTATTGTATCTTAGCCATATTGGGGCATATTATTATAATGGGGCATCACACTTATCCATATTTATAGGGTAATATTAGAGCATATCACTTTTCCCTCCCTTATCCTATCCCATGTTCACATGGGTTACATATTCCTATCATATCTTACATGAATATGTATTTCTATAGTTATATAGTGTTACAAATGTACTTTCAATTACTAAAACAATGAATCTAGTTTTTATATATTACACATAGTGTGCATGACTCTTTCATTTGATATGAGTGATATGCAGGAACATGTGCATACCTCACATCAAAAGTGGGGCATCTATCCATATATTATACTACTAATTGCATATTCTAATTATACAAAATATACCAAGAGATACCACAAGTCTCTAGATGTCTACTTTCTTGACCAAGAAGTAGAATGTTTTCCCATGTGTTGTTGATCAATTATAGTTTAAATTTGGGCACCAAAGTTCTAAGGGTGACATCATGGTTCGAGTACCACCAGATGTATTCATCCATTTGATTCTTTCCAGTTCATTTATTTCATTTTCTTTACATCAATTGTCAAAATTCTAAGATGTTTATCTACTTATTATCATTCATGTTTACTTGCAAGTACATTCAAGTTGTTGATGATAGAGCATCAATACATACAAGTTAATATATAGAGTCTTTATCTTTTCATCCCTATTAGGTAATACTTAGGTACGTGCCTAATTTTTTTTAACTTTGATGTATGCATGAATTCACATACACACACTAAAGTGGGGAGTTATATAAACACTTAATTTTGGCACAATTCATTTTGCCATCGTGTATTTTTTATTTTTTAGGCATTTAGTCCATGTACATACATGTGCCTCTTTTCAATCACTTTCCCCTTATGTTGGGCCATATATCATCTTCCATTGACATAAAATTTCCTTACAGCTTGAATTTATGTTTATGTTGGGTCAATTATAATATGGAATGTTTGAAAACCTACAAATCAACTATTTATTTTTCTTTGTATGACCCCAAATACTCCTTGCATGTCCAAATAAATATTTTAGGATTTTTCTTGGAACATAATTGGCCCACATTTTTGTCTTAGGTCATAATCGGCCTCAGGATTTTGTCCCTTTGTCTTTGGGTCATTTGTGTCATTTTATATGTTTCTCGTGCCTTGAATTTTATCTTTCACTTTTTTACAATCGACCTATGCACAAATGTGACCATTCTAAATTTAAAGATCCATATATATATACACATGTACCCTAAGCTATTCAATCATAAATTACATTTATATTATATATTTTGTACACTTGTTAAGGAACTTACACATTGATTATATGTTACTATTATTCCCATTATCTATACATTGGAGTCTATTGGTTGCACACTTGTACCAAAAGAGTCTCATTAAGAATCATATAGTTGTATTTGATTATTTAGGGAGAGAAGGTGAAGTAATTTTTCTCATTTGGTTAAGAAAACTCACAAACATTAAAACCAAATTGAGCCGTTATTTTGAATGAGTGTGATATGTAGTTGTAACTCTAAAGAAGGGGCCTAGGAAAATTAACTAAAAAATTATTTCATCTTTTATTGTGGTTAGGATTACTTATGTTGTTGAAAAAATTAATTATGTAACTTTTAGTTAAGTTAACTTAGGTAGTTAGCTTTTCTACCAAGTCTAGTTAGTGTGCACACGTCTAGGCTTAGACAAATGTGCATGTAATGCTTAGGCACTCACATTTTTCACCACCTTTATTGGAGTCAATATGAAAAGGAGGGATAATGTTATTTTATCTATATATACCTTCACATCTATGCACATTTAACATATATTGCAAGCCACAATAAGTGAATATCATTTCATATTTTTTTCATTCTAGTTCTCCTCTCACCTCTCTCCAATGTGAGATATGACTTAGTTCACATTTGATCTTGGCTAGGCCAGATTCTAGTATGATATCAGAGTCATTTTGGGTTAGATTTGTAGGTAAGGTGGTTTTAGGGATTTTTTAGAGGGGAATTTTTTCTAAAGCATCTTGGAGCAAAACTATCATTTCCATTATGATTAGAAGCCTTGAAAACCTTATCGACTGTAAACACCTTAGGTGTTTTTGACATTTTTTTTTCACAATTTTTTAGACATCATGTTGTTGAATATTGAAGGATGGGTACTGGTCTAAAAGGTGGTAAAATCCATACACAATAATTTTTTTTCATTTTTTTTACTCTCTCCTGCAAATATTTTGTGAGCCATATCTTCTACATACAAACTTTGTTTTCTATGCCATTTTTTTTTAAACTGCATATTTTCTACATTTTATGCAGCCATACAATCAATTAGATTTGAAAAAGTACTAACATGTTTTTCCTTCACCTTGTGAAGGGTACCTAACATGGCCTCATTGATAGGACCCCATTGCAGCAAATTTGTTATCTCATTTTTTGCATGGAATTTTTTTGGAAAGACTTGCATTTTGAACATATTATTAAAGTAATGGATTTTGGGTCACTTGTGCAAAAAAAATCAATTCCTTATATTTTTCAACACTTTTACATGATGATAATTCCTTATGACTTCTTCTAGCATCCCCAACATATGTCGATTTCTATGTGTTTGAAGTAGTGGATCTTAGGCCATTCATGCAAGATGTTTTGGGATTGTTGTGAGTTTCTTCACCATCTTGAATAGTCAATGGTTAATTTATTCTGCCACTTATATGTATGCCATTATTTTTTAGACATATAAGGCCTCTTTTTATGTGCCTCATTGAATTTTATATGAGAGACCATATTCCTTTTCGAAGAAAAATCACTTTTGTGTGCACTTTTTCTTTTTTTTAGCACAAAAAATGAGTTTGGATTCTTTGCATGTACATGTGTATATTATCAGGCACATTATTTTTTTGAAACCCATATAAGGATTATATTATGTCTCTTATTTTGATGGCATTCATTGGTGTAATCTTATGGATTTTTGACACATTCCTTGACAATATGACCCGTTCCATGTTACAAGCAACATCCGGTATCCCCACTATTTACCCAGTTTCAAAATTACCACAATATTTCTAGTGTTTATAATAGTGGATTCATACCACTTGTATATATATCATGATTCTTCACCACATGCTCACTTCTATTATGCATAAAATCATCTAAGTGGGGATTATCCCACCTTGTAGTCTTGTGAATCTCACCACTATTTTAGAGCATCACCTAATTCAACACTTCACCATCATCTCATGAGATACATCCATTATTTTTATCATTTTCCACTCAACCTGACATTGTGGGGGTGGGTGTGCAATTATTCTTCAATCCTTATTACCCAATTTCTTGAGATTAGTGCTTATTTTGAGTGAGTCTTGTATAGAGCAACAATTCATAGTTTGACATGGTAATTACAATGACTCAAAACCCATGTATTCCAAAAATTTGGATTGGAATCCATTGGGACACTCAACATCACACTATGTTTTCTTGATGTTTGTACATAGGTACCTCATTATGCCTTGTTGTTAGGACCTATTTTCCAAGGATTCTAAGACTCTTGGTTTATGATATAGACCTCCCTAAGTTACACTTAAGGGGGGTGTTGGTGAAAATATTAATTGTGCACCTTTTAATTAATTTAACTTAGGTAGTTAGTTTTTCCACTAAGTCTAGTTAGTGTGTACATGTCTAGGATTAGAAAAATGTGCATTTAATGTTTAGACACTCACATGTGTCACCATTAGTGGATCCCACCTTTAGTGAAACCAATAATAAAAGGATGTATAGCTCTTTTTTTTATCTATATATACCATCACCTCTATATACATTTAACATATATTGTAAGGTATATTAAATGAATAACATTTTATATTTTTTTGGTTTATTCTAGTTCTCCTCTCGCATCTCTTCTATGCAATCTATGTCTCAGTTTGCATTTGATCATGGTTATACCAGATTGTAATAACTTCAAAAGAGATAAGATCATGGCATATTATTGTACCAAATCAAACATCTGAGATAGGCACTCTACTCAACTATTAATGAGAAAGGATCATAGAAAGTTTTAGTTGACAAATGTTAACATAGGAAGCAATCATATCACAAGTACACAATCATAAAAATAGGTCATTATCAAAAAATAATTATTTTTTAGTCACAATTAGAGACATAAATATTTTTCCCCCTAAACAAAATATCATTGGACTTTTGTATCTCAATTTACGTAGGTTTAGAGAAATCTTCTTTTTATTTCTATGCATAACTATAAATGAAGTTTTTTTTTCCAATTCTATATCTCTCTCCTTCCATTTTCATTCATTTCTATCAATAATCTATAGTTCATTGTACTTTCAACATATTTATTTCGGCACTACATAGATCTAAATTTTGTTATTTACTGTATTAGATATGATTTACCTTGTGCCATAGATTTAATTTCTTTTGCATAATGTAATTACTCTTGTGCACTTTTTTTAAAAAACACATTATTACACACAAATTATACAAGTCAAATAATGCCACACAAATTAAACAAGTCAAGTAATGTCACACGTAGAAGATAGAGTAATCAAATCATATAGAGTAAGCATTTATAAATGTGTGACATAGATTATACAAATAAAGCATCCACCATATCAAAAATAATAAATTCACACCAAACAACAATCACATGTAAGCATAATAGGAAGAGGACCAATCAAGAGAGGTATGCTAGACAATAATCAATATATAAAACATATGAAGCAATATAAAACCAATGCAAATCACTTACATAACAAATGAACAAGAAACACTAAAGCACACACTAATCATGTGAGGCATATGCTACATCAGGATATGTAAATAAATAGACAACCCAATACAACAAAGAAAAGTAAGAAAGATATAATCATAAGCACTGTTGGGTTGCATAAGGATGCCCCTAGTATGAGCATGATGATGCCCCTGTTAAACTATGAATCGCTAACCATAAGTAGAAACCTATAAATCCTACATCTAAGTCAATATACCATCAATAACACATGCGTAAAAAATGTATATAACCTCTAATAATAGGTAGATAACCATGATATGTTAAGTTGTGTAACCATATACAAAGATAAAGGCAAAGCAATTTACAAATACATGATCAAGAATAAAATTAATTCAATTAAGGAAGAAGGAAAACCAAGGGGTGAAATATGATAATAATAAAGAAAGGATGGACCCATGCTAACCTACCACTCCCCTCAAAATTGTGCATGTGTTGGGGTTGGAGGCTTTAATATATATTATAATGTCATCACATGGAAGCTTACATAAGATTTTAGGATGGAAGAAAATGATCAAAGTCAAGGGACAAAAGAAAAGTATAATCAAACATGAAAAAAGGCTTGAAGAAAGGTATAGGAACCATGAGAAAAAATGGATAAATAAGCCAATGGACATTAAAAAATAATTGAAAAAAAAATTAGAATGTTTACTTAAAAATTCAAATAAGATACATTATGTAATAAAAATAAGTTAGAGGAATACCTAATGGGGAACAACACATCAAATAAGACTTAAAAAACAAGAATTTCCCAAAATCCACACACAAGACAAATAAGAAAGAAAACAAGAGACAATCAAACAAGTGGAAGTAAGCAAGAAAATAAAATAAACTTATATATGAATAGATTTTTCAATTTAAGCACATGGGATTAATAGGAAAAAATAACCAATCGAACCATCTATTTGACCATATTGAGTTTAAATAGATGTGGTCATGTCCTCATGATTTAGATCTGGATGTATTAGGACCCATGAGTCTAAGAAGGTTGAAGCATCATTATCATTTCTATTATCATCAACACTATAATCGGTATCATTTTTCATAATCACTGCCATTGTAATATTTTTTATTATAAATATTTGTATTATTATTTTGTAATGTTTCACTTTGTTTTATTTGAATAGTAGGTCATATAATGATTGGATATTTGGCAGGTGATTTATTTTGAATAGATGTAGAAGGATATATTAATATTACTTTAGTTCATGGATGAGTAGGTGATTGAACATTAGGTGCACTTGTTTGAGGTGGTATTATAAGTTTTTTTGGTAGTTATTTAGGTAATACCTCGTGTTGCATTTAGGTTAGTTGAATGGTAATCACTTTATTATCATGGAACAATTCCAAATATTGGTCAAGTGCTAATGAGATTATTTTCATTTAATAAATCTAGTATCATTTGAGTAATATTTCATATGCCCCATTATCTATAAACACATGATACCAAATTAATAAAGTCCTAGAAACAATAGTGACAAGTAAGATAATGCCACCAAGGGGCACCCTGGTGATGCCATTGTATCTTATAATAAATTTAATTGTATTGAATAAATATCTATGCATATATCTAATATTGGTAATAAATTGCATTGTCCACACATTGATGCATGAACCATTGTCCACCATAATTATTTTTGTTAACCTAGAATGTGTATCTCTGAAATTCCAAATGAATAATTGACCATTATTTGAATATTCCTTTGGGATTTATTTATCATAAAATGTAATTGGAGAAGTATATTTATGCATATAAATAACCAAATTCGTTAACCCATCAAGGATATAACCATTATAAATATATAGAGGTTACTTTTGAGTTATCACATGAACATCATATGGTTTTTAGATTGATTAGCATGATTTTTAAGAGTGTTGGTGAAGACCTTAATGTGCTTATTTGGTTGAGTAATTGACTCATGTAAAGTGATATTATGATTTTCTACTTGGATTTGGTTGTTTTCAATAAATTCTTTGATCATTGCTTGAAATTATACATTTTTTTATAGAATGTATAGGGATTCTATGATAATAAAATTATGTATTAATATCATGGTTTTTAGACAAGGGACTTTAAAAATCTAAGTATTATTGGGGAGGTAATAATATAATTTTACATTCAAGCAATCATTTAAGCACATTATGAAGACTCTCACTTAATCATGTAAATTGTCTTTGCTCTCTTTGTTGTGAAAGTACTATCTTATATGATGGTTAGAAATTATGTTTATTAACCTTAGTTTTGAATTTTAATTTACCTTGGAATTTGGATCCACTATATGTAGTAGAATTAGTCTCGTATTTATGCATATTATCCTCTAAAATATTGATCTCATAGTTTTTGACCTTGTAGCAAAGTTCATCAAAAGATTGGTAAGAGTTAAATACCACTTTGTCTTTTAACAGGTTGGAGTAAACTCTGAGATAATATACTTTGTAATTCACTATCAAGTAATTGGTGATTAATTTCTCATTATGTTCTTGTTTAAGTTGGGAAATCTATGAAAATGTCACCTTCATGATAATGTTGATTGAAAAGATATAGGAAATTATTGGCCAAAGAATTGAAAGAGTGCATATATCTTGATGGAAAAACATAAAACCAATCAAGAGAATTGTCCTTAAGGCTTCTAGGAAAGAGTGGCATCATTATTTTATCATTATGCATAATGTCGAGAAATGAAGCTTAGAAATACTTGATATGGTGATAAGGATCACCCTAAGTATCACCTTACCATTAAATAATTCAAAATTAGGAGTTATGAATCCAATAGTAAATATAGGCAAGGATCTCATGAGCCAAAGGATTGAGTAGTATATCATGTGAAATGACTTTATGACTTGGTTTTTGAGACCCTTGGGAAATCAATTTATTTTTTTGTTCGCATAGTTTGCATTGATTTCTAAAGGAGTGTAGCTTTAGGATTTGGAACATAAGTTGTAGTGGCATAAACATGGATAGACACATTAGGTGATTAAAGAATATTATGAAAAACAAGTGAAGTTTACAGGACAGGTTGAGATTATATAATAACCCAAAAAAAGGAGCATTAAAACCAATCTAAGAAGGAAAAGACTTAGAAATTTGAGTAGAATAAACAAAAGTAAGAATAACATTAACAACAATTAGAGACATAACCATTATATTTATCATGGGAGGGGAACCTTTATTAGGTGAAGAATCATTAGAAGCATTCAAAGAACCATGATTAGTTGAAACCTTATTTCATCAATTGTAGAATCTTTAGCTAAGGTTTTATTTTGTGTATCTCTCAACATATAGAAAATTACATCTATTTCATTAGGATGTCTTAAAACATGTGTGTGAAACAAAGCAAGTCTTTCCACCTTGTCTTTATCCACATCACAATTGTAATTTTTTAGAGATCCACTAGAATTTTTTTTAATTCACATCAATATCATTTATAGTATTTTCATCCAAATAATTTGTATTCATATTATTTTCATTCTTATCATCATCCAAACATGTATCGATAGAAAAAACATTAACCTCATTAACAATTACTATTTATTAATTTTATTAAATGAACATGAATACCAATTAAAGAAAGCTCAACAAAATAAATTGGTTTTGATCTAATATCCTTAGGTGGAATAATATGGAAGCATGTATCATTCAAACAAGGATTTAAAATAACACACAAATAATCACATTTTTAGACAAATGGAATCTAAACAATAACAAGGGCTATCCATGGAAGGAAATAAAGCTTACAAATTAATGTGGATTTATGTCCCTACCCAAAATCAAATACAATGTGCAATATGGGAAATAATATAACCCTAACGGGTGTAAGAGGGCACATGTTCACCAACATGTGAAGCACCATGGTTGGGTGCAAGATAGTTTGGGGTCACCAAAGTGTTTTAATGAAAGTGGTTTAGGTTAAGAGATAATACACTAATCATAAATATGGCATGATTTAAATCTAAACTAAATACAACAATATAAAAACATAAATATAACTTAAATGTGAGAAAATTGAGGAATACTATGTTTGGTATTTGATAAGGAGAGTTATTATAAAAATGATTGAATTGTGACTTACTTGTATATTGTCAGAGGCTAAAAATATGAGAAAATAGATAGAGAATCACTCCCAGAGCAAACATATATGATGTTTATTGATCCAGTAATTTGTATAAAACATCCAATATATAATTGTTTGATTATATTAAAACCAAAATCGTATGGCTCGATTCTAGAAGGCTAATCCCAATTTTAGTCATTGAGTTTGATTCTGGTCAGATAATATCAAATTCTGATGAAATTTTACAAGCACCTTCATATGTGATGGTTGATCAAAAATCTCTCATATTATCAAATTAAGTTATGGATCTTCTAGAACTTCTCCTTTCTCCCAACACTAATCAACTCCAAAAGACCTAATTGTAAGACCATAAAAAATGGGGGTAGTTATGAGGGGCCTACCTTAGTCTAACCCCTATATGTAGATAATTTGACAATATACCCATCATCCATTTTCAGCCCACATATCAAAATTTGCCTAAGTATGAAAAAGGGAACTTTTAGGCAAGAAAATGGCAAGTCTTTGGGAGGACTTTAGGTTTTCTAGTAGTGACAACTTTAGGTTTTTGAGGGCACAATGAAATTCAGGTTTTTGAGGGCATAGTGAAATTTGGGTTTCCAGAAGTGCTTGACATCTAAATGTTTCATAAGTAGAAGTAATTTAGATTTACAAACCTGAATTACTCAAGGACAGTGTATTTTAGGTTCTCCAAGGAGCACTACTTGATTACTTCATAAGTTGTGAGCAGTCAGAAGCCCAAAATAAGTAAAAGGGCTTGACAAACCTGATTTGGTCTTAAGAAATAGTTCTTTTTGAGTTCTTCAAGGGACAAGTCTTCTCCAAAAACTGAAGATCCTTTTCACTTTTTTGAAGGGTCTTTCAAAAAACCTGAAGGTAAACTTCAAAAATCTAAAGGGCTTTTCCTTCTCGAAGTGGACAGTTGCAAGTTTCTCGAAGGGTATGTTACCCTTTGGAAGGACCATTTAAAAATTCCTGAAGGGTATCTTTCCCTTTGGGAGGATCATTTGTGAAAGTTCGAAGGGACATGCAAGAAACCTGAAGGGTCTCTCACCCTTTGAGAAAGTTCATTTTGAAAAGTTTAAAAGTTAATTTACAAAGATAGACGCGAACAAAAAGTTTGAAGGAATTCTTTCAGACAAATTATCTAGAGAAATTCCTTTAGGAGATTTGCCCAAAATAAATAAGCTAGAAATAAAAGCCCGAGACTAAGTGTCTAAAGAAAATAACAAGCTAATAGACGTCAAAATCAGGATAAGTGACTAGCCGTTGGAAGTAATCGGGTTTGAAAACCCTGAAGTCTTAAGGCTTAGAAACAACAAAGTGAGAAGACTTCAAAATGGACAGGACTAAAGTAAGTAAGCTTAGAAACCCTGAATTACTCTACACAGAGTAAATCGAGTTTCTCCAAGTATTTTACTTAAAAGGCTTTATAAGTAAAGGATTTGGGAAAGTTCAAAGTTGGAGAGATCAATGAATTTGAATTAATCTGCATAGAGTAAATCAAGATTCTTCAAGTGTTTGACTTGAGCTTGGTCCAACAACATGAGAATCATGATGCAAAAAATGAAAGGATTCCACATGGCATAATCTAGAGAAAAAAGAGTTAATTGGTAAAGGACAAGTGGCACAAGGATGACTAATGAGCATGGGAGCCAAGTGACTGGTAGTTGGAAATTATGAAGGCTCTCATCCATCATAGTCTGCTCCCTGCAATCACTATTTGATGCTTAAATGCATCATACCAAGAAGAGACATTCTAGTTTCTCATAACATGGATTCTCAAATGTGCCAAAGAAAAACTTAAAGGTGGGAGGGGATCAAGAGGATTGTTTAATGATCCTGAGCGGTGCATTTATGAATAATAAGGGAGGATGACATCAGAGTCCTAGCCATCAATGACTTCTTCTTTCTTCCCCTTCTCTCTTCCCCCTTTCTATATAAATAGAGGCCTTGGAGCTAAGCAAATCATCCCTATATTGGAAATAGAATTACCCTATAGAAATCACTTTGTCAAAAACTCTTTTGAAGAAATACAAGGAAGAATTCTTTATTTTTGGTTAAAACAAGTGTGCACATTTGGGTTTATTTGCAGAATGTATGATTGTCATTCACCACCTTTAATTTTTTTATCACCTTGCTTTTGATCCTTTCAGTTTTGTGAAGGATTGTGTGAAGTGTCTATTTGTTGAGATCTCCTTGAAGTGTTACCATTTCATAATGTCTTCCATAGACCTATTTTTGTTATCCTTAAAAGTGCAAGGCTTTCCTTCAACCTCCATGCAAAAGCTCCATGCCTATGGCCTTGAGATAGAACCAGAATAGTATGTGTCTTATTTGATTTCATTAGTAGTTGGCTCTTTTTCTAAACCAAGTGGATCACTCCTTTTTGGTGCATCACCTCGCTTAGCTTAGATTTTCTTTTTAGTCATCCTCATACCCCTTTTCCTTAGCTAATAGTAGATTTTAGTGTGAGATCAAGAGCTGAAGTGAAGCACTTGAGGAACTAGCCTCATAAAAAAGCCAAGAGGTTCAACCTCACCATAGGGTACCCACATCCTGAGGTTGTCCCCATGATTGTAGTTGGAAGTGAGTGAGCCTGAAGAACTCTCTCATAAGGGTGCAATTCTAAGGTATAATAGTTCTATCATGCCCGATGGGACCACTACTATTTTATTTTCATTTTTATGAAAGATTGGTCAAATTTGATGCTACTTTGATCCTTTTATAGTAGTGGTAGCATTCATCTTTCAGAATCTAGTGACTCTAAAGAACACCCAGCTATCTGGTGGCAGATCAGTAGCTATTTTTCATGCCAAAGGTGATTACTAGATCAACTTCTATAGGTATTCCTTTTGATTTTGTTGAACTACCTTTAAACTCATCAAGAAGGTTACTATTTTCCCATACTCGTCCATACGTAGGGCACCCTCCTCTTAGACTAGTCATAAGGTATACCTACGCAAGAAAATCCTTGTTAGCTCCTCTTGATACCATGATTCCCCAAAGAGATTTTGTGGGCTTTAGTGGCCAAAACCCTTTGAACTTACCACAGTATGATCCTATGCCAGTAGTATCCCTCAAAAGTGTTCCTTATTACATAGGAGACCAAGCTGTAACTCTTATTGTGCACATAACAAACATAGCCAACTTCTACAACATTCACAATATCATAATGGAGAATGTGGTTGTTAGGATATTAGTTGTATCCTTCAAAGGAAAGGCATTACATTGGTATAGGGGCCTAGCTCTTAATTTTATCCACTCATGGGATGAGCTGGGAACAACCCTATGTAAAAGGTTTGTAGATAAGAGTGATCATTTGTCACTTAAAGAGCAGCTAACCACAATTAAGAGAGATCCCCATGAAGTCATGCAAGACTTCAATACAAGATTTTAGAAGGTGCGGGATATAATTCTAGTATATTTTAGAACATCTCCAAACTTTTCTTTCTTGTATTACTTGAAAGCTCTCAATAATGACATAACTATAATGATTCAATCTATGGGAGGAGACATACTGCCATATGCATATGAGGTGGCCATCAAGGAAGAAAATTGTCTAGTTTAGGCTGGCAAGTTTACTTTGAGAACCCCAATGCCTCTTTTTTTAGAGATCAAACCACCCCCTGTAGTCATTCCTACACTTGATGTTATACTTCCAATGAACAATTGTTACTATGCCTTCACCTAAGCAAGAGAAGGCCTCTACTAGTGGATCCAACGACTCCCAAGAGTAGAATAATTACTTGGAATTGAAAAGTATGCTCCAATCCTTGGAGAATGATGTGGTCAATGTTAAGAGGCAAGCTTATAACAAGCCTTATCAAGCTTCGTACCAACCTCAGTGATAACCCTATCAAGCAAATAGGCCACCCTACAAAGAAAATTTCCAAGGATAGGGGCAACCTAACTATGCTAAATAGCATAATTATAATCTAGATGCAACATGCCTTTCCAATTCCTTGGTCCCAATTCAAAATAATGTGGCTCAGGAGGCTAAAGGGACAATGCCTTGGAATCATTCTTTTGGACAATCCATTATCCTAACTAATGGCTCTAACTAAGCGTTTAATTATCAATGGTAGTAGGCTATTGCTTATGGATATTGTTAGGATCCTCTCCTAAGAGTAAAATTGATTACCTTTGTATAAGAAACTAAACATAGAATTAAACCAGAAGTAATATGTAACTAGAATTTAGAAATAACAAAGAATAAGAGATACGAGAAACAATACAATCTATATTAACACTCTTCCAGAAGGAAATACAATGAAAAAATCTCTTCTTCCCACACCTCTTGGGTGTACAGTAATTCTCCATCAAGATTTCTCTCTCTCAATCAATTACAACCAACTCAACACTGAGTTGTTCCCTCTAGTGACAATCAACCCAATGGTTGTTGTTGCCTACTCCAAGTGACAATCAACTCAACCGTTGTTGCCTACTCTTGTCCACAGAGCTTCTTGATCTTGCACCCTGTAGATCTAATTGGTCTTTCTTACACTGTGTGTTGCAGATCTTCTTGATCTTATTACTCCATAGATCTAACTGAGCTTGCACACACACACCCATAGATCTTCTTGATCTTGCTACCCCGCAGATCAACTGACCTTGCTTACCTATAGATCTTCATGATCTTGCACTCTTGCAGACCTTCTAGATCTTACACTTGAGGATCTAATCCTTCTTAGTCCTTATTAAAATACAACCCCATGGGTCTCTTAAATAGATCCCAAAACAAATAATAATTAGAAATGCAGACTCAAGACTAAAATTAGTCTTTACATGCAAACTAACTATCTATCTAAAATTAAGCCAGTTTTGGAAACACACAGGTGACTGACGTCGGTTCCTATCTGACTGATGCTAGCCAACCATAACTGATGTCAGTTACTGTGTAGCTGGAGATAACTGATGTCGGTTGGCCTGATCGATGTTGGTTACTCTGTAACTCAGCAACCTCCACATTTGCATACTAGTGAAGCTTTTAACTCTACAACTTAACAATCTCCCACTTGGAGATAAACAGTTGCATCTATACTTGTACTTGTACATCCTCTAATTTGTTTTTGGCTTGTATCTTCATCTTCAAGTTCAATCTTGAAGATCAAACAGCAATAGTGAACACATATCCTGTAGTGTTTCTCCTGCCATCCAAGTCACCTGCCATATCCAAATCTACATACCCATGTAGAGAAGCGATTGACCCTACATATCATAAATATCTACTGCTGGTCCCTCTCAGATATCTGAGAATCCACTGAACTGCTTTCTAGTGCTCCTTTCCTGGATTGGCCATAAACTTGCTGACAACTCCCATTGCTTGGGCAATATCAGGTCTAGTACATACCATGTACCCAACCTCATCATGTGATTTAGGACACTATTCATAGCTCAACTTGAATTATCCAACCATAGGTGTGCTTACTGATTTTTCATCTTGCATATCAAACCTCTCCACTACCTTATTCACATAATCCTCTTGAGACAAAATCAACCTGTGATTTTCCCTGTCTCTAAAAATACTCATGCCAAGGATTTTCTTTGCTGCTCCTAAATCTTTTCTAACAAATGTCTAAGCTACTTTTACCTTTAGCTCAATAATTCCCTGCATGTGTGACCCTGCAACAAGCATATACACTACATACAATAACAATATAATGTAGTTATCATTATCCAACCTAGTAAAATAAACACAATGGTCACATTGACATTGACTAAAGCCATGCTTTGTCATAAACCTGTCAAACCTCAAATACCACTGTCTTGGAGCTTGCTCAAGACCATATAACCTGGCCTTCTGCCTCACCTATCCATTCTCTCCTTTTTTTAACCTGTGAATCCATTCGTCTTTTAGTGCTTTCTTTCCAGCTGGAAACTCTACCAAATTCCATGTTTGGTTCTTTTCCAAGGAATCAATTTTTTCATTCATGCCATGCTCCCACTATTTTATGGATTCTACCTGCATTGCCTCTTCAAAACTTCTTGGTTTTCCACCATCAGTGAGCAACAAGTAGTATAAAGAAGGAAAATAACGAATTTGAGGCTTACTTACCCTTTTAGACCTCCTCATGGGAATTTGAGACTCATTGATAGCTTGTTGTCCACCCAAATTTCATTCTAACAGTGATCGATCCCGGTCATCTCTTAGTCTACACCCGACTGATGTCAGTTCCATGTGACTGACCTGACCGACGTCAGTTCTTACCTGATCGACGTTGATTTCCACCTACCCAACATCACTGACTTTGGTCTCCAACAGACTGACGTCGGTTCCTACTGATCGACGTCGGTTCTTACCTGACCGATATTGGTGTCTGTGTTTTCTTGTGAGTGATGATTTTTACCCACAAGCTCATTTTGAATCATAACCTTGTCCAAATCAACATTGCCTTGCTCAGAATTATTCAGCCTCTTGAGCTGATCACTGTCCATCATCTTCTCTTTGAAAACCAAGGCTTTACAGTTCTTAAATATGTCAAAAACATCAGATTTCCTCTTTATACAATAGACCCAATCCTTTCTTGTAGCATCATCAATGAAAAAAATATCATACTGTGATCCTTCAATAGAAGCTCCTTGAGCTGGTTTCCACACATTTGTGTGAACAAGCTCCAACCTGTGTTTCTTCTTTGTTGACCCAGTTGTGAGAAACCTCACTTTCACCTGTTTCCCAAAAATACAATGCTCACAGAAATCTTGGTCTATCAAATCTAAAAGCTTACCTTTTGACTTAACAACATCCATTCCCTTCTCACTCATGTGACCAAGCCTACAGAGCCACATCTTTGCATCTACATCTGAAATAGATAAAATAGGAGAATCAGTAATACAAAGAGATAGATAAAGTGTACCTACTTTCTTACCTCTTGCTAATACAAGTGCACCCTTAGAAACTTTCCAAGATTCTGCTGTGAGAGTTACTGTGCAACACTCATCACCCAACTTTTCTGTAGAAATTAGACTCTTCTTTAGGATGGGAACATGCATGACATCCTTCAACACTCATATGTTGCCAGTCTACAATTTCAGCTGCACTTCTCCTTTGCCAACCATTTGACAAGGCTTACCATCCCCTAAATAAACTTTTTCAAAGTCTCCATGGACATAATCATGAAAAAATTCTCTATTTGGGGTTTCATGGAAAGAGGCACCAAAATATAAAACTCAAGATTCTACTTTATCCAAGGAACATATAAGAGCATCCTGTGCAACAATACCTGCATCATTTGCTTTTTTATTTTCTTCATGCTGATCTTCTACCAACCAACAATCTTTCTTTACATGCCCTTTCTTTCCACAATTCTAGCAGGTTATACCTCCATTTCTAGATTTGGATCTATTGCCTATTTTTGACCTTGATTTCTCTTGCTTGACCTTCTCTCTTTGCTTTCCCTTGCTTTCAACACTTAAAGCAATACCTGATGTTTTCCCTGTGATTTTCCTATGAATTTCTTCATTCAAGATTACACTAACAACATCATCAACTTTCAAGATATTTGAAGTAGACGCAGTATTACTAACTGCCATTACCAAACTGTCCCAACTTTCAGGTAAAGAGCATAAGATTAAGAAAGCCTTAATTTCATCATCAAAAACTATTTTAACTGAATTTAACTAATTTACTAATCCATGGAAATCACTAAGATGACTATATACTGATCCACCTTCCTGCATTTACAAATTAAATAATTGCTTCATAAGAAATACCTTATTCAAAGCTGAGGGTTTTTTATATAAATTTGCCAAAGATTCCATTAACTCTACCATTGTCTTTGCCTGTGATAAGTTAGAAATCACAGACGATACTAGGCTTAGCCTTATAGTGCCAAGAGCTTTTTTATCAAGAACATTCCATTCTTCATTTTGCATATATGTGGGCTTTTTTGAAACCCCACCCAACGATAAGTATAGATCTTTTTGATACAGATAATCTTTTATCTACATCTTTTATAATTGATAATTCTTGCCATTGAATTTCTCCATTCTTAGTGTACTTTCTTCTGCCATTGCTTTACTTTCACTTAATCAAAAACCCCTGAGAGTGAACCTGTAATCAACAAACACTAACACATTATGATGAACCACTTGTCAGTGAACCAAGCTCTGATACCAACTGTTAGGATCCTCTCCTAAGAGTATAATTGATTACCTTTGTATAAGCAACTAAACACAAAATTAAACCAAAAGTAATATGTAACTAGAATTCAGAAACAACAAAGAATAAGAGATATGAGAAACAATACAATCTATATTAACACTCTTCTAGAAGGAAATACAATGAAAAAATCTCTTCTTCCCACACCTCTTAGGCATACAATAATTCTCCATCAAGAGTTCTCTCTCTCAATCAATTACAACCAACTCAACACTAAGTTATTCCCTTCAGTGACAATCAACCCAATGGTTGTTGTTGCCTACTCCAAGTGACAATCAGCTCAATTGTTGTTGCCTACTCTTGTCCACAGACCTTCTTGATCTTGCACCCTATAGATCTAATTGGTCTTGCTTACACCGTGTGTTGCAGATCTTCTTGATCTTGCTACCCCACAGATCTAACTGAGCTTGCACACACACACACACACACACTCGTAGATGTTCTTGATCTTGCTACCCCACAGATCAATTGACCTTGCTTACCTGTAGATCTTCATGATCTTGCACTCTTGCAAACCTTCTAGATCTTACACTTGAGGATCTAATCCTTCTTAGTCCTTATTACAATACAACCCCATGGGTCTCTTAAATAGATCCCAAAACAAACAATAATTAGAAACACAGACTCAAGACTAAAATTAGTCTTTACATGCAAACTAATTATCCATCTAAAATTAGACCAGTTCTAGAAACACATAGGTGACCGATGTCGGTTCCTGTCTGATCGATGTCGACTGACCATAACTGATGTTGATTACGATGTAGCTGGAGATAACCGATGTCAGTTGGCCTGACTGATGTTAGTTACTCTGTAACTCAGCAACCTCCACATTTACATACTAGTGAAGCTTTTAGCTCCACAACTTAACAGATTTAACCAATCTCTTATGGCCCAAAGCACAGAGGTGCCCATGTTGACAAAGTAGGAGCAGCCTCCACAAGAACAATGCTTAAACTAGGGGTCAAACTAGCTAGAAGCCTTAATGGTTATCGGTGAGCAAGAGGAATGTTATGCATCCAATCCTTAGGCTACTCCCAATTTGGCCCACACCCCAGTCTCAACAAACACAAGGTTCAAGATAAGGAATATGGGTGATAATCAAGAAGCTTTTAAGGAACCTCTTGTCACCGCTACTTCACTAACAAATCCAGTAATAGTAACTCCCAAAACCTAGGCAAAGGCTAGGGTAACACTAATAAACATTATGGAGCAAATGAATAAATATAGTATGAGCGTACCAATGTAGGATGTGCTTTCCATACCTAGCCAAGTACACATTCTTCAGGTAGTTTTGTCCAAGATGAGTGTTTCAATAGCTATAAGTAAGCAACCAAGCAAAGAAGCTGAAGTCTTCACTAATGCATCCAAGACTACTTTGGGAGAAAGGTCAAGTAGTGTGACCAAGCCCCCCTGCCCATTCTACATCTCACTAATCATCGGTGATTCTTTGGTGTACAACTGCATAGTGGAATGGGGGGACAGTACCTCAGTCATGCCAAAGTCTATTGCTAATAAGCTAAACCTCAAGTATGAGTTGCACACCAAGGGAGTCTTGTAGCTTGATGGTTCTTCCAAAAATCCATTAGGTATCATCAATAATTTGAGCCTAACCTTGCATGCTTGTCCTAGTGTGTTTGTGGTGAAAGACGTGTTGATCCTAGATGTCGCTTTGTATTGTGTCTTTCCAAAGAGTTGACAACCAAGATTGGGGGCTGCCTTATAATAGATTAGTCTTACATGGCATTTAGAACAAGGTATGGGACTAAGGTCTCAATCAAGGCTGAACCTATGGCATAATTCTACATTGAACCCCATAAGCCAGATAACATAAACCTCAATCATACTATCTTTGATGAGGATGAGTTTACAATTGGCTAGGAGCTAAACACTCATCCTGAAGATGTTTTAGATTTGTTCTTGGATGAGCTATGGGGAGATAACCAATTTTTCAGCCCTTTGGAAGGTGTTTAGGAAAGAGACATGGGTGTCTATCTATTACATGAAGAGAATCAACCCATACCTTCCCTCATTGGCCCTAAAGAAGACCCCAATAGTTAATCTTTGATGGCTCAAGGGGAAAAAATGGTGTAGGTGTTAGGGCAATGTTGATTTCACCCTTAGGTAATAAGCTTTTCTCTTCCTATAGATTCCATTTCAGTTTGTTAGGTTGTGGAGCTAAGAGCTTCAACTGTTGCAAACATGGAGGAGGTTGCTGAGTTTCAGGGAGACCGGCGTCGACAGAGTATAGTGCAGAGGGAAACTGACATCGGCAGGTGTGAACTGAAAGACAATTGGCATTGGCAGGAGGTCGGCTGACGTCGATCACCTTTAGGCAGATAGGGACCGACGTCGGTCGCCTATGGTGGTTCTAAAACTGTTCATTGCACGGACAGTTAGTTTGTTGAATCGAGAGTTTGCATGTAAAGACTATTTTTGGTCTTGAGTTGCGAGTCTAATTATTGTAATTCAGAATGTCTAATTATTGTATGCATGAGATCTATATAATAGACTCATGGGCTATATTGTAAAAGTGTGCTAGAGAGTAAGAGAGCAAAAATTAGGTCCTTCAGAGTGAAGAGAGCAAGGTGTGTTCCTCCTAGTTCCAAAGGGGTGTTGAGTGTGTATGATCAGGGAGAGTTGCAGGATGTGTAAGTTCTAGTAGAAGATCCACCAGGGTACTGGTTGAAGAATCATAAGGACTTGGTGAGGCAAGGACAAGGGTTCTTCAGGGTGTAGAGATATCTACATGGTAAGTAAGGTCTATTGATTTGCAGGTGGTAGCAAGAGAAGGGAAGATCTACTTGGAGTACGATTGTGTACTTGGTGTACTGGTAGCATTGTTACTGACTGGTGGAGGTGAACAACAACTCTGTGTTTGAGTTGATTGTTGTGACCGTATTTGAGAGAGTGAAGTGTAGGAGGAGAATTACTGGTGAACCCTAAAAGTGTGGGAGCTCTAGAGGTGTGAGAAGAAGTGTGGCATCTTCTTTATTGTATTTCTTTCTGGATGAATATTAATACAATTGTGTATTGTCTCTCATATCTTGTGTTGTTTCATATTTCTAATTACTTATTCATTCTAGTTAAATTCCATGTTTAGTTTCTTACACAGAGGTAATCATATTGTGCTCTAATTGAGGAGCAAGATCCTGACAAGTTGGTATCAGAGCTGTTTGTTGTTCTAGGTGCCTGACAACTGGTATTAGAGCTTTAGGTTGGGTTTACTAACAAGTTGTTTCAGATCTGGGTAGTATTTGTTGATTATAGGATACTCACAGGGGTTTCTGTTTGAGTGGAAGTATAGCAATGGTAAAAGAAAGTAAGCTACGAATGGAGAAACTGAATAGCATGAATGGTTAGATTGATGAAAAGAAAGAGAAGGTAAAGGAAGATTGTTGGTCAGTAGAAGATCAACGTGTAGAAGTAGATGTTGCAGGTGTTTTTGCACAGGTTGCTCTGGATAAAGTAGAATCTTGGTCTATAGATTCTGTTGCCTCTTTCCATGTAGCTTGAAATAGAGCATCTATTCATGGGTATGTCTTTGGAGACTTTGGAGAGATTTATTTAGGAGCTGGTAAGCCTTGTCAGATTGTTGGCAAACGGGAAGTGAAGCTGAAATTGCAGACGGGTAACACACGGGTGTTGAAGAAGGTCATACAGGTTTCAAGTTGGGTGATGAGAGATGCACAGTAACTCTCACAGCAAATGCACTTGAATTAGACAGTGGTAAGAAAGTAGGTATCCTTTATCTATTTACTTATATTACTAATTCACCTTCTATTGCAGAGATGTGGCTTTGTAGGCTTGGTCACATATGTAAGAAGGGAATGCATGTTCTTAAGCGAAAGACAGATATCTTTGACAAACTTAAGAACTGGAAAGCCTTGGTGTTCATGGAGGAGATGATAGACAAAGATCAACTGAGGGAACTAAATTATTCTGAGTAGGGCTGTGTTAATTTGAATAGGGTTTTGATCCAAAAGGAGCTCATAGGTAAAAATTCATCACTCATAGGAAAACACAGGTATCGGCATCGATCAACAGGACCCGACATCAAACAGACAGGTACCAACGTCGATCATGTGTAGATCAACAGAGTCAGTGGTGTCGGGTAGCAAGAACTGACGTCGATCAGGCAGGAACCGATGTCAGCAAAATGGACACCGGCATCGATCAGTGGGAACTGATGTCGACAGTAGTGTCAGTCACAGGAATCGACGTCGATCGGTTACAGATTGGGAGATGGCTGAGATCGATCACTGGAACAGATTTTGGGCAGACAACACATTGTCAAAGAGTCTCAAACACCCATGTGGAGGACTGAAAGGGTAAGTGAACCTCATATTCATTGTTCACCTTCTTTATTGTTGCTTACTGATGGTCAAGAACCAAGAAGTTGTGAAGAGGCAATGTAGGTAGAATCCAGGAAACAGTGGGAGCATGACATGAATTCTTCAGAAGAGAACCAAGCGAGAGATTTGGTAGAGTTGTCAGCCGAGATAAAAGCACTGATAGATGAATGGATTCCCATCTTAGAGAAGAGAGTGGATGGACACGTGAGACAGAAGGCCAGGGTACATGGTCTTGAGGAAGCTATAGGACAGTGGTATAGGTTTTGACAGGTGGATGACAAAGTAGGGCTTCAGTCAATGTCAGTGTAACTATTGTGTTTATCTTTACCAGGTGGATGATGAGTCGTGACATTATTTTGTTACTGTATGTGGATGGTATGCTAGCTTGCAGGGTTACACATGTAGGGAGTTTCTGAGCTAAAGGTAAAGTTAGTTCAGAGGTATGTCATGGAGAATTTGGGAGTAGCGAAATTATTTGACATAAGAGACATGGAAGATCATAGGTTGATTTTGTCTCCAGTGGGAGCTGATGTGAAGAAGGTGTTGGCGAGGCTCAATTCATAAGATGCAGAATCGGTAAGCACACCTATGGCTGGACAGTTCAAGCTGAGCTTAGAACAGTGTTTGAAATCACATGAGGTCTGGTGTAGACCTAAGTTTCCCCAAGTAGTGGGAGTTGTCAGAGAGTTCAGAGCTAATTCAGGAAAGAAGCACTGGAGGGCAGTTTAGTGGATTCTGAGAGGGACCAGTAGTAGGTGCACATGTTATGCAGGGTCAAGCTATTTTCTACATGGGTTTGTAGATGTGAATGTGGCAAGTGATTTGGATGACAGGTAGTGCACCACAGGGTGTGTGGTGGTTGGTCTTCAAGATTGAGCTTGAAGAGGGATACAAGCCAGAAAATAAATTAGATGGTGTACAGGTACAGGTATAGTTGCAACTGTTTATCTCCAAGTGGGAGATTGTTAGGTTGTGGAGCTAAAAGCTTCAACTATTGCAAACATGGAGGAGGTTGCTGAGTTCCAGGGAGATCGGCATCGACAGAGTATAGTGCAGATGGGAATCGACATCGGCAGATGTGAACTGAAAGACAATCGGCATCGACAGGAGGTCGGCCGACGTCAATCACCTCCAGGCAGACATGGACTGACGTCGATTGCCTGTGGCGGTTTCAGAACTGTTCATTACATGAACAATTAGTTCGTTGAACCAAGAGTTTGCATGTAAAGACTATTTTTGGTCTTGAGTTGTGAGTCTAATTATTGTAATTTAAGAATGTCTAATTATTGTATGCATGAGATCTATATAATAGACTCATGGGCTGTATTGTAAAAGTGTGTTAGAGAGTAAGAGAGCAAAAATTAGCTCCTTCAGAGTGAAGAGAGCAAGGTGTGTTCCTCCTAGTTCTAAAGGGGTGCTGAGTGTGTATGATCAGGGAGAGTTGCAGGATGTGCAAGTTTTGGTAGAAGATCCACTAGGGTACTGGTTGAAGAATCATAAGGACTTGGTGAGGCAAGGACAAGGGTTCTTCAGGGTGTAGAGATATCTACATAGTAAGTAAGGTCTGTTGATTTACAAGTGGCAGCAAGAGAAGGGAAGATCTACTTGGAGTATGGTTGTGTACTTGGTGTACTGGCAGCGTTGTTACTGACTGGTGGAGGTGAACAACAACTCTATGTTTGAGTTGATTGTTGTGACCGTATTTCAGAGAGTGAAATGAAGGAGGAGAATTACTAGTGAACCCTAGAAGTGTGGGAGCTTTAGAGGTGTGAGAAGAAGAAGTGTGGCATCTTCTTTATTGTATTTCCTTCTGGATGAATATTAATACAATTATGTATTGTCTCTCATATCATGTGTCATTTCATATTTCTAGTTACTTATTCATTCTGGTTAAATTCCGTGTTTAGTTGCTTACATAGAGGTAATCATATTGTGCTCTAATTGAGGAGCAAGATCCTGACAAGTTGGTATCAGAGTTGTTTGTTGTTCTAGGTGCCTAACACATTTGCTCTTCAAATGCAATAGAATATGAAGGCTTGATCCATGGCCTTCAATGGGCCACCAAAAAAAGAATCAAATTGCTGCAAGTTTATGGGACACTCAGCTCATAGTAAACCAAGTTAGAGGCCTAAATGTTATAAATAATTCCTTGATGAGTTCCTATAAAAATTGAGTGTAGGAACTAATTGAAGATTTTGAGGCTTTTGACATTCAATCTGTCCCAAGAAATCAGAACCAACATGCTGACAGCCTAGCAATCATGAGAGATCAGTTTGACATTCCAAGTGAGCTGAAAGAAACCAAGGCTCAACAACATGTCAAGGTGGTGGTGAGGCCATCAGTGCCAGATAATGAAGCCCACTGGTAGGTTTTTGAGAGTGACAAGAAAATTAATTGCTTTTTACAATAGGAAGCTGAGTTCTCCTCCTCCAACCAAGCTAAATTTTAGCATCAATATAAGGATCAAATTGTTTACCTAAAGTCGAACAAACTTCCTAAGGGGTTGGTTACACTTGAGGGCCTTTTTCATGAAGGAGACCATATGAGAAAAGAAAAGGTAATAATGTCTACTAATGAAGAGAACTATGAGAGAGTCCTCATCTTCAAAGACAAACTTCTCAAGCTTGCAAAGGCAAGCATCAAAGTTGAGAGGCACGCTTTCATAGCACTTTGCCAAGAGTATGCAGACATTTTTGCTTAGGAATAAAGTGACCTAAAGGGTTTTTATCCTAAGTTAGCTCAGCATACCATAGAGTTGGAGGCCAATGCCAAGAATGTAAGGCATAAGCAAAGGTCGATCAACCCAAAGATAGAAGAGCTCATGAGGAAAGAGTTAACCAAATTGATCGAGTCCAAGATCATCTTTCCCATCAAACACTCAGCATGGGTAGCCAACTTGGTGCCTGTAAGAAAAAAGAGTGGGGAGATTAGGATTTGTGTGGACTTCAGAGATTTAAATAGAGCCTCCTTGAAGGATCACTACCCTCTACCATCCATGGAGAAACTTCTCCAAGTAGTTTCATGATCAGAATGCTTCTCTCTATTAAATGGATTTTTTGGCTACAACCAAGTCTGGGTGAAAGATGAAGATCAGTACAAGACTACCTTCACCACAAAATGGAGCATGTATGCATAACAAAAGATTCCCTTTGGTCTATCAAATTCTAGCACAAATTTCCAAAGAGCCATGGATATGGCTTTCCAAGGGCTGTTAAATCAAATGGTGTTGATATACTTTGATGACATCACAGTTTTCTCCAAGAATGCTAGTAAACACATGGACCACTTGAGGATGATTTTTGAGAGATGTAGGGAGTATGGGATTTCATTTAATCTTGAGAAATACATGTTTATCATTCATGAAGGCAAGCTATTGGGCCACATCATCTCAAATGAGGGGTTGTCCATTGATCTTGAGAGAATAAGTGCCATCTTAGCCTTATCCTTGCCTAAGCATAAGAAGGGACTCCAAATTTTCCTTGGAAAGATAAACTTTGTGAGAAGATTTATCCCTGGTTTTGCAAGTTTGGTCAAGCCCATCACTGCTATGCTAAAAAAGAACCAAGTGTTCACTTGGTCAAATGAAGGCAAGTCAACATTTAAGGCTATCAAGCAAGCCATTGCTTAAGCATTCACACTTATGAATCCTAATTTCTCAAGGGATTTCATATTATATTCTTTTGCCAACATTGATAATGTATCAGATATGTTGATGCAAAGAAATGGTGAAAGACTTGAGCAACCATTAGCATTTTTTAATTAGGGGCTTGAAGACTATGAAGTGAGGTATACCTTTGTAGAAAAGCAAGTCTTTGCAGTAGTAAGGAGCATCAAGAAGTTCAAGCTAATGCTATTCAATATCAAAATCCACCTTATGGTGTCTCATCCTGGAGTAAGAGACGTCTTTCTTAATAAGGATTTGAGTGAAAAAAGAGTTGATTAGATTACTAAAGTCATGGAGTATGACATGGAAATTAGGGTCACTAAGATAGTAAGAGGTAAAGGCTTATGTGAGCATATGGTTGATGACCTTCATGAAGACAAAGATGTCATCTTGGTAACACAATATATCCTAAAAACACATGCATTTCCACCTAACACTAGTTGGCTCCATGATATGATGCACTTTCTGCTAACACGTGAGTGCCCTCAAGGTATGGATAAAGCAAAACAAAGATATTTCAGACTTCAATCCATACCTTATGCTTTAGTTGATGGGGTTTTATTTAGAAGAGACCTCAATGGAGTGCTCTTGAGGTGCGTAAATGATGATCAAGTAGCCAAGCTTTTGGAGCATTTTCATGATGGGCTTGTAGGAGGTCATTTTGTTCCAATGACGACTACATCAAAGATCATGAGGGCTGGTTACTAATAGCCCAACCTCTTCAAGAACACTTATGCATGGGTAAGGAAGTGTCAATAATGTGCCCTATTCATAGGTAAACAAAGGCTAGTGGCTTTCTATCTCAACCTGATTCAAGTAGAGCAACCATTCATGTAGTGGGGTTTAGACTTCATTGAAATAATCAACCCCCCCATCAAGTGTAGGGCATAAGTGGGTACTTACTACAACTGATTACTTCACCACATGGGCGGAAGCCATTATATTGAGGGAAGCCAATGAAAGTGTAGTCTTAGATTTCTATGACAACATTATGACCAGGGTTAGTGTTCCATCCACTATCATATCTGATAATGCTTTGGCTTTCCTTAGTTTAAAAACAAGTGAATGGGCCCTCAAGATGGGCATTTACCTCAACACTTCCTCAAATTATTATCCTCTTGGCAACATGTTGGCTGAGTCCACAAATAAAAATTTGCTGAGGATTATCAAGAGGACCATAGAGGAGAATCAAAGAATCTAGCACACCAAGTTGAAGATAACCTTGTGGGCTGACTGGGTGACTCCTAAAGTTGTTAGAAATTATCTATATGTTTTATTATATGGAAGGGAGGCCAAGTTACCCATTTCTCTTGAGTTGCCTGCATTAGAGCTAGCCTATCAACTAGAGCTGCTAGAATATGAACCCATGAATGTGAGATTGACAGAACTCACAAAACTTGAGGAGACAAGGGACCTTGCATTAAAGACATTAGAAGCACATCAAGCTAAGGTAAAAAAGGCTTTTGATAAGAGAGCTACAACAAGGAATTTTAAGGAGGGAGACCTAGTTCTAAAATAGGACTTAAATAAGGCCAAACTAGGCAACCATACCGAGTTTGACAGCTTGTGGAGTGGCTCTTATGTGATCCATAAATGCAAACAACATAACACTTTTCAGCTTGCCCAACTAGATGGGGAGGTATTACCCATCCCAATCAATGGGATTTATCTAAAGACTTGCTATTAAAGGATTTTGAAATCATTGTATATATTATACCTTTTTGTATAGTTTTTTCATGTTTTCTTCTAATTGTCTTGTGCACATCCATTTTAGTTGTGTGTTTTTCCCTTCCCTAAGTACCTCGGGCATAATTTGTTTTTCTTTATTTTTTCTTGTTGCTTCAAGTGAAATTTATAGATATATCCAACTTTGTACAAAAGTAGTGACTCTATTCCCAATAGATCAAATGAAGCAAATAAGCTGGATTCTTAAGCATAGTAGGCATGCTTCCCTGTGAGTCACCAAAAATGTTGGCCATTTTTGGCCCACATATCAAAATTTTCCTAAGTATGAAAAAGGGAACTTTTAGGCAAGAAAATGGCAAGTATTTGGGAGGACTTTGAGTTTTCTAGCAGTGACAACTTCAGGTTTATGAGGGCACAATGCAAATCAGGTTTCCAGTAGTGCTTGAATTCTAAATGTTTCATAAGTAGAATTAATTCATGTTTATGAACCTGAATTACTCATGGACAGTGTATTTTAGGTTCTCCAAGGAGCACTACTTAATTACTTCATAAGTTGTGAGCAGTTAGAAGCCCAAAATAAGTAAAAGGGCTTGACAAACCTAATTTGGTCTTGAGAAATAGTGCTTCTTGGGTTCTTCAAGGGACAAGTATTCTCTATAAACTAAAGGTGATTTTCACTTTTCTGAAGGGTCTTTCAAAAAACATGAAGGTACACTTCAAAAATCCAAAGGACTTTTCCTTATCCAAGTGGACAGTTGCAAGTTTCCTGAAGGGTATGTTACCATTTGGAAGGACCATTTCAAAATTCCCAAAGGGTATCTTTCCCTTTAGGAGGATCATTTGTGGAAGTCTAAAGGGACATGCAGGAAGCCTGGAGGGTCTCTCACCCTTCAAAAAAGTTCATTTTAAAAAGTCCAAAAGGTAATTTCTGAAGACAGACGCAGACAAAAAGTTTGAAGGAATTCCTTTGGATAAATTGTTCGAAGAAATTCTTTCAGGAGATTTACTCAAAAGAAATAAGCTGGGAAGAAAAGCCTAAGACCAAGTGTCTAAATGAAATGATGGGCTAATAAAAATTAGGATAAGTGACTATCCATTGGAAGTAATCAAGTTTGAAAAGCCTGAAGTCTTAAGACTTGGAAACAACAAAGTGAGAAGATTTTGAAATGGACAAGTCCGAAGTAAGTAAGCTTAGAGAACCCAAATTACTCTACATAGAGTAAATCAGGTTTCTCCAAGTACTTTACTTAAAAGGATTTATAAGTAAAGGATCTGGGAAAGTTTGAAGTTGGAGAAATCAAAGAACTTGAATTACTCTACATAGAGTAAATCAGGTTTCTTCAAGTGTTTGACTTGAGCTTATGTTGACCAATTTTGGCCCTATAGGCCAAATTGAGCACTCTGCTCCTTTCAATTGTAGTGTCTTATAACTAGTTTATGACAATTCCATACCATAGCTACCTTATGGGCTTTTCTTTGACAGACCTTTTGCTATAAAAAAAAGTGTTTCATCCTTCTGATCACCAAGTGTTTTGGGTCTGGAAACCATTGGGGTCATTTTGGAACTCATTTTTATCTTAAATTCTTAATAGGGAAAACAAGAATTCTTTAAAAGGGCCTTTTTATTGGAAAAATGGACCAAGTTCAAAAGGGTAGGGCTATTTTACAAAAGGTCTGAAGGGTAGGTACCCTTGCAGAGGCACTTAGTTGCCAAACAGGACCTTTGAAATTCTTCCAAAAGGTGACTTAGAGGCTGAGAAGCCCTTGTGGGAGATAGGAAATCAATAAAATGGACCTATATAAAATCCTGAAGGGAAACCTTGGGCTCAAGGTGTCCTTGCAGAGGGTAGGGGGTCAAAGCAAAAGGCCAAGGTAAAAAATCCTGAGAGGGAAGAATTCCTTTGGGAAACCTGACAAAAGAGAGAGATTTCCTTTAGGCATTTTCTCCGAAGGAAATCCAAGGAAGAGCACCCAAGGAAGAATTCCTTCAGACAAAATGTCTAAAGGAATTCCTTCAGACATTTTGCCTGAAGAAATTTGACAAGTGAAGAAACCCAAAGAAATTCAACAAGACAAGAGCCCAAAGGGTAGGCACCCTTTCAGAGGACACTTGGCCATGAGAAGAGGACCTTTCCATTTTTCTTAAGGGTCACTTTCCCTTTAGCAAAGTTTGTTTGGAAAAAAGCTGAGGAGATTGCTAAAGGGTAATGACAGGCCCGTGGATGTCAATTTTAAGGTAATAAGCTAGCCATTGGATTTCAAATGTCTAGTAATAGGCCCACGAATGTCAAATTTAAGATAATAAGTTAACCATTAAAGAGAAGCCAAAAACGTAATTCTTTCAGATAAAATATCTGAAAGAATTATTTCAAGCATTTTATCTGAAAGAACTCATTAGTGGAGGCCTAAGGAGTTGTCAAGGCGGGTTTCGAGAGTGGAAAGCATAAAGGAATACTTCCTTCAGACATTTTATCTAAAGAAATTCAAAGGCCCGAAAGCCTGAATGTATACTCAATGACCCACCAAAGAAGGAGCCCGAATTTCCAAGAAAAGGACAAGAAATAACAAGAAAAGAGAAAAATAGAGTGGGTAATCCAGAACATGGCCAGACATAGATAAGATAAATGCTTAGAACCCTCTAGGTGGCATGGAAAGTCAAACATAGGGATGAACCAGACCAGGGCAAGTGGCATATGAGACATCAGTGGGAGAAGTAAATGCTTACAGGTGAAATAGTCTCAATCGAATAGCCATTAAGAGATATATGCAATCATTTAAGGGAATGACCTAATTTTCCTTGTTTTGACATTAATAAGTAGCCAGTTGTGTGAGCATCCAAGGGAGAGCATGGCCCAAAATGTGAGGAGGGATGGCCTTGTCGATTGATGAGGGAAGCAACCCATGCTCTTGCAAGAGTGTTTAATGCAGCTTGGGCAGTAAAGTCAATATTTGGGACACCTACAACTTGGTTTTCATAGGTGCTTTTAGAAGAAGATGACAATAGCATGGGAAAATTATTCATTGTAGGAGTGTTTAATGCAGTATGGGCCTCTTACTCTTGACTGGTCAAGGATCTTTTTCCAAAAGTTCTCTATATATTGTAACCTCTCATTTTGAGAAAATCTCTCTCAGTTATGTATGGAAAAGCCCTGAAAAAATTCACCTTTGATCAAAAGAAGTGTTTTACCTCCATTTGAGCTTACAATTTTGCATATGCCTGTGTATTATCTTATGCTCAGTCATTTATTTTAATGCTTTTATAGGTTGATGCCAACATATATAGTGTATTATATATCCTCTTTTGTAGGTCAACAAGAAGTGCCCAGGTTAAAGTATAGACATAGGTGAGCAACTGTCCAATAGTGTGTCTCTAGGACACCTCTGGTAGGTTCTTCCTCCTTATACCTCTATAAAACCCCTTTTTGAAGCATTGATGCAGTTAGTTCTTATTCAAATGAAATGTCTATTCACTATTTTTTGGTGTAAAGTGTGGGAAAAATTGAGTAGACCAATCATTTTGGTGCATCACCACCTTAGTTAAGTTCTACTTTTATAGTATCCCTCTATCTTTTCACCCCCCCCCCCCCCCCCAATTATTAGCAGTAGAAACCCAAGGCCTCAAGGTGCATCAAGGGGAGGTATCCCTTAATCTAGAGATTCGTTCCTCAAACTTGCTACCCAAATCAAGAGGAATGTCTCTATTATGTCATGTGGAAGAAAGGAGCCAAGTTTCTTTTCAAAGGGTGCAACCCACATGTCAACAGCTTGGTCTAGCAACATGAGAATCATGATGTAAAGAATTAAAGGCTGCCATATGGCATAAGCTAGAGCAAAAGGAGTTAATTGATAAAGGACAAGTGGCACAAGGATGACCAATGAGCATGGGAGAGTCTAAGCGGCTAGTAGATAAATTTTTTGAAGGCTCTCATCTGCCATAGTTTGATCCCTAAAATCACCATTTTACGCTTAAATGCATCATGCCAAGAAGAGACATTTTAGCTGCTCACAACATGGCTTTTCAGATACACTAAAGAAAAAATTAAAGATGGGGGGGCTTGAGAAGATTGTTTAATGATCTTGAGCTATGCATTTATGGACAACAAGGGAGGATGACATTAGAGTCTCAGCCATCAATGACTTGTTCTTTATTCCCCTTCTCTCTTCCCCCTTTTCTATATAAATAGAGGCCTTGGAGCTAAGCAAATCATCCCCAGATTGGAAATAGAATTACTCTACAGAAATCACTTTGTAAAAGACTCTTTTGAAGCAATACAAGGAAGACTTCTCTATTTTTGGTTAAAACAAGTGTGCACATTTGGTTTCATTTGCAGAATGTATGATTGTCACTCATCACCTATGATTTTTTTTAGCACCTTGATTTTGATCCTTTTGGTTTTGTGCAAGATTGAGTGAAGTGTCTATTTGTTGATCTCTCCTTGAAGTGTTACCAATTCATAGTGTCTCCGATAGACCTATTTTTTTTATCCTTCAAAGTGTAAGGCTTTCCTTCAACCTCCACGCAAAAGCTCCATGCCTATGGCCTTGAGATAGAACCAAAATAGCCTGTGTCTTATTTGGGTTCATTAGTAGTTGGATCTTTTCCCAAACTAAGTGGATCACTCCTTTTTGGTGCATCACCTCCCTTAGCTTAGATTTCCTTTACAGTCATCCTCATACCCCCTTTCCTTACCTAATAGTAGATTTTAGTGTGAGATCAAGAGTTGAAGTGAAGCACTTGAAGAACTAGCCTCATAAAAAAGCCTAGACGTTCAACCTCACCATAGGGTACCCACATTCTGAGGTTGTCCCCATGCTTGTAGCTAGAAGTGAGTGAGCCTGAAGAACTCTCTCACAAGGGTGCAATTCCAAGCTATAATAATAATATAATGCAGTACAACATGCATTAAAATGCAATATGAGTATCTTAAACCTTATCCTTATTAATGAGATTCAAGAAACTAGTAGATTATATATATTCTTTCACTAATCCTTCCTTTTTTTATAAGGTATGCATACAATTCGATAGATATAACATACTATGAAAATCATAATGTATCTTTGGAACTAGATCCTAATATTTCCTCCTCTTCTCTCTTATCTCTTAAATGTAATAGTAATATTATATATATATATATATATATATATATATATATTGAGTTTAATTTAAGACCTTATTATTAAGTGAGCTAACAATAAAAATGTGGCAAAATAAACAAATAAGACACATGACACCAAAAAACTAGGCACATAAGTCAAGGGATCCACAAAAATAGATGACCAAGATCAAACCATTTAGTCTTGGTCAAGTTGACTAAGAAACCTTAAACAATGTTTTTCACGTTCCATAAGCATTAAGAGTCATGTAAGAGCAAACAAATAATCAATTTGTGGTTTTTAAAGTGTTTCGAATTGAATGGTGGTATTAAAATTGACCCAAAAGGAACATAAATTTAAGTTTTTAGGATAACACAAGGAAAAAGAAATAAATATAGGGCCTAAAACAAGGGAAATCATGTCAATTATAGCCTAATATGAACCAATAACCTATATGCACATAAACACACTAATATTATTAAAAATGACTAGTCAAGTACCAAAAATAGGTGTCTACACCTCTATTCACTGTCAGTTATACTACTATTAGAGCTACAGATTTGAGATTCATTACATTCCTATTAGAGTGGGATGAAAAACTATCTATACACTATTTTATGTGGTACTTACTATGGGAATATATAATGGTTTGTTTGAACGTCCATGGATATATCAAATGAAATAAATCCTTTCCAACATGCATCAATGAATAAAATTTCAATATTAAGGTCAAATCATTATAATTCGAAAGGATAAAATGTTTTCAAAACCAAAACCTAAAGATAAAGAACTTCCTCAATAAAAATTGTTAGCTAAATTTTGGCTACCATAGACCAGTTTAACAAAAAAACTTGTCTTGTCAAACCTTCATCTTGGTTTTCAAGCTTGAAAATCCTTCATAAGGCATGGTTAGCATTGATTAAGGTATTTTTGACAAGTATAAGGTAATTTTTTGTTTGTTTTATGATTGTATAGTCATGAGTTGCCTTAGCCAATTACATTCAAGAGTGTCAAAGGGTTCAAAAGTCTTTGTCATGTCATGGAGTTAAGGTCAAAGTCATGTAATGTGCCCCATGGTCTATACAAGGGCATTAAATGAAGTCAAATATTCATCTATAACATTGTAATCCACTTTAACATGCTTGTTTGATCATTTACAACATCTAAGAAGGAAATATGTAATAAGGTGGCAGGTTTTTGAGAATAAGGGAGTGGTTGAAACATCATCCCACATCTGTATAGGTGTGAGGAATTTCATAGAACACTTGTTGATTTATTTCAGTCAGTTTCTATGCAAAACATGACAATTCTCAAGTAAAAAAGGGTGGTTTTCAAGAAGTTCATACAGGTTGTAGGGTGAAGATCACTTTCAGACACTCTTATAACTTATTCTAGTCTATAGAATTTTAAATCCATGCATTTGAGGAGGTTTGAAACTCAAACATGGCAAAAACTTATTCATCTCTCCCATTGCTCTCCTTGGTAGCTCCAAAAAGTACTTTGATTTTGAGATGGTACATGTAAGAGAGAGAGAGAGTTAGATGGAATGATTCTATGATGGGGGTACTTATACCCTCTTAATCTTTAGAATTAATTCTTAGATTGAGTCCCCCTCCTCTATGAACAATCACTAAGAAGTCTAGGTGGTCAAAATGCTCTCTCATTCTTCACAACCAGCAATTTCTAGTAATTTTTGATCATGAGTGAGATATTGAAAAAATAAATAATTGGAAAAGGTCATATAGAGTTTAAATATACCTTTAAAAAAAAATTCATTACTTATTTGTCATGTGTGACCCTCAGAAGAAGCAAAACCTTCATTGTGAATGAGCTACAAACTTAGATAATAAGTCACAAGTAAGGTTTTATCAATTTTGAGTATTTCTTCACTCTAAGTAATCTTTAGGTAGTTTAAATCAATGCCTCATAACTCCTACTAACCACCTCAAGTCATCTCTCATCTGGTAGCCATCACTTTAGGTGGGATTTGGAACGAATCAAGATAATATGCCTCCAATGAAGAGTAGCAATCATGTAAGCAAAGTATCCATAAAATAGAGATCCTATGGAGAAGCAAACAATGGATTAGGCATGTTATTCCAATGGTAATTAAACATTTACAAAGCATGAAGATAACATACATTAGGTACAAGTGATCTAGGTTCATCATAAATATCACGAGAGTGGGTTTGAACCTATTTGCAAGTTAAATGGTCTCCTCAGGCCTGTATAACAGAAATGAGGCTATAATTAACAAAGGATGGATGTCTAAGAGACTCCAAGGAGAAAGAAGAATAAGTATATGGGGTTCACCATAAATAACATGTTTAATATGCTAATATTGTATAATTAAGCTTAATTCAATGATGTCCAACGTTCAAAAGGCTCAAAACATCACCTACAGGCCTGAGTGTTTGAAGGTAGAAACCTGTAAGTTTGAGTTGTTGACTAATGAGTTCAGCTTGAATAATGGGTCAATGAAAGTATATGGTGTTTTGAAATACATAGTGATCTTAGGGGCATGTTGAAATGGACTTGAATGAAGAGGAATGTAGACTTACATGTCTACATTCTTAACCAAAGGTCAAAAATCTAGTATGAAGGGGAGCGTGTGAAGCTACCAAAGATGGAATTGACTCCATAAAATTATGAAATAATATCACAAACTAATATAAACACCTATCTACAATGACAAAAGAACCCATAGGATGACTGATGCCATCAAAGAGAACATGAGGCCTAATAGGCCTAAATGCTCATACACATGCCTATGTATGAGAACAAGAGGGAGATTCATGAATGTTAATGAGGTCAAGGGTTTAGTAGTGAGATGAGAAAGAACATAAATATAATCCTATATTATTTTCTTAGACCACCAAAGTGATAAGACTCATTAGTGAGGATCTATTCCTAGATTATAATTAAGAGACCCAAAACAGTGACCTACAGGTATGTTTGAAGACAAACTTGAGGAAGGATACTTATGAAGTGAATGAGAGGTATAAGAAATCTTGAGGGACATGAAAAATCATGTCAAATATCCTTAAAAAGGATGGAGTATTTGTTGAAAGATGAGAATACAAAACACAGGAATGAGGGTCAAAAGACACCTACAGGCCTAAAACCCTCAGTGCGTGTGCTAGAGGTAGAGAGATCAAATTTTGGTCATAATGGAACCTTAAAATGGAAGTATAGAATTTTCAAGTATGTAAAAGGTTGATACAAATATCACTAAAATGTTTAAACCAAAGACCTATATTTTAAGGGGATTTTGTGTTTAAAACCATGCTCTCAGTCCTCACACAGTCAAATAACCCAAGAGAACATCTTCTTTTACTCAAAACTTCTTGCAAGTAGTGCATGGTGGAAAAAAAATTTGAGAGGTGGTGATAGGGGTATCCTACTCCAAACATCTAACATTAGTTCACTCACTTAACCTCACACCTGTATGAACCATCCTTAAGACTGGAGGTTTATCTAAACCATGTTTTTACCTTTTGAAAGAGTTCGAAGAGCATTTTATTTTGCTCAAAAGCGTACAGAGGATTTGAATGGGAACTCAAGATTATAGGGGATGTTAGGGAGGTATCCTTACATCCATCTTTTGGTAATTTTATTATTTTAAGTCCCTATGCTTTATGAACCATTGTTAAGATGGTAAACACCTAAAACCCTTGTTAAACCCTCTTAGAAGACCTGATAAGAGAAAAGATGGATTAAATGCCTTTAAATGGACTAGTTTGGATTAGAAATGACTAGAATGATTCTCATAGATCCCATGGGTACCTGAACAATAGTCATGGTGGCACGTGTGAAAGGCATAATGTATATAATAAGTCAAGAAAGTTTAATTGTAGGCTTGTTTATGAGTGTGCAAGGTGGTGGTAAGCCTCTAAATAAGGTACATAGGCCTATCAATCTAGGTTAGAAGTCCTATAACTTATATACACCTTTACATGTCTCTTAAGGTGATATATGAAATATTCAAGATAATAATTTGAGCCTAAAAGTGTGACTGCACTATTTTTTTGTCCAAAAGGCTTAGTTGTAGACCTATGGAACACTCTTGGAGAGATTTCCTCCAATGTATGGAGTTATCCTATGATGGTATAGGATTGATCAAACCATCATCAAGATTTGTAAGCTATAAATTTCTTGAAAAACCACTCTAATTCCTTCTCAGGTTGAACATGTATCTAAGCTAGGGTTTTGGCCATTTCTTAGTTCACCCATACATACAAGGTCTCAGAACCTAAAATTTGACATGGAGAATGCTTAGGGGTGTTGGAAATATTGTAATTGATGCCAAAGGTATAGCATTATTGATGATAAAGGCCCCATTACATTTAATGTTGTTTTTAATAGATATATCTTGGCTAATGTGAGTTAATGTTTATTTAATATTAACGAATATATTTTTGGTTGCATATGAGACAAAAGAAGGGCCCATGGAGAAGTCAAAGAGCCATGGGGTAAAGACATAAGAAGGATGGGACTTATTTTCCCATGAAGAGTCATCTTGGGGAATTCCAAGAGTCACCAAGTGAAGACAAAAGAGGAAGGGCACAATTTCTCATGAAGGGACACTTTGAGGAATACGAAAAGTCACCAAGATAAGGACAAAAGAGGGAAGGACGTTTTTGCTCATGAAGGGTCTCCACATGAATTTTTAAAGGTAAGGATATGAAGGGTCATACAAATTTGGTGCCATTTTCCATGAGGATTGAAGGGTCACAAAGGGGGAAGGCCAAAGGTCATTTGGAAAGCTATAAATAAAGGCTTGAGAAGTCATTTGTAATAAGAGTGAGAGAGGTTGATTCGATATTGTAATATCTAGCTTAGAAGAGCAATTGTGAGAGATGAATATGATTTGTATTTGTTATATCTAGCTTAGAAGAGCAAAGGTGAGAGAGAGGAAAGAGATACTGTAGTGAACTATCATTTGTTGAGATAGCAACATTGAGAGATAGTTGTGTGGTATACATAAAGGCGTTGGTGCTCTTGTGGGTTGGTGCTCAACAAAGGGGTTGGTGCTCCTGTGGGTTGGTGCTCATGAATTGTTGCTGGGTTGGTGCTCGACAAAGGGGTTGGTGCTCATGAATAGTTGCTGGGTTGGTGCTCAACAAAGGGGTTGGTGCTCTTGTGGGTTGGTGTTCATGAATAGTTATTGGGTTGGTGCTCAACAAAGGGGTTGGTGCTCTTTCAAGTTAGTGCTTGCAAATATTGTTTGTGTTGGTGCTCATTCATATACTTGAGATTGTTCTCCATGGTTTTTCCCACATTGGATTTCCACATTATATCTGGTGTCTCTCTCTATCTTGTGTCGTGTTTATTGGTTGAGTTTTATTGCATATCTTGAATGTTTGATTAAGTGAAATTTGGTTAAGGGAAAGTTTTATAAGATATATGATATATTGATTCACCCCCCCTCTTAGTATATCCCGTGCTTAACAATTGGTATCAGAGCAGGTTCCTTCAGAAAGGGTTTAACAGCTTGAAGGTAGATCAAGGAAAAGCACAAGATAGCCAAGTAACTAAAGAAGGAGAATCAAGAGTTGAAATTTGTGGTTGAAGCTCTTAAAGAATAGGTGTGTATCTTGGATTCTAAGTTGGCTATAGAAGAAAAAGAAAATAAGATATTTATTTAGGATCTTAAGAATCAGTTAGAGGTTGCAAATTCAATTTTAACATCAAAAGAAGAAGAGTGTAATCAGTTGAAGGTTGAGTTAGGTTCTTTAAAGGATAATCATGAGAAGCTTATAATCAAGGTTGAGAAAGATCATGAAATATTAGTCCAAGGAAAGAAGGATGCAAGTTTTGAAGGCAAATCAAAGAAGCCGATCAAGCAGTCCAATGCTTTCAAGTTTTCAAATTCTTTTTATGGCCGTTGTTTTGTTTGTCATCATGTTGGTCATAGGGCAAGAGACTGTATGAGGAGAAGCAATCAGTCAAAGGGAGATCTCAATCACATTCAAGAAAAAGGTATGAGAAATGTTGTTTGTTTTTGTTGTCATAAGGTTGGCCATATTGCTAAATTATGTCAAAATAAAGTAAAGAGATATTCAAGGTATGTCAAAGGATATAGAGCCCCTAGAAAATATGAGAAAAGACAAATTCAGGTTTCGAGACCTAAAATAGTAAAGGTTGATCAGATTGAGTTTAAGAGTGAAAATGAATTACTTGATATAGTAGATAAAGAATCAAATAAGAAAGAATGTACAAAATCTCTTTTTTACATTTGAGCATGAGCTTTGTCAAGATAAGATAGTTGCAAAAGTTGAGAAGATGAAAAACAACATAAATGTTGAGGTTAGTAAGTCAAAAAGGTTAAACATACTTAAATGGATTCTAAAATAAAAACACAAGAAGATCAAGGAAGAAACTGAGGAGATGTGGGAATCTCCTGAGATATGTTTCTAGGACCCTTTTGTGTGGGGTGTCTCTTTTAGGCTTCAAGGAGACACTTTTAAGAAAAATTGAAGCATGGTGGATGCTATTGGGTCTTGGCTATCTTGCATGATAAGAAGGTGAGTTGACAGATTAATTTGTATATCATTTGAGTGAATAGATTTTTTAAGAAAATTTTGCACCGATGTTAAGGTTTGAGGTTATTAGAATGATTCTTGCATATGTAGTGTTTAAAAGTTTTAAAGTGTTTCAAATGATTATGGTCACAAGAAATTAGAATGTTGAAAAAGAGCTAATAGTTTCAGAAAAAAGGAAAAGGATACTCATACAGATTCAATCAAGGAGGATCAGAGTTTCAAAGCCCCATTCATTAAGAAGAAGGTTCAGACATGTTCATGGTAGAAAAAACAACTTGAAGATTCTTTATTGGTACAGACAGATTTGCATGTGAGAAATGAAGATCAGCCATGGTTCGTTGATAGCGGATGTTCGAGGCATATGACAAGAGATAAGAGTAAAGAAGATCAATGGTGGCATAGTGAAATTTGAAGATAAAACCACTACCAGAATAGCCAGAAAAGGTATTTTAAGTTTGGATATTAGTAGAACCAAAGCTAAGAATGTTTTGTAAGCATAATCTATTAAGTGTAAGTCAAATATGTAATCAAGGATACACCTTAAAGTTTTATGTGGAAGGTTGTGAGATTAGAAGATAATATTCAAATGAGTTGATTGCAGATGCTCAAAGGACAGGAAACAATGTGTATGTATTATCAGATATCTTCTCAAAGGCACGATCAAAGGATACATTCAAAGATATGCAAGAGGAGTTGAGAGTAATTTCTATTACTTCCTGCCATTGATGTTCAGCATCAATTGTGGGGGAGCTAAATGTTAGCTCCAGGTAGGCCCTTTTCCATTGATGTCAAAAGGGGAGAATAACATGTATAGGTATAGGTATAGGTGCAAAAATAGGTACAAGGAATAGGTACAAGTTGCTACAGTAAGGGGGAGTTACTATATGTTTTCAGATGACAGTATGTGCAGGTGATAGGATGTGGCAGTTTCAGGATTGAAGTTGCCATCAATGACAAAGGGGGAGATTGTTGTAAATATTGTCATTGATGTCAAAGGTCTAGCATTATTGATGATAAAGGCCCCATTGCATTTAATGTTGTTTGTAATAGATATATCTTAGCTAATGTGAGTTAATATTTATTTAATATTAATGAATATATTTTTGATTACATATGAGACAAAAGAAGGGCCCATGGAGAAGTCAAAGAGCCATGGAGTAAAGACAAAAGAAGGATGGGACACATTTTCCCATGAAGAGTCATCTTGGGGAATTCCAAGAGTCACCAAGTGAAGACAAAAGAGGAAGGGCATGGTTTCTCATGAAGGGACACTTTGAGGAATACGAAAAGTCACCAAGATAAGGACAAAAGAGGGAAGGACGTTTTTGCTCATGAAGGGTCACCACATGACTTTTCAAAGGCAAGGATATGAAGGGTCATACAAGTTTGGCACCATTTTTCATGAGGATTGAAGGGTCACAAAGGGAGAAGGCAAAAGGTCATTTGGAAAGCTATAAATAAAGGCTTGAGAAGCCATTTGTAATAAGAGTGAGAGAGGTTGATTTGATATTGTAATATCTAGCTTAGAAGAGCAATTGTGAGAGATGAATATGATTTGTATTTGTTATATCTAGCTTAGAAGAGCAAAAGTGAGAGAGAGAAAAGAGATGTTGTAATGAACTATCATTTGTTGAGATAGCAACATTGAGAGATAGTTGTGTGGTATACACAAAGGGGTTGGTGCTCTTGTGGGTTGGTGCTCACGAATAGTTGCTGGGTTGGTGCTTGGCAAAGGGGTTTGTGCTCTTGTGGGTTGGTGCTCACGAATTGTTGCTGGGTTGGTGCTCGGCAAAGGGGTTGGTGCTCATGAATTGTTTCTGGGTTGGTGCTCGATAAAGGGGTTGGTGCTCTTATGGGTTGGTGCTCTTGTGGGTTGGTGATCAAAAAAGGGGTTGGTGCTCCCATGGGTTGGTGCTCATGAATAGTTATTGGGTTGGTGCTCAGCAAAGGGGTTGGTGCTCCTACAAGTTGGTGCTTGCAAATAATGTTTGGGTTGGTGCTCATTCATATACTTGAGATTGTTCTCCATGGTTTTTCCCACATTGGGTTTCCACATTATATCTGGTGTCTCTCTCTATCTTGTGTGGTGTTTATTGTTTGAGTTTTATTGCATATCTTGAATGTTTGATTAAGTGAAATTTGGTTAAGGGAAAGTTTTATAAGATATATGATATATTGATTCACCCCCCCTCTCAGTATATCCCATTCTTAACAAGGGGTATGGAAAGTGAATGAAACATTTACTTGATGTTTCACACATGTGAGAGATAAGTATATCCAAATCTCAATTTTCTAGGCATAGATACCTAATTAAGGGTTACTTGGAGAGATAAATAGGTAGAGTAAGTACACTTTCACTTAGGGTCTAATCATTAAAAATTTTATAGAGAAAGAAGAACATAGTGGGTACTGAATATATGCTAGGTTTGTCAAAAAAATTTGTATAATGCTCTAGACAAGGAGCTTTATCTGTTTTGAGGTCTACAAGGAAATGTAGACAAGTAAGACCCTTGGGGTGAAATAGAGTGCAAGAAAGTATTTGAGGCACTAAAAGGGGTTGATACAATATTTATAAGGTAGGTACAAGTTATTCATAGAGAAGTATTCTAGTCATGAAGTTAGAAACAAGAGTTGAAGCATTTGAGCCCAAAGAGAGCTAGTGAAGATTATGTGCTTTTAAAGATAAAAGAGGAAGTTTACAAAACTTACATAAGGATGGAGTAGTAACTCCTCAATCATGCCAAATGTTAGTTAAACACTTTGTAACTATATTTTTAGGTGTGAAGGTTTAGTATCAAAAAGGAGTTAGATTCAAGAACACAAAATGGCCAAAGTAACCTCCTATGCCAATTAGAAGAAGGACATTATTAAGCAAGTGTACACATGTTAATGAGAACCTTAAGGACTATTTTATTGCTCAAGTTATTTAATTTAAACTACCCCCATGGTGGATGACACTTGTCTATGATCTTATACGCCTCTTCTCTCTTTCTCTCTCCTTCTCATATTTTCATATATATGCAACATTGTTTGGCTTTGTAAAGCATCCTCACATTGGTTATGGCAAAGCCCTACTAAAATTAAGTCTTGTATTTTCATATTGGAATCAATTAAATTCATATATTCTATATTCATATTGCATACAATGATCTTAAATGGGTTTTTTTTATGAATGCTTAGTGATAGTAAGTGTACTTCCTTGCATTTGTCCTTCTTATTCATACCTATATGTAAGCTTATCTTCTTTCACAGGTCATAGGAAGTGTTATACATGGTTTACCTAGTTAGATAACTAAAAAGTCATTATTATCTACTATTAGTACCTCTATTTTTGATCATCCTAAGCTCTTGCAACCTTTATAGCCTTCATATTAAAGCACTAGTGTGATAGGAACTATTTTGAAGTGATACAATTAGATTGTAACTTAGTATTTCATAGTGCATTCTTAGCAAGCTGAGGACCTTATGTTTAGTGCATCACCTCCAAGTTTCCTTTTAGTTTTATAATTCATCTTTCCCTTTTCCAAGTCAATCAAGTAGTATAGTTGTTAGTGTAGGTGTTGTACTTGGGAGTTATCCCAAAATCTAGATGTTTGGTCCACTTAAAGGTCACCCATAACCTAGGATCAATCCCATTGGATATATCAAGTTGAAAGGGCATGAATCACCATCTCAAGGGTAAAAATTTGAGCTGTAAATTTTTTGGCATACCTGGTGGGACATAAGCAAAAATAGGTTTTCTAAGATTGATGTTGGTCTTAGTAAAAGTACAGTTGTAGCAGCCTTCTTCATGCAGCATTTGGTGACTCCAACAAGTTTTAAACTCTTGGTTGCTGACTAGTGAGCCATTTTTCATGCCAAAGGTTACCACAACATCAAAATTGAAAGGTATCTATTTTGAATTTGTTAAATTATCTTTATATTTAGTTCAAATAAAGAGGTTCCCTCATACTCTCCCTTATACCAAGTCGCAAAGCTTTATATTCTCTTCCATCCAAGTATTCCTAAGGATGGTAGTATGGCTAGAAATATGCCCTTTTTTTATTTCAATGGTGCTTCTCCCTTAAACCTTTCATAATATGATGACATACTAGTGGCTGCCCTCAAGAGTGTCCCTTATTTTAGTGGATAAACTACTCTTACTCCCAATGATCATATTAGGTACATGGCAAACTTTTTCAACATCTATAACGTAACATAAGAAAATGTGGCCATTAGGTTATTGGTAATTTGTATTAAATTAAAGGCTTTGTATTGGTATATAACCTTATCCCCTAAATCTATTGACTCATGGGATGACTTGGGAGGTTAATTGAGTAAGAGATTTGAAGATAAAAGTGATCATTTGTCCTTGGTAGAGCAATTGATCACCATAAAGAGATCCATCAATAACTCATGCACAATTTAAATGTTAGGTTCTAAAAGACATGGGATAGAATCCTAATCCTCTTAAAACCCACTCCAAACTATGCATTCCTATATTACCTTAAGGATATGAACAATGATATAGTGGTTATGATTCAATCTATGGGTGGGAATACCTTACTAGATGCATTTGAAATTACTATTAGAGCTGAGAAAAATATAATCCAAGATAGAAAACTTTTTCCAAGGCCCCCTATGCATTTGTTTCCTTACATTCATCCCCCTACCCCAACTCTTGCTCCAATTCCTACCATAAACGTTCATGAGTTGGCTGCCCCTAGTCAAGCAATCAAGCTAAATGATGTAAAATGGATACTTAAGACTCTTACAAACAAATTCATGGCAATGGAGATGAAACAAAGTCATTTTCATAAGCCTTATCAAGCTCCACACCAATATCATCATCTTTATCAATCAAATAGGCCACCCTTCCAAGGAAATGCTTAAGGAGAAGGTTGCATCACTAATGTTAGACCATACATAATTTAAAACCCCAATACAACCTCCACTTCAAGATCATTGGTACCCACCCAAAAAAATATAATGCAAGATCAATAATGGCCCTCTCAATGGAATCAATCTCATGAGAAATCTATTGACCAAGATGGAGGGTTTAATCAAGCTAGTGTAGCATAATATAGAACATTTCCTTCTATAACACAAGCTGAAGCTTCATATCATGTTATAGTTATTAGAGAGCAAGGTCAGCCAAGTAATACACTTTTAAATTTTCAATCAGAGGAATATTTTATAGTGAATTAATTGGGCAACTCAAGTAGTTGGTGGATAGTTCTATTGCAGCCAATACTAGGTCTAAAAGGAGGGTTGTTGAAGAAGCACAAGAGAGTGAAAAAGGTTCAATTGTAATTCCCTCTGTGACTCAAGGGATAAGAGAGCCTAATGTAGCTTCTAAGTCTCAAGAATCTCAAAGAAATAATAATGATAAAATCACCTTTATACCCAAAACCAAGTAGGCCCAAAGTGATGTCATAACTCCTAGAGGACAACCAAAGTTTGGTGCTTCTTCTCTCAACATAGTGGATCAAATGAAAAATCTTCATGTAAGTATGCCTATGTGGGACACTTTGTCAATTCTTGGGAAAAGGGATATTATTCAAGAGGATCTATCTAAGCTCAAATCATCATTAGGATTAGAAAGAAAGTGTACTATTATGTTCGCAGATACATCCAAGCCTAGTGAGTCACAACAAGGTAAAGTGAACAAGCCTTCTCCCTGTTATGTTTCAGTAATCATTGGTAATTGTTTGGTGCATAATTGTATGATAGATAGTGGGGATAGCAGCTCATTCATGCTAAATCAAATAGTGTGTAAACTAGGCCTCAAATATGATCCTAATACTAAAGGTGTGCTACAACTAGATGGTTCAATCACTAAGATAGTGTTATCAAAGGTTTGAATTTGACTCTTCATGATTTTCTTAATTTCTCCATTACTCAAGATTTTCTTGTTGTTGACTTGACACCATAATTTACCCTTTGATTATCAAGGGACTTCATGGCAAAGATTAGTGGTTACTTATCATCAAATTAGTCCTACATGGCTTTTGGGATAAGGTATAGTACCAAAGTTATAGTAAAATCTAGACCTATCTCAAGGTTCCACATTGGGCCATATAAACAAAATGTCACTAATGTTAATTCAATATCATTGATGAGGGGGATCACCCCAGTTACCAAGAGGCAATTGTTCCTTTTGAATACATTTCAAATCTCTTCCTTGATGAATGAGGGGTAAAAAATCATGAATTTGACCCATATAGAGGTGTTGAAGAGGTTGGTCTTGGGGTCTATTTTTTACATAAATAAGGTACAAACATACCCTCTCTCTAAGCCTAATGATGATAGTGATGGTTTGTGGAAATTGGTTTTTGATGGCTCAAGAAGCAAGAATGGAGTTGGGGCATGTATTATGATTGTTTTTCCATCAAATGAAAGGTACTACTCAGCCATTAGATTTTAGTTTAGTTGTAATTGAAATGTAGCCAAATATGAATCTCTTATACATGGGATTCAATGGGAAAGGAAGAAATGAGAAAAGTAAGTACAAGCTATTGGAGATAGTGAACTAGTTTTTCACCAAGTAAAAGGTAACAATGCAACCAAGAACACATTGTTGAAGTCCTATAAGCATAGAGTGTGAGACCTTATTGAATATTTTGAGGATTTTAAATCTAATCAGTCCCAAGGGAGGAGAATAAACATGTTGATAGGTTGACATCATTTGGAACACAATTTGACATCCCAAGTGATGTCAAGAATCCAAAAACTCAGCCTGACATCATGGTAGTTGTAAGGCCTTCAATACCGAACAATGATGTCAATTGGAAATTATTTGAAAGTGATAAATAAATAGCATGTTTTCTTCAAAAAGAGGCTAATTTTTCTTTCAAAATTCATGCCAAGTTGCAGCACCAATATGGAGACCAAATTATGCAATTAAGGTCTAATAAGCTTCGCAAAGGTCTGGTTACTCTTGAGAACATATACAATGAAAGTTATCAAATAAGCATAGATAACATAAGCATGTATAAAAAATAGGAACATTATGAAAAAGTGGATATCTTAAAATATAAATTCCTAAATCTTGGAAAGGTATGTACTCCATATGAGAAGGTTGCATTTATTGAGCTATGTAGAGAATTGTTTGATGTCTCTGCTTGGGAGTATAGTGACCTCAAGGGGTTTGATCTCTCATTGGATAAACACACTATATAAATTGATCCCAATGCTAAGCCTTTAAGGAAAAGGAAAAGTCCCATCAATCCTAAAGTGGAGGTGCTAATGAGGAAAGAACTCACCAAGTTGATAGAGTCAAGAATTATCTTTCCTATCAAGCACTCTTCATGGGTTGCCAACTTAGTTCCTGTGAGAAATAAGAGTGGTGAGATCAAGTTATGTTTTGATTTTAGATAAGTGGATAGGGTATCATTGAAGGATCACTATCCTCTACCTTCAATGGAGAAAATACTTCAATTACTAACATGTTCTCAACGTTTCTCACTTTTGGATGGTGATTCAAATTACAACCAAGTGTTGGTAAAAAGAGAAGATGAATATATGAAAAACTTAACAAATAAATGTGGCACATATGCCTAAAAGAGAATGCCATTTAGTATATATAATGTATGTTCCACTTTCCAAAGATCCATGGATATGGTTTTCCAAGGCTTGATCAATGAGATGGTACTAATATACCTTGATAACACAACCATTTTCTCTAAAGATGTTAATTGCCACTTGAATCATATAAGGATAATAATTTAATGGTTCAAGTAATATGGGGTTTATCTCAATCCCAAGAAGTGTGTTTTTAATATTTATGGGGGGAAATTACTTGGCCATATTATTTCTAAATATGGGTTTATTATAGACCCTGATAGGGTGAGTGTCATACTAGCTTTGTCATTGCCCAAACATAAGAAATATTTTCAAAGTTTTCTTGAGAAGATCAATTTCATTAAGATATTCATACCTATATTTTCCAATCTTGTGAGGCCTATAATAGATATGTTAAAAAAGAATAAATCATTTGTTTGGACCAAGGAAGGGAAGGCTAGTGTTGAAGCCATCAAACAAACTATTACTCAAGTACCCACACTAATCAACCTTGATTTCTCTGAGGACTTTTCTTGTATGATTTTGCAAACATTGACAAAATCTCTTCTATGTTAATGCAAAAAAAAATGAAGGACTTGAATATCCTATATCATTTTTTAGTCAAGGACTAGAAGGATATGAATAGAGTACATATATGTTGAGAAACAAGTATTGGCATTTATAAAAAGTCTTAAGAAATTCAAGCATATGGTTTCCAAAGAGAATACATGCCATGATAACTCATCTAAGCATAAGGGAATTCTATTTGAATAATGACTTGAATGAGAAAATATTTAGATGGATAATTAGGGTGATGGAGTATGATGTTGAGATCAAATCCACTAAGCCAGTAAGAGGGAGAGGGCTGTGTGATCACCTAGAATCAGACCTAAAAGAAGAATAAGATATGGTTTTGGAATTGAAAGAGGGTCCTAGTATAGTTAAAACTTTAACTTCTTCAAGTTGGACACAAGAAATGGTGAGGTTCCTTCAAATGAGTGAGTGTCCTATGGTTCTAGATCAAGCAAGAAAGAGATACTTCATATTGCAAGCAATACCTTATGTTCTTATGGATGGGGTTATTTTTAGGAAATACCTAAATGGAATGTTTCTAAGACTTGTGGAGACTGAATAGGTTGATAGGCTCATATAATAATTTTATGATGGACCAACTGGAGGTCATTTTACACCTAAAACTACAATTGCAAAAATAATAAGGGTTGGTTACTATTGGCCAAGCCTATTAAAGGATTCATATGCTTGGGTTATAATATGTCAAAAGTGTGCACTCTTTTCAAGCAAACAAAGAATTAGAGCCCTTATTATTAATCCTATTCAAGTTGAACAACCATTCATGCAATGGGGACTTGACTTCATTGGAATGATCAATCCTCCATCTAGTGTAGGCCATAAATGGGTTCTTATAGGTACTGACTATTTCAAAAGGTGGGTAGAAGTAGTGGTACTCAAGGAGGTTAATGAAACTTCAGTTCTTGGCTTCTATGAGAGCCTAGTGATAAGGTTCAGGGTGCCTGCAACAATAATTTTTGATAATGACGTGGATTTCAATGGTGTAAGAATAATGGAATGGGCTCTCAAATATGGTATCTACTTGAATAATTCTTATAATTACTATCCCTAAGATAATAGGCTAGATAAATCCACTAATAATAACTTGATCAGAATTATAAATAGGACAATAGAAGATAATCAAAGGACTTGGCACACTAGATTGAAGATAGCCTTATGGGCTGATAGGATCACCCCAAAGATTGTAATTAGTAACTTACCCTATATATTTGTCCATGGGAGAGAAGCTAAGTTGACACTTTCACTTAAGTTACTAGCTCTTGAGTTGCCACATCATATTGAGAGAATGGAGAATGATCCTAGGGAGATTATATTGATATAACTAATGGCCTTGAAGGAAGCAAGAAACTAGGCTATGCACACAATGGAATGTCACCAAGCACAAGTGAAAAGAAACTTTGACAAGAAAGCTACCTCAAGAACCTATTAAGAAGGAAATATTTTCTTGAAGTCAAATGTTGTTAGAGATAAGACTAGTAGGCACAATAAGTTTTATGCATTGTGGAGTGGACCTTATATTGTCATTGCTTGTAAAGAACATAATGCTTTTTAGCTTGCAAGACTTAATGGAGAGGAGTTGAGTATCCTAGTCAATGAGATACACTTGAATTCATGCTATTGATGTAAATTTTATAAATTTTTACATATTAGAGTAGGTATTTATGTTCCATAAGTGATTCAAACACAAGTGTTTGTCTTTTTTCTTTGTGGTGTCTTTCCTCCAAATATATTATGACACATGTGTTGTGTGGTGTCTTGTCTTGAGTTTTTTTAGTTCATATTGATTTCAAGGTTGTTATCAAGTCTTATTCTTAGTTTGTCTCTAGTTAGGTTTTAGTCATGACTCCATATCCCAATGAATCTACTAAGACACTAGTATAGATGCATATCAAAAGTGCATTCCCAGGAGGTCGCCAAATATGTTAGCCAAATTTTGCCTATCATAGACCAGTTTAACCAAAATAACCTATCTTGTCAATCCTTCACCTTGATTTTAAAGCTTGAAAATCCTTCATAAAGCATGGTTAGCATTATTTTAGGTACTTTTGACAAGTTTAAGGTAAATATGTTTTTAGTTTCATGTTTGTCTAGTCATGACTTGCCTTAGCCAAGTAGGTTCAAGAGTCTCAAAGGGTTCAAAAGTCTTTGTCACATCATTTAGTTTAGGTCAAAGTCATGTAATTTTCCCCATGGTCCATACAAGTGCATTAAGTGAAGTTAAATATTCATTTCTAATGTTGCAATCCACTTTGAAATGCTTGTATGATCATTTGTGACATCCAAGAAGGGAATATGGTAAGAAGGTGGCATGTTTACATAAGAAGGGAGTGGTTGACACATCATCTCATGTATTTATAGGTGTGAGTAAGTTCATATAATAATTGTTGATTCATTTTAGTCAGTTTCTATGCAGAACATGACACTTCTCAAGTAAAAAGGGTGGTTTTCAAGAAGTTTGTGCAAGTTGTAAGGTGAATATCACTTCCAAACAATCCTAAAACTTATTCCAGTCTATACAAGTTCAAATCCATGAATTTGAGGAGGTTTGAAACTCAAATAGGGAAGAAACCTATTCATCTCTCCCATCATTCTCTTTGGTAGCTCCAGAAGGCATTTCGGTTTTGAGATGGTACATGTAGGAGGGAGAGAGTTAGATAGAATTATTTTGGTGGTTGATGAGGGTATTTATACCCTTCATATATTTGGAATTATTTATAATATTGAGTCCCCCTCTTATATTAACAATCACTAAGAAGTCCAGGTGGTCAAAATGCTCTCTCTTTCCTCACAACTAATATGTTCAAATAGTTTCTAAGCATGAGTGAGATGTTAAATGAAATGGATAATTGCAAAAGGATATGAAGCTTCAATATCCATTTAAAAAAAAATTCATTACTTATTTTTCATGTATGAACCTCAGAAGAAGCAAAACCTTCATTGTGAATGAGCTACAAACTTAGATAATAAGTCACAAGCAAGGTGTGATTAGTTATAAGGATTTATTGACTCTAAATGATATTTAAGTTATTTAAATCAATGCATCATTCCTCTTATTAATTGTCTAAGGTCATATCTCAATTTATAGCCATTAATTCAATGGTCTTTGGAATAATTCAAGATAATATGCCTCTAATTAAGAGTAACAATCCTATAAGCAAAGTGTGGATAGATAGAGAAACTATGGAGAAGCCAAAAATGGATCTGGAATGTTCTCCCAATGGGAATTAAACTCTTACAAAGCATGAAGAAAACATACATTAGTTACAGTCATTTAGATTCATCATAAAGATCATGAGAGTGGGTTTGAACATATTTACAAGTCAAACGGTCTCCTCAGGCCTATATGACAGAAATGAGGCTATAATGAACAAAAGATGGATGCCCAAGAGATCCCAAGGAGAAAAATAAGAGGGATAAGATGATAAACCTTAATAACATGTTCAAAAGGTTAATATTTTCTAATTAATCATGTTCCAATGCTACCTAACACTCAAAAGGCTCATAACATCACCTACATGCTTGAGTGTTTGAAGGTAGAAACTTGAAATTTTGAGTTGTTGACTAATGAGTTCAGCTTGACCAAAAGGTCAATGAAATTATATGATGTTTTTAAATACATAGTGATATTAGGGGCATGTTGAAATGGACCTAAATGAAGAGGAATGTATACCTACAAGTCTACAAACCTGTAGGTCTACATTCTTAACCCAAGGTCAAAAATTTAGTATGAAGGGGAGTGTGTAAAGCTACCAAGGATGGTATTGACTCCATATAAGTATTAAATAATATAAAGAACCAATAGAAACACCTATCTATAATTATAGAAGAATCCATAGGATGACTGATTCCATCAAAGAGTAAATGAGGCCTAATAGGCCTAAGTTCTCATACACATGCTTGTGTATGAGAATAGGAGGGAGATTTTTGAATTTTAATGAGGTCAATGTGTCTATAGTGCTATGTACCTAGGGATATGATAATTAATATATATGGGTTGATGGAGATGCTGACATGTGGCACACACCCCCTTAGTTAGTTATATGGGTACAATATATTAGGATAATGGAGTAACTTGTGGAATTAGTACATTGGGTAATGGTCTGCCTACATTGGGATTAGGAGGTTACCCATCCATGGGTTAGATAGATGTCTATATATAGGAGATGATTATCATGGTAAAGATATCAAGTAAGCATTGATTCTTCTATTGTAAGAGGATATTGGAGGTTGTCCCCTCGAAGAGACATTATGGAGTTATTCCTTCTTAAAGGAGTATTATATGGTGTTTCCCTACCTTAAGGGTATTTTTGCATATATTGAATATCAAGATCTTATCAAGTGGTATTAGAGATTCTATTTGGGTAATTTGTGTGGAGTGAAACCCTAGTTTTTTTAATCATCAATAACTTTTGATTGGTTATAAATTTTTCCACAATTTCTTTACTGGATATGGAGAATATTTCCAATAAGTCACAGTAAAAGAATCAAGATTTTTTGATTAGTTTTGAGGGAGTTATTTCTATTTTAGGGTTTATACTAATTTATCTATAACTTCTGAAATATAGGGAATTTTTATTCAAACTTTTTACCAGAGATATATGAAGATATAAGAGAAGCACAATCAAAATTTCAAAAAAATTCGAGTTGTTTTGAGTGATTTATTACGATTTTAAGAAGAGGAAAAAAAATAATGATGATAAAGAAGAAGAAGAAGAAGAAGAAAATAAGAAGAAGAAGTAGTAGAAGAAGAAGAGAGGGGTTCAAATAATTTGGCTCCAAAGAAAATATACTATGGCACACGGAATGAATGGGAAAATCACTATGAATATGCATGGAAGAATACCTATTATGATCATGAACGAAATCAAAAGAGAACAATGAATTTGGAAACAAGCTTGGAGAGCTATCACTTGCCAAGATCACATATGGATGGCTAGATGATCAATATTGGAGACAAGTGTGCAATGATTTGAAGCACACTCATTATTTGGTTTCTTCTTATGTTTTGGGGATGAAACATGTCAAGGAGGGAAGTAATGCTATGTACCTAGGGATATGATATATTAATGTATATGGGTTGATGGAAATGCTGACATGTGGCACACATCCCCTTAGTTAGTTATATGGGTACAATATATTAAGATAATGGAGTAACTTATGGAATTAGTACATTGGGTAATGGTCGGCCTACATTGGGATTAGGAGGTTACCCATCCATGGGTTAGATAGATGTCTATATATAGGAGATGATTATCATGGTAAAGATATCAAGTAAGCATGAAGTCTTCTATTGTAAGAGGATATTGGAGGTTGTCCCCTCAAAGAGACATTATGGAGTTATTCCTTCCTAAAGGAGTATTATATGGTGTTTCCCTACCTTAAGGGTATTTATGCATATATTGAATATCAAGATCTTATCATATAGGGAAATTAAAAAGAGCATAAGGATAACCCTGTGGTACTGTATTAAGCCACCAAAGTGATAAGACTTAGTAGTGAGGATATATTCCCAAGTTACAATCAAGAGACCCAAAATAGTGACCTACAAGTCTGTTTGAAGATAGACTTGAGTAAGGATACTTGTGAAGTGGTTGATAGGTATAAGGAATCTTGAGGGACATAAAAAATCATGAAAAATATCTGTATAAATGATGGAGTCTTTTTTGAAATATGAGAAGACAAAACATAGTATTGAGGGTTAAAAGACACATACAAGCATAAAACCCTCAATGAGTTTGATAGAGGTAGAGAGATCAAATTTTGGTCATAATGGAACCTCAAAATGTAAATCAGAGCATTTTTAATAATGTATAAGGTTGATACAAAGATAATTTAAGTGTTTAAACTAAATACCTATAGTTTTAGGGGCTTTTGTGTTCAAAACCATGCTCTTAGTCCTCACACAGTCAAATAACCCAAGAAAACATCTTCTTTTACTCAAAATTTCTTGAAAGTAGTGCATGGTGGAATATTTTTTTTAGAGGTGGTGATAGGGGAATCCTACTCTAAACATCTAACATTGGTTCACTCATTCAACCTCACACTTGTATGAACCATCCTTGAGACTAGAGGTCTATATAAACCATGCTTTTGCCTTGTGAAGGAGCTCAAAGAGAATTTTATTTTGCTCAAAAGTGTATAGAGGATTTGAATGGGAGATCAAGCTCATAGGGGATTTTAAGGAGGTATCTATAATTTCATATTTTAGTATTTTTTCTTGTTTTAAGTCCCTATGCTTTATGAACCATTGTTAAGATGGTGAATACCTAAAATCCTTGTTAAACCCACCTAGAAGACCCGATGAGAGAAAATATGGGTTAAATGACTTCAAATGGACTAGTTTGGATTGAAAATGACTAGAATGATTCTCATATCTACCATGGGTACCTGAACAACACACTTGGTGGCACATGTGAAAGGTATGGTGTATAAAATCTGTTAAAAATGCTCAATTATAGGTTTGTTTGTGAGTGTACAAGGTGGTGGTAAGCCTCTAAAAAAGGTACAGAGGCATAAAAAGATATAAAAAAATTCATGTAACTTCTATACACCTTTATAGGTCTCTTAAGGTGACATATGAACTATTCAAGTCAACAATTTGAGCCTAAAAGGGTGACTGCACTATTTTGTTATCCAAAAGGCTTAGTTGCATACTTATGGAACAATCTTGGAGAGTTTTCCTCTAATTTATTGAGTTATACTATAATTTTATAGGATTTATCAGACCATCATCAATCTTTGGAACTTATACATTTCTTAAAAAACCACTCTAATTCCTTTTCAGGCCTGAACATGCATCTAAGCTAGGGTTTTGGCCATTTCTTGGTTCACCCATTTGTACAAGGTATCAACCCCTCAAATTTGACATAGAACATGATTATTGGGTATGGAAAGCAAATAAAACATTTAATTAAGGTTTCACATGTGTGATAGATCAATGGATCTAAATCTCAATTTTCTAGGCCTAAAAACCTAATTAAGGGCTAATTAGAGAGAGAAATAGGTGGAGTAGGTACACTTTCACTTAGGTTATGTTCATGAAACTTTGTAAAAAGTAGGAAGATAATAATGGGTACTCAAATATATTCTTATTTTTTTAGGAATAATTTTAGAATGCTCTAGACAAGGAACCTTGTTTGTTTTGAGGGCTACAAGGAAATAAACGCAAATAAGAGTCTTGGGTATGAAAGAGAGTGCTAAAAAGTATTTGGGGCACTAAAATGGGTTGATAAATTTTTTATAAGGAGGTATAAGGGATTCATGGATAAGGATTGCAATCATGAATTTGGAAACAAGAGTTGAAGCATTTGCACGTAAAGAGAGATAGTGAAGATTGTGTGCTTTTGAAGACAAAAGAAGAAGTTTATGAAATTTTTACAAGGATGGAGTAGTAACTACTCAATCATGCCACATGTAAGTTAAACACTTTTCAACTATCCTTGCATATGTGAAGGTGTAGTCTCAAAAGGAAGGAGTTAGTTTCAAGAACACAAGATGGCCCAAGTAACCTCCTACGCCAATTTGAAGAAGGACATCATTAAGTAAGTGCACACATGTTAATGAGAACATTCAGGACTATTTTCTTGCTCAATTTATTACATTAAAACTTCCCCCATGGTAGATGACACTTATCTATTATCTTCTATGATTTTTTTTCTCTTTATTTCATATTTTTATACATATGTAGCCTTGTTTGGCTTTGTAAAACATCATCACACTGGTTATGGCAAAGCTCTACCAAAATTAAGTCTTGTATTTGCCTATTAGAGTAAATTCAAGCTATATATTTTACATTCTTATTACATACAATGATCTTTAATGGGTTGTTATGATGAATGCTTAGTGATAATAAGTGTACTTCCTTGCATTTGTCCTTCTTATTAATACCTATATGTAAGCTTGTCTTCTTTCACAGGTTATAGGAAGTGTTATACATGGTTTACATAGTTAGATAATTGATAAGTCATTAGTGTCTAGTATTAGTACCTCCTGGCTGATCATCCTAAGCTCTTGCAACCTTCAAAGCCTTCATATTGAAGCACTAGTGTGATAGGGACTATTTTGAAGTGATATAATCAAATTTTAAATTAATATTTCATAGTGTATTCTTAGCAAGTTGAGGACATTATGTTTGGTTCATCACCTCCAATATTATTTGTTAGTTTTATCTTTCATCTTTCCCTTTTCCAAGTCAATCAAGTAGTATAATTGTTAGTGTAGGTGTTTTACTTAGGATCTAGCCTAAAAAATAGAGGTTTGGTCCACTTAGAGGTCACCCACAACCTAGGACCAATCCCATTGCATATCTCAAGTTGAAAGGGATTGAATCACCCTCTCAATGGTGCAAATTTGAGCTACACAAAAACAAGTACTTAAATGGTTGCCTAGGAATAGGGTACACTACAAAAACACACACAAATTAATTGTAATGAAATAACAAGTATCATATAATATGGCTCCAAGACAATTGAAAATATATCATGCATATCTAATGTACATGAGGCACTAATTATAATTTTGATGATGATGACTTGTTAGATACATCCCTTATTCATGATACTAATAGGTATCTTACTTTAATACATATGTCTTCTGATGATTATTTTGGGTCTTATAACATCATTAGTTAGCTTTACTAACTTACCTCTTTCTTTCGAACTAAACCTTCTCTATTTATTATATTCATTAGTCTTTAGTTGTCATACATTTTACATGATTGCTTATCAAACATTCACATGATTGTTATATACTATATACACCTTATATTTTTCACTTTTATCAAAACCTCATTCATATTTGAAACCAAATCTAACAAACCTAGTCAAAATCCAAACCATTTTTATACACACACAATAGGATGTAACTCTACCAAATTTCTAGTTCAAAAAAAGGTGACATGCCAAACTTGGTCTAAATACCTACCTTTCTTATCCAAACCACACTGCTAGGTTGCTTAATTTGAACCAAAACCTTATCCTAATCTAAATTGAAAATTTAAACCAATTTAATACAAAAGTCACGAGTGTTTGTTTAAACCATTGTTGTTATGTTGTCAATTTTTTTTAATACCTAAGCCAAATTCTAAGTCTAATTATAATTCTAACTCAAAACCAATGTTGCAAATTATTATCCAAATTATGTCTTTCCATCTGTGCAATTCCAAATCTAAGTTCCAATTCTAAATTTAAACAATTCTAAATCAAAATTCTAATTCTGAAGTCAAACAATTTTGAAGCTAAGTTCTAATTTTGAGGCCAATTTCTAATTCTATTCAAACTATTCCAAAGCCAAACCAATAACAATTTTGAGTCCAAGTTACAATTATCGATGAACTATTCCAAAGTCAACCAAATTTATCTCTTTTTCAAAGCCAATGCCAAACTTGTTAGAAGGTCGACAAATAGGTCAACCCTTTTTATAAGTCAAAGGTCTAATCCTAATTAAAAAATTCATTCAATACTATAAGAAACCACTTTTGTTCAATGTTCAACACATTTTAGGGTTCCAAAGTTCTAAAGTTACAAAATTTTAAGTCAAGTTTCCAAGACCAAAGCCTTTCAACTATACCAAGTTCAAACGTTTCCAAAATCTAAACATTAAACATTCACACTTGAAACCATTGTACCTAAAACTTGTGCACACCTTTCAGGAAACATGTTTAATTCACACAGTCTTGCTTGTTGTAACCATTTACATTGAGGTTCCTTTTGATTGGTGTATTCCAATTTGATATCCACCTCAACATAAGCATAATGTCTTGAAAATATTCCCAAGTGTTATTCTAAGTAAAGTCACATACCAAATTAAGACAAGTTTCAAGTATCTAAGCCTCTTTCAAAATGAATATCATAAACCGAAACATGCCTAAATACACATCTAGTAGGTCCATCTATAACCCCTCCTTGTTGAAGAGGTAGTATATAACCCATATGGACATGACCATTATGTAGAGGATGAAGAATATCAACAATACATTTCCACCATGCTATCTAACACCAAACTTGAACAACATAACCCATACCTTTCAATCATACCACCTAATGCCGAAAAAGGATAATATGTTGAAAAAGGCTAATACTAACCATACCTTTCATATGTACTATTTGATATAGAATATAGACCTAATCCAGTGTACCTTATAAATGCACCACCTAGTGTTCAATACATATAAGATTAGTTTGTGCGATAACTCTTCGAACTAGGATGAACATCTTGTTAGATTGTTATAAATGTGGGAAAAATTTCCCTTCGATTTCCCATAGAGGATTTGCATTATTTTATTAGAACACCCAAAGAAACACCTCTTGCATTATTAGACAATCAGACAAATTCTAACCAAGATTAAAATTTTATACCATCTTCTAATCAAGCTCTTGTACTTTCCAAAAAGTAAAAGGGTCAATTCATTGACCAAATTTCTCAAATCCAACTTATTCCCTCTTAAATCCAACAAGCTAAATAGGCTTTAGCTACTCTCACTAGTTCCTTTATTGTGTTATATATTCAAAATCCATCACTAATAGATCCAAATCCTTCAACCATATATACAATGGATTTCTTAACTTATCCCATGTTTAATCTTGATCCATTTGCCAAAAACACCTTAGTTATAGATCTATATAGCACAACTATATCATAAATTGATCTGGTAACTAATCCTGAGTCGAATCTCCCCAAAAATTCTTTCCAACATGTGGTGAATAAATCTCAAAAGGGATGCCCCAATCCACATCAAGTTCCCTCTGCAATATAAAAAATATTCCTATAAATTCTCAACAAAACATTCCTCCCAACATTTAGGTACTTCATATAAACACATTACAACCATTCCTAATCTACAATAGCAGGTTGTAAGTAACAATCCACCATTCACAAGTGGTGACCAATATATTGCCTTAACATGTGGCAACAAATCCCCCACTTTAATAAGTGTCAACCAATCCTCAAAAAATGGTGTCTAATCAATAGTGTATTTCTATTAGTCAACCACTTACCACTTTTATTTAACAAGGGGCCTCTTTGAGCCAACAACATATTATATGTAGCCAACAACAAGTTCTTCCTACCCAAAAAATTTCTAAGAATCAACAAAAGATTCCTCTCTAATCTCAACATCTTACATTGAATACCCAAAAAACCATTCCCCCATTTAGCCTTAGTTCCCTTCAAATCGACACTACACTTAGTAGTAAGTTGCTTGCCAACAGGTCCCCTATCAATAATATAACTCTAATCAAAGAGTAAATATTCCTAGTAGAACCAATCACGTATAGATTTCCTAATATTCTATACCACTTGTTTATCTAGGTTAGAGTAATGTACCTTTGAATACCCAAAAAAATGTACCAACTTCTTCTTACTCTGGTCCCACTTTTCAAGATTTGTAGGAGGTTGAAGATGTAGTTTTAGTCTTTAAATAGGGAATCAAAATAAGAAATTTGAACTAGATGACATATGCTCTTATCCCTTTGATATGATGTATCTTCATATACCTTTCCCACATCATTTTGAGATGCCCAAATTTGAGAAATACAAATGGAAAGGTGACCCCAAGGAACATCTAAAATAGTTCTTCATTGCATGCCAAGAAGTTAAGTATAATAGTATTTACCTACTTTGATTGTCCCTGCACTTTGGTAGGGCACTCCTTAGAGTGGTTCCTTGGTTTACCTAAGAATTCTATTGATAATTTTGATTACTTGCTAGAGATATTTGTGCAACACTTTTATTTTAATGTGGAACATGAACTAACTATGGTTGATCTATGTCAGGATAACAATGAGGAGGAGAAAATATTGCTAGCTATTTATAATGGTGGTACTCATTGGCTAGTCAAATCCCACATAATCTCCCTAACAAGTAATTGGTTGCAATGTTCATTACCAATCTACAATATGATATCTCTCATAATATCAAACTTCATTATGCCAATACATTTAAATAAGTTATTGCCAAGGGAAAATCGATTGAGTAAATGCTCATAAACAAAGGGGTAATCAAGATTTGCTCTCATAATCAAGTTCAAAATAAGGCTCAGACACAAGCTCCCACACAAGCAAAAGAAATTACATTAAAAAATCTTAAACCATTCAACATGAACATAAATGTTGTATGAGATGGGGTAACTGAATCTCACTATGTGCAAATGGTCCAACCATCGCCTATCCAAACAAACCCACCTAGTCGACCTCTCACTTTACAAAGACCCCCTCCAAGAAGAGGTCATTATCATAATATATTTTTTATTAATCTTGGAGAGCCTATTAAAATGGTTTTTTAGAATCTAGTTGCTTCTAACATGATCATTTGGTCAGTACCCAAACCATTTCTAGAAAACTAACCTAAACCTAATTGGTATTAAGAAAATGAATTTTGTGATTATCATCAGGTTAAAGGTCACTTCATTCACAGATGCATGTAACTTCATCATCTCATCCAAGATTTACTTGAAACTAGTGAAATGAATTTGGGTAATGTGGCCACACTGTCTAATCAAAATTTAGGTATTTAACAAAACCCTTTTCCATAATATAAATCTAATGACAACCAAATCTAGAATCAATATCAAGCTAACAACCAAATCCAAAACATACCACCTAACAATCAAAATCAGAGGCAAAATGAGCAGTAGCAAAACCAAAATCAAGGTCAGGATGCCCATTCCAATCAACTTAACTATAATAATGTCCTTTATGACTATAATGTTATAAGCCACATTACAAGTGGACATATAACTACCATTAAGATCAACCCTAAGCCAACTACCAATAGTACTTGATGACCTTCATCATCCATTTTAGGACCTCCACTTTCATTTTTAGGTAATCCTCGTCTGTCTCATAATAAACCAAATTTTAATCAACAACCACAAGTTACCATTATAGGTCCTTACCTTCTTCTAATTATAGTAACCCCCTGTTGGCTCAAAATTACACAATCACAACTTGACACTCTAAGGTAACCATTCAAGGTCATGTACCTTCTCCCTCTAAAAAACCCATTCAAGGCACTCTGACTTAGAATACCAAGCTGATTTCTCCTATTGATAACAAACCCTATGATATTGTGGAACAACTACAAAAGACACCAATGCAAAATTCTATTTTAGATCTTATGCATATGTCAAATGTACACAAGAATGTATTGAATGAGCTTTTAGGTCAGTCTAAGGTCCCAAGTGACATTATGCCTGATAAATTTCAAACACTTTTGAGTCATTTAGTTCCAAACCAACAACTTAATTTTGATTGAACTGATATGTCATCCCTTGGACCTTTACATAATAATCTAATTTATATAAAAATAATCATTTCTCAACATAAAATTAAATTACTCCTCATAGATAATGGTTTGGGGATAAATAATGTAACTTTGAAGTTGGTCAACACTTGGGCCACACAACAGTGGATATTTAGCTAGATACCACTACTATCAAAACATATGATAATTAGAAGCATGAATCTTAGAGCACCATTTGTTTGTCTGTTATCATTGGGCCTCTAACCCATGATACTCTTTACCACATTCTTGACTTAAAACTCTCATATAATTTATTCCCTGGGTGCCCATGGATTCATGAAGTACATGTTGTACCTTATACTCTTCATCAGTGTATCAAATTTCCCCATTCTAGATTACAAGTTACTATTCCTAGTGACCTACATCCATACTAATTATGTAAACATTTATAAGTGGAGTATGAAAGTTATAACTATTACCTTGGCATAGAGCCCATCCCCAAAAATGACAAGAATGTAATTGATCAACCTCCTAAGTCTAATTATGTAGATCCAAGTATGCTTTCCTCCACTTCATCTATACCACTTACTGCAATAGCCAATCATTTTACTATTCAATATAATGACCTTAGGGAATACAATATTGACAATGCTTTCCATATAACCAAGTTACCTAAGACACCCAAATAATTTGGTCAAACTAAATTGAAAAATCCTAAAATGGAATGGCACATGAATGATGATTCTCGTTAGAAAAGACCCATGGTTTTCATCAAAACCACTTCATAGGAATAAGAAAAAATTAAGGCCGATGACGCTTGATGCACATATAATGATGATTTTCCACCTACTACCAAAACACAACGTAGCCTATTCCCAATAGGATAATGGGTAATCAATCCTATAATGGAAAATGCCTGGGGTCAAATAAAACATGACCTATTGAGCTAGTATTAATTACCAAAATTAAAGGAACTCAAGGTATTGGATACAAACTACTTGGGTGACCCCTTAGATTTCAAGAGTGACACTAATTTATCATCTAAAACTAACAATGTCGACAACAATGTAGAGCCCTATTATATAATTTATAATGAGTTGGTTGACACTGGGACCAACAAGAATCATATATACCATTGGACAATTTTCAAAATGATGAGGCTATTTCTAAATTCTTGGGCATCAGAGATGGTTTGCCACTTGGTGATAACAAACAAGGATTTCCTATTACATTGGACCCTATTGCTTATTTTGGATGGTAGGTGAACTCTCTTAGTCACAAATAAAAATAAAAACAAAATCAAACATTGAGGTCCCAAAGTGAAAATCTTTTTGAGACACTTTTAGACTAGTGAAAATGTAAATAAAAAGATAAGTCCTATGGTGAAACCTATTTTAGATGTCATTAGATGAGAAATTTCATGCTAATTAAAATGAAGCCTAGGCCTTCTCCAATCCCAAAGCTTCATGATGATTAGGAATCAATTCAGAGGATTAGAAAGTATTTGATAAATTAGCTCAGGATTTCCCACATTTATTTATAAAATGGCCTTTGCCATACTTTGGCAATTTAGATTATTCTTGCATGGGTGAACTTGATGAGCTAGTCGAGACACCAGATGAAGATGAAGACCAATGTACCACATTTCTAACTATTCTAGAATATGGTTCCCCACTGTATGTAGAGGATACCATAAAATTTAATATTAGAACACTATTTGATCTTAAATGAATCAAACTTGAAGTGTCCTTCACTGAAGAGGAACATGAAATTAGTATTACCCTCATTTTGGAGTTTGTTGATATTATTTCCTAGTCTTATTCAATATGCCTAGCTTGGAGTTTGCTTTAGTTTTAAATCACCTTGTTGTACACTCTGATGCCAATCCAATCAAGTAAAATTTGAGAAAAATTTACCCTCGCATAGTTGTATTTGTCAAGAGATAATTAAAAAAACTATTGGATGCCACGTGTATCCATCCTATAGATTATTTAGAGTGGATATCCAACATATTCCTAGTTCAAAAAAGCCACAAGGAATCTAATTATGTACCAATTTTAGAAATATCAATAAAGCATGCCCAAAGGATGACTTTCCTTTGCCCAACATTGATATGATTGTAGATTCCATAGTAGGGTATAATATGCTCTCTCTTATGGATGGGTTTTTAGGGTATAATCAAATTAAAATCGCACATAAAGACCAACATAAGAAAGCATTCACCACTCCAAGGGGAATGTTCTATTATCAAGTGATGCCATTTGGCCTCAATAATGATGGTGCCACAGACCAATGTGCAATGTCTATTATTTTTCATGACATGATGCATGATATTATTGAAGATTACGTAGATGATAATTTGGAAAAATCCAACACCAGAGTAGGACATCTAAATGTGTTATGAAGAATTTTTAAAAGACATCATAAATAAAAAGTAAGGATTAGCCCTAAAAAGTGCATCTTTAGCATTATTTCCCTCAAATTTCTAGGTTTCATTATCTCCCACAAGGGCATTGAAGTTTATCCAACCAAGGTTAAGGCCATAATAGAAATTATTCCACACTATAATCTAAATTAGATTTATAGCCTTTAAGTCAAGACCCAATCCATCAAGTGATTCATTTCTCAGTTGGTGGACCAATGTCATCCCTTCACTCATCTTCTAAATAAAGGCACCCTTTCTCATGGAACACTAAATGTCAACATGCCTTTGAGAAATTAAAAAATATGTGGAAAATCCACCTATTGTAGCCTCATCAATACCTAGATAACCGTTACTTCTTTACATCTCAGCAACTAAATGAGCCTTGGGGGCACTCCTCGCACAACATAATGATCAAGAGAAACAAAGAGAAATGTAATTTTTGAGCCACACATTGGTCTATTATGAACATAATTACAATTTAGTTGAAAAATCCTTCTTAACAATGGTGTTTTTAGCCCAAAAGTTGTGACATTATATGCTCAAGAACAAGACCATTATCATTTCCAAAGTGGATCCACTCAAATACCTACTTTCCAAGGTAACTTTAACTGGTCATATGGGCAAATGGATCACACTATTAAGTGAATTTGAAATTGAATATGCACATCAAAATGCCATCAAGGGGAAGTCACTTATAGATCAACTTGTTGAATCACACTTATCAAATACCAAGACACTCATTTTTAATTCTCTTGATGAGTCAATCATGACTCTGGATGATAATTATTTTGAGCCTTAGCATTAAACCCTTCACTTTGATGGTTCATACACTTCTCACAGATCTGGAGCCGATATTCTATTCATAATTCCACAGAGGGATCTTATTTCTAAATCATTCCACATTGGTTTTTCTTGTACCAAAAATATAACAGAGTATGAATCACTCATTGTAGGGATTCATCTAGTAGTACAATAGAATATTAAAAAATTACATGTTCATGGATATTCTCACCTGATTATTAACCAGTTAATAGAGTAATACTAGACCAAAGATGACAAGGTTAATCCTTACAAGAATATGGTGGACAATCCTAAACAATTCTCTAAATAAATCCAGTTTGAACAGATCCCAAGGGATATCAACAAGATTTCAGATGCAATGGTAATAATTAGTTTATTAATAATAATCATAGATCATGTTCTAGTTTACCTATTCCTTATAAAACATATTTTAAGGTCCACTCATGAACATTTTGAATATGAAATGATATGTGGTATTGTTGTTCCCAACTCGCCTTGGTACTCTGATGTATGCCTACCTTCATGATCATATTCTCCCTTCTAACTTTTCATGTAAAAACAAAAAGCCTTCATTCATAATACCTTTCATTTTACCATACTCATTACCATACTCTATCATAGAGGTTATGATGGAACTCACTTTACTCTTTACATTTAGTAGAGTCTATATTAGCACTTAAAAAATTACACAAATGGATTTATAGGACCCACACTGGTGGAATGGTCCTTGCCAAGAAACTCATGCATACAGGGTATTATTGGCCCACTATGGATGTCGATGCATGTGTTTATGTAAAAAAGTGTGTGTCTTGTCAAATGCATGCTAATATCATTATGCTCCAGATAGGGAACTTTAACATCTTACTATGCCATGACCATTTTCCACATGGAGACTCGATCTCATAGGGAAAATCAATCATGCTTCCTTAGACAACCATAAACATATCCTCACTACAACTAAATATTTTATAAAGTGGTTTGAAGCCATTCCACTAACGTAATAGGTAAGAAAATTTTAAAATTCATCTTAAATCATCTCATTTATCATTTTAGTATTCCCTCTGACCTCATTTCTTATATTGGTAGCTCCTTTCAAAATAAGGATGTCAAATCCCTCTATGCCAAATACCATATCAAGCAACACTTTTCCACTGCCTATTTTACTTAAGCAATAATCAAGCCAAAGCATCTAACAAAACCCTAGTATAAATCCTTAAAAATATTGTTAATGATTTTAGACGTGATTGGTATTTACAATTATTCTCCACCTTTATGAATACTTGAACCCTAATAGGAGCCACACCATACTCCTTTGATTATAGTACTAAATCTATTCTCCTTATTAAGATTGAGTTGCCTTCTTTGTGCATTTCATTTTAGGATATCATTAATGAGGAGGAATACATAATCTCTTAGCTACAAGAGTTAGAAATACTTGATGCAAAATGGGTAGCTGCTTTGAACAATATACAAGCATATCAAAACTAGGTATGCCATAACTATAACAAACATATCAAACACAAAGACTTTGAACTTGATGACCTAGTCCTAAAAGAAAGTTGAAAGAATACTAGTGCAACCCATGAAAATAAGGGAAAGTTTGAGCCTAATTAACTAGGCCCATTCATCATCATAGCTAACTATGGATCTAGGGCATACACATTGGCTACTCCATATCGGGAAGAGTTGGATGAGCCTTTGAATATTATGCATCTCAATCATTTTTATACTTGATTTGATTGAAAATTATCTATGAGGACCCTTGCTTGGGGGCATGTACTAAAATCACCTTCCCTTTATCCAAATTCTAATTGAGTTAGTCCATATTAATCTTATTACTGCATCTTATTACCAATCTTGATCTTGATTCTAATTCATAGGTACAAAACACAATTTTATATGCCAAAATTCAAAGAAAATTTTAAGTAGATTATTCAGATTTGGTCACCATTAACATATCTAGAACATGTAGTATCTTAGAGTAACTTACGCATGATTTTCTTGTATGATGATATTTTAATTACATCTTTAGGCTTTTGTTAAATCTTGTACCATTTGTTTTATTCATGTACCATTCCTATTTTCCACCCTATTTTGACTTAAAGTATCTTCTGTTATAGGGTGAACTACATTGACTTGAGGTCCATTTGGACTATGTAGTCAACACTCAGTTTCTGAGGTTGGCTCAGTCACCCCTTTTCCCATACTCTCACCATTTTGTAACCAAACTAATCTATGCTATCACCATTTTCAAGTTAAAATATTCTACATCTCATAATCCTCCATTGAGTTAAGATGCCAAAACCCCTTAAACATTCAAATTAGTTGAAAAACCCTAAGAATTTGAAAATCCCAAAAATAACCTAAAAAATAAAGTTCAAAAAGGGATTAAAAATATCCAAGAGAGATATAAATCCACAAAATATTTGCTTATTTTGTCAACCTATTCACCAGTGGATTTTGGATTTGTTCTAAATGACATGGTTCATTGCATTTGTCAAGTGGGAACCCCTTATCAACCCATGATCATTTATATTTTACCATTGCCATTTTTTCATTTATGCTCCCATTTCTAAGAGAATTACATTGGCCTAAGGTCCACATGGACTATATAGGAAATACTTGGATGTATGGGGCATATCGAGATAGCTCGACCAATCTTATTACCATTCCATTTTTTATGATTTATCTAAACACTCTCATTGTTTTGTGAGTGTACCTTTCCTATTTTATTCCTCTATAATCAAATCTCTTACTTTTTATCATTTTTATTTTTTACCACATCCCTAGGAGAACTACATTTAGCCTAAATTCCATTGGACTATGTAAGAAACATCCACTTGCATGGACATTTAGAGACAACTCAACCACCCCTTCTTTTTTCTTCTATTCCCCCTTTTATCTAGTTACCATCTTAATTTGTTAGTTGTCCTCTAGAGATTATGGGCATAATATCCAAAAGTAACACCTTACTTTCACACATGCATAAATGATTCACTAATTACATATTTTATGGTGTGTTTGTGTGTTTGTTAATGATGATAATTTTGTATTATTGTTAGTGGGGTTTTTTTTTTTTTTAAAATCTTGAGCAATAAGATGATTTCTATTGCTTTTATTTTTAGTTTGTGTTTGGTTTTTTATTTGCTTTCTTGTTTATGTATTTCTTATATTATCACCTTGACTCCATCCATTATGCTGGTATGGTCATCATCATGGTGATTCATGTCACATAGTTGTACTTAACTTCATCCATTAACATATGTCAGTGTTGTCATCATGGTTTTATCATTGGTACGATATTTTCAATTGTCTATTGAATCAGGGGGTAGTCGTTATGCACAATATGGCTTGGCCATCATGGTTTTTTATATCATGGTACATATTATTCAGTGCTACATCAAAAATCAAGTGATATAAGTCTCATAAGTAATGCTATATCAAAATCTCTCCTTGTCTACTATCCTACAAATAGATCACCAAAACCCATGACTAATTATATGATACTCATGATACATATCAACAAAAGAGTGTATATAAAAAGTCATAAACATTTATCAAGCATGCTCTGAAATCCATATTTTATGGTCAAAGGTATCACATTTGTAATATGCAGAATAATATCAAACCTTTCTTCCTCAGAGGTCCATTTCTATCTCCTTTGACAATTTTTGGTATAATTTTATTTAACATTACTATTTTTCTTAACCTCTTTTGCCTATGAGTGGGGATTTTTATTCATTTTAAGGGCCCATTTATTTTCAATTCTTCCCCAACCATCCCATTGAGGGGGAAAATGGAGATAATCAATTACTCTTTGGGGCATCAATATGAGTTTATCAACTCATAAATTTTAAAAACAGAAGAGTGAAGACATCATTCTTCAAGCATTATAAAATTTATTGTTAATTATTGTTTCATTATTCAAAAATATGTTACAATGTCTAGTGTTTTATAATGCTTTTTCAAATAGAGGAAAATGTAAAAAATTCATTTTAATCATATCCTCATTGCAACCGAATATTTTATAAAGTGGGTTGAAGCCATTCCACTCACTTATGTAATAGGTAAGTGAATTTTAAAATTCATCTTAAGTCATCTCATTTATCATTTTGGTATTCCATCTGACCTCATTTCTGATAATGGTAGCTCCTTTAAAAATAAGTATGTCAAAGACCTCTGTGCCAAATACCATATCAAGCAACACTTTTCCATTGCCTATTTTCCTCAAAGTAATAACCAAGCAAAAACATATAACAAAACCCTAGTACAAATCCTTAAAAATATTGTTAATGATTTTGGATGTGATTGGCATTTAAAACTATTCCCCACCTTTACCAATACTTGAACCCCAATAGGAGCCACACCATACTCCCTTGTTTATGGCATTGAATATATTTTCCCTATTGAGATCGAGTTGCTTTCCTTGTGCATTTCATTTTAGGATATCATTGATAAAGAGGAATACATAATCTCTCAGCTACAAGAATTAGAACTACTTGATGAAAAATGGGTAGCTACTTTGAACAATATATAAGCATATCAAAATTGGTTACGCCATAGCTATAACAAACATATCAAACATAAAGACTTTAAACTTGATGACCTATCCTAAAAGAAAACTAAAAGAATACTAATGCCACCCATGAAAATAAGGGAAAGTTTGAGCCTAATTAACTAGGCCCATTCATCATCATAGCTAACTATGGATCTAGGGCATACAAATTAGCTACTCCATATGGGGAAGAGTTGGATGAGCCTATGAATATTATGCATCTCAAGTATTTTTATACTTGATTTGATTGAACATTATCTATGAGGACCCTTGCTTGGGGGCATGTACTAAAATCACCTTTCCTTCATCCAAATTTTAATTGAGTCAGTCCATATTGATCTTATTCCTACATCATATTACCAATCTTGATCTTGATTCTGATTCATAGGTACAAAACACAATTTTATATGCCATAATTCAAAGGAAGTTTTAAGCATATTATTTAGATTCGGTCACCATCAACATATCTAAAACATGTAGTATCTCAAAGTAACTTACGCATGATTTTCTTGTATGATGATATTTTAGTTACATCTTTAGGATTTTTTTAAATCTTGTACCATTTGTTTTATTCATGTACCATTCCTATTTTCCACCCTATTTTTGATTTAAAGTATTTTCTGCTATAGGGTGATCTACATTGACTAGAGGTCCATTTAGACTATGTAGTCAACACTTAGTTTCTGAGGTCAGCTTGTCACCCCTTTTCCCATACTCACCATTTTATGACCAACCTAATCTATGCTATCACCATTTTCAAGTTAAAATATTCTACATCTCGTAATCCTCCTTTGATTTAAGATGCTAAAAACCCTTAAACATTCAAATTAGTTGAAAAACCCTAAGAATTTGAAAATCCAAAAAATAACCTAAAAAATAAAGAAAATTCAAAACGGGCTTTAAAATATCCAAGAGAGATATAAATCCACAAATTCTTTGCTTATTTTTTCAACCTATTCACCAGTGGCCTTTGGATTTATTCTGAATGGCATGGTTCGCTGCATTTGTTGAGTAGGAACCCCTTATCAACCATTGATCATTTATATTTTACCATTACCATTCTTTCATTTATGCTCCCATTTTTGAGAGAATTACATTAGTCTGAGGTCCATATAGACTATGTAGGAAATACTTGGATGTATGGGGCATATCTAGATAGCTCGACCAATCTTATTACCATTCCATTTTTCTTGATTTATCTAAAAACTCATTATTTTGTGAGTATACCTTTCCTATTTTATTCCTCTATAATCAAATCTCTTATTTTTCATCATTTTTATTTTTTACCACATCCCTAGGAGAACTACATTTAGCTTAAATTCCATTGGACTATGTAGGAAGTGTCCACTTGCATGGGACACTCAGAGACAACTCGACCACCCCTTATTTTTTCTTCTATTCCCCCTTTCATCTAGTTATCATCTTAACTTGTCAATTGTCCTATAGATCTTATGGGAATAATATCCAAAAGTAACACCTTACTTTCACATACACATAAATGATTCACTAATTTCATATTTTATAGTGTGTTTGTCAATGATGATAATTATTATTGTTGTTGGTGTGTTTCTTTGTTTTTTCTCTTGAGCAATAGGATGATTTCTATTGATTTTATTTTTAGTTTGTGTTTGGTTTTTTATTTGCTTTCTTATTTTTTTTCTATTATCACCTTAATTTCATCCATTATGTTGGTAGGGTCATCATCATGGTGCTTCATGTCACACAGTTGTACTTAAGTCCATCTATTAACATATGTCAGCATTGTCATCATGGTTTTATCATTGGTGCGATATTTTAAATTGTCTATTGAATTAGGGGTTAGTCCTTATGCACAATATGGCCTGGCCATCATGGTGTTTTATGTCATGATTCATATTGTTCAGTGCTACATCAAAAATCAAACGCTATATGTCTCACAAGTAATGTTGTATCAAAATATCTCCTTTTCTACTATCCTACAAATAGATCACTGAAACCCATGACTGATTATATGATACTCATGATACATATCAACAAATGATTGTATATAAAAAGTCATAAAAATTTATCAAGCATGCTCCAATATCCATATTATATGGTCAAGGGTATCACATTTGCAATATGTAGAATTATATCAGACCTTTCTTCCTCAGAGGTCCATTTCTATCTCCTTTGTTTTTTTAGTATAATTTTATTTAACATTCCTCTTTTTCTTAACCTTTTTTGCCTATGAGCGGGGATTTTTATTCATTTCAAGGGCCCGTTTGTTTTCAATTCTTCCCCAACCATCCCATTGAGGGGGCATCCGAGGATAATCAAGTACTCTTTGGGGCAGCAATATGAGTTTATTGACTCATAAATTTTAAAAAGAGAAGAGTGAAGACATCATTCTTCAAGCATTATCAAATTTATTCTTAATGATTGTTTCATTATTTGAAAAGATGTTACTATGCCTAGTGTTTTATAATGCTTTTTCAAATAGGGTGAAAATGTAAACACTTCATTTTAATAATTTTCATGTCTAAAATGTAATCAAAAGAAACTTTCTGTAATCACATGCAAATTTAACCATAAATCACCAATTGACCTAATTTACTCACATAATTGTCATTTTAAACCAAAATCACAATGACACATCTTTGCTTTCATGGATCATATTGCACATTAATCTTATCTAGTGCATCCCTAATCAAATATATCCTTTAAAAATGTCTTCATAGGATAATTAAGTGAATACTTGATTGCCAAATAAATATTGAAAATTAAACTATTTTTATAATTGCCAATTAATCACATTGATTAATTAGTCTAATCATTCCTTTAATGGAAAATTCCATGAATTTGGAATTATCTCTTTTCCTAAAATCAAAAGTGTTTTATTTATTCACATAGGTAATGTCACTCAAAGAAGTCAAAGGGAAAGAGAAGGAGTGCAAGATATCTCGTACACCCCTCTTATACACTCTTACTCTTACACCTCTCTTACACATTCCAAGAGGACTAATGACTACATTTTTATTCTAACATGCCTTCCACACTCTAAAAAGGCCTTAAATGGCATATTTTACACACTCCATGAGTGTGATCATGAGTTGACTCATCCACACCAATGATATTGATCTCAAGTCAATGGTTCACAAACATACAAAAAGTCTATAAATACAAGGGCCTTTGGTCATTATAGATAAGCTTCTTCATGAAAACTTAATGTACCAAATTATAAAAGGAGATTCAACTAGTTCTTATGCCAAATCAAGTCAAGAATAAAGTTTAGACAAGGAGAGGTTCTTCCCACATGCATAATCAAGCATTGCTAAAGACTCCATAGCTTACAAGATGAGATCAACCTCTTCAAACTGATTCTCAAGCAAATCTTTAAATAAGGTATAACTATTTTTTTTATCTTCTAAATTACATTTCTTGTTTGTTTGTTGCATATCTCAATCTAGGGTTTAAGCTTTATATGTTAGTTATTCAAGTTCATTTTGATTTCATTCACTAATGGATTGACTAACATATATTAAATTTCTAATCTACAACTTAATATACTAGAAGATTCAATTATATCTTAGAATCAATGTTAAAACACTTTTCTATGATAGTTTATACAAGTCACTAGCCCAAATGTTGTATACCAACACTTTATAATCATGAAGAGAGAGCCAAATGAACCAATTCAAGCCTTTAATGCAATATTTTAAAAAATGTACAATAAACTTAAGGTTACCTATAAACCCACTTAAACATTAGCCTTTGAAATATACAAGAATAACATGGACCCTATGATTACTATCTTTCTTTGTAGGGAACCTAACATTACCTTATTGTTACTAGCCTATGTTGAGGTTGTTAACATTGATATACAATGAAATCCTTAATCATAAGCTTTGCCCCCACTTCATATTGGCCCTAATTTAATTCCAAATGCTAATCATAATTTTGTGGCATAGAATCAAAACTAAGTGTACACTCAATTGCCTTTATCTCACTATCTACCTAAGCAACACCTTAGCTTCCTAAACAATCCTATATCTGCATCGAACCAACAAAATCTGAACCATTCTTTGATACTAGTTAATATTAATACTACACAAGGTATTATTATTATTTATTATACAAAACTAAAATTGGATGTTGTCTAGTGAATGGTACAAAAATTGAGCAATGAATTTTTGTGCATGCATAAGTGAATGGGAAACACCATGGGATAGAATTCTAATAAAAACCTTGCATTTTAGAGGTACAGCAGGCCTTTCAACAAACCTAGAAACAAAATAGAGTAATAACCACCTAACAAGATGCCAGAGATAAACATCTTAGAATCAGCCCTTCCTAATTGGAATCGAGTCCATAACACACCACATCACGATGAACTAGATTACATAGAATTATACATTGCCTTTGATATCTTTCAAAAGGAAATGGATAAACAAGAAGGTTTTACAAATCAACTAGAACCATCATCTTTTATCGCTCCAAGTCTTCCCAACACAACCATGGTATTTGAGACATATGAATTCCCATTCTTAGTGGAGGATGAGAATGAACCATAAGAGAATACATATGATATCTATGCTTTCCAAAATTTCCAAACAAAAAATTAAAATTTAAAGAACAAGCAATTTGCTACTACCTCCATACTCCCAAATAATCATACTACTACTCATTCATATCCTAAGTCCAACAATAATCCACCTCCTCTAAAATGGAATGATCAATTTTAGAGTGTAGAGACATAAATCAGAGGAGGGTATAATATTATTGAAGACATGAAGAAGATCAAATCTAATATCAGTCTTCACGCACTAGCCTAGATCAACAAATAAAGAGAGTTACTACTCAAAGATTTGACTAGAAGATCATCTACTAATAAATTAAAAATAACACATGTAAACATGGTTATTTATAAGGACAAGCCTAAAGTACTATCTTTTTTTGTTAATCATCAAAATATCTACAAATAATGTGCACAATTTTTTAGTTGATTCAAGTGCCAATGTGATGCCTACAACTTTATGTAAACAATTGGGTTTGAACCTAGATAAGTCAAAAAGAGTGGTCCTACAATTAGACAAGTCTTCTATCCGATGTGTTAGTGAGATGAAAAATGTACACATTTAGACTACATCTAAGCCATGTGTATAATATTACATAGATATTCTAGTTGTAGACATTCCAAAAACTTATGGTTTCTTATTGAGCCGTGATTGGTCAAAAACATTGAATGGGTACATGGCTACCAATTTCTCACACATGTGGCTTCTTGGAAAGGGGTAGCCAACCAGATATGAGTAGACTGAGAATCAAAAATGAAGTACCTAATCACATAATACAATACTAATAATGAAAATGTTGACTTTGCAACATCACATGTAGGTGTGTACATTTTTAGTACCAAGTAAGAACCTCATGAACTAGAATTTGAAAGTCCTCAATTATGGACTATCTATTTCGACAGAGCCAAATCAAAAGAAGGTTTAGGTGTTGGTATATCCCTAATATATCTAGATAGGAATTAATATCTATTTTTATACATACTACAATTCCTTTTCACTAATAACAAAGCTGAGTATGAAGCCATAATCTTAGGCCTATAGTTCACACTGAAACATAATGTCAAGGAGTTAAAAATATTTGGTGATTTAAAACCAGTTGTTAACTATATTAGAAAGAAATATCAATGTAAACTCACTTACTTGAGGAATTACAAACACTGGGCATGGGATCTAATAGAATCCTTTGAAGCATTCAACATCAAGGCCATCCCAAGGGAAGAAAAACATATGGTAGATTCATTGGTAGTTTCAGCTTCCAAACTAGTACTGATCCAAGAATATAAAATGTAAAGATTTTTTGTGGAACTGGCTCCTTATCTCTTTATTTGAGACAATGTAGATAAATTCTAAGTATTTGAGGATGATCATTATATTGTACAATTCATGAATAGCTCCGGAGCCTTTGAATCCTAGGTAATAGATGAAAAGGATGTTGAACCTATGAACATAGAATATCTTGGAGAAAATGGTGTCTTGTGGTTAAAATAGAACCATATTCCCATTGGTATGGTTTCCATAGAGTGATATTTTGATATAGATCCATAAGCTCAAAAAAAAAAATTAAAGCGATTGAGTCTAACTTTATTATTGAGAATCTCAGCACTAACCAACATCCCCATTATGTAAACATTGGTTTGAGTTACATTGAAAGTGAGAAACAAAATTTGAAGGGTCTACTGACTGAATATAAACATGTCATTGCCTGGACATATGAAGATATGAAGCTCTTCAACCCCAAGGTCATCACACATACTATCCCACTAAAGTTAGAACATAAGCCCTTTAAGTAGAGATAGAGGCCAATAAATCTAATCATGAAGCCTCTCATCTAGACAAAAGTACAAAAGCTATTGGATGCTAGGATTATCTTTCTAATAGGCGCTCTACCTAAGTGGCCAAGATAGTACCAATAAAGAAAAAAATGGAGAAATTAGGCTCCGTGTGGACTTTAAAAATTAGAATCATGTATAAAAAAAAGGATAACTATCCTTTGTCCTCCTTGGATGAAGTAATTCAAATGGTTAGTGGATCTGAGATGATGTCCTTTTTGTATGGATTCTCAAGATATAATTAAGTGTTGGTAGAAGCAAATGATAAAATGAATACTATCTTCACCACCAAGTGGATAACTTTTGCATACAAAAGGATACCTTTTGGCCTAATTAATGCAAGAACAATCTTCCAATGAGCTATGAACTTTGCATTTCAAGGACTCATTGGCAAATAAATCATCATCTATATAGATGACATAATGGTGTTTTCAAAAGATATAGCTGACCATGTAGGCCATCTATAGAAAGTGTTTGATCGATGTAGAATATATGGAGTATCACTCAATCCAAATAAGAACATCTTTGGAGTCACTAAAGGAAATTTTTTAGGCCATGTCATCACTAAGGATAGGATATCTATTGACCTAGAATGAATCCAAGTTATTTCCAAGATGACACCTCCTAACAACAAGAAAGAGTTGAAATATTTCTTTGGTAAGATAAAATTTGTAAAAAAATTCATTTCTGGATTTGCAGAGATTATCAATCCATTGAATTCTATGTTGAATCAAAACACTAAAATATAATGGACAACATAAGCTAAGAAATCTTTCCAAGACATCAAAACTATCATTTTTCAAGCTCCAGTTTTGATCAACCCAAATTTCAATAAGGATTTCTATCTTTATTCATTTGCCTCAGGGCACACTATAACAGTTGTACTCACATAAAAGGTAGATGGTAATGAACATCCAATTGCCTTTATAAGCACCAACCAAAAAGATACAGAGTTTAAATACACCATGATATATATATATATATATATATATATATATATATATATATATATATATATATATATATATATATATATATATATATATATATATATAAAATTTGCATTGATCAAAGTTGTCAAGAAGTTCAGACATTACATTCTGAGAAACAAGATGTATGATATCATTCCTAACCCATCTGTTAAGCTTACGCTTGGCCATAATGAATTGGGTGAAATAAGAGGTAAGTATAAGGTAAAATTATATAAATCTAAACTTAAAATCAAACCAGCCAAGATGGTAAGAGGCCAAGGAATCATCTAGCTCATGACTAAGACTAATCCATGTATTTATATTGAGTAAATCAATGAGACTAAGGTAGTTGGTGATTAATGGTATGCTCAAATCATCCACTATTTAATTAAAGGTATATGTCCCCCTAAGCTAAATATAGAGCATAGATGATCCCTTAAGCTCAAATCAACTCATTATATGATACAAAAATGAGTCATATACTAGAATAACTATGAAGGCATCTACTTGAGGTGTGTTTCAAAAGAAGAATCTATGGACATCTTAAATAATCTACATCAAAATATGGGTAGTGGGCATCCCTCGAGAAACATAATAACCCATGAAGTTTTTAGGATAGGATACTATTGGCCTATGATTTTTAAATATGCCCACAACCATGTCAGGACCTACCATAAGTGCCAGGGGTTTGGAAAGAAAGAGGTGAATGTTGTCATACCTATACAACCAATCATTAAAGGACACCCATTTGCTCAATGGGGTCTTGAATTCATATGGATAATAAACCCAAATTATTTAGCAAGCCATAAATTTATCCTACTAGCTACTGACTATTTTACCATATGGAAGAATCTATGGTCACTAAGAAATCTAGAGCAGTAGATGTTATCAAATTAATAGAATATAACATACTAAATAGGCTTGAAACTCTAATTTATTTATTTTGTGATAATGGTCTAAATTTTCAATCAACTAATTCACTGAGTGGGCCTATAACAACCAAATTACCATAAAATTCTCTTTGAATTACTATCCACAAGGGAATGAAATGGTTGAATCTACTAACAAGAATCTGATGGATGCCATTAAAAATTCAACATAAGATAAATCAATGGAATGATATTTACTATTGAAGTATGCACTATGGATAGACCAAACCAAACATAAGAAATCCCTCAAGGCTTCCCCTTTTATGATAGTGTATGGATAATAACTAGTTTTTTTAGTCACTCTTAAAATCCTAACCTACTAATTTATGCAAGAGTATATGGGGGAAGATGAAAGAATCTAGTCCACACTATTTGACATAGTGTAAATGGAAACTACACAAACTGAAGCACTACATAGCTTTGACAAACACCAAGATAATATCATCAAGAGGTGGTTTGATAGAAGGTCTAAGATCAAGGCCTTTAATATTTTATACCTAGTGATTATATGGGATAAATCACATGAGAAGAAAGGACAACATGATAAGTTCACTCTTTTATAGATTGGGCCATATCAGATATCTGAGATACTAGGTAACAATGCCTTCCTCTTGAAGGAACTCCAAGGTAATGATCTTGATTTTCTAATGAATTGGATAATTTTTGAAACATTATTTCATGGTTGCTCCAATTGAAAATGCTTCTGAATGACTGTGTGTAAAGATGTAGACAAATTATTAAACTATATTTCTTTCTTTCTACAATATATTTCCTATTTTATAGGTTAATATTTTTGTATTTATTAGATTAGTGTCTCTTTCTTTTTTTATTTACTTTTGATAGGTTAGTTGTTATGATTTCTATATTAATTTTATAAAAATTTCAAACAGACCAATGAATTTCCTATGGTTGAATTATAAAGGACTTGAAAAAAATAAGGGGATAATATAAAAGGAAGCACATTTAGTATTCACCAAGATTTTTTTTGATAGTGTTTAAGTTTCTAGGATTTAGGTATGTGTTATGATTAAATTAATTTGTATTTGAAATAAATGATTCCACTAGGCCTTTGAGATTTACTCTGATATCCTCATGCAAAGTTTATAAATACTTCTTATTTCCAAAAGATCAACTACATCATTACATGATAAAATGTGGATGGGAGATAATAAACATATAAATAGATACAGATTGATAGGGATGTATTGATTAAAATAAGTTCTTATACATACACACAACCAATGGTGATTCCCAACCCTTCTTCTATCTATGTTTCAAAAAAAAGGTCATCATGCAAATTTATAGAAGATGGGTGATTCGAGTAATCTTTACTAGAGCTATGGATGCCTAGATGGTAGTAGAGAAAGTCTTAGAATGGAATCAAATATATCTCTTTTAGGGTTATGGATGCCTAGCTAACAATAGAGCAATGCTCAAGCTCCCCTTATTGTTTGGTTACAAGGCCTGAGGTCAAGATGAAACTTACAATGTTTATCTAGGAATTTGTTAAAACTCTCATAACAAGGGGTAAATAAATTTCACAAAAATCACATACATAGATCCTAGGAATGAAAAGGGTTAGTATTTTTCATGAGGGAGTAGGAGTCTTTTTCAGGGACTAGTTTACTTATTATTTTCTTGTTAGAGGTGAAGTTCTATTATAAAGCATTACTGAAATTTTGGGTTCTTATATACTCAAGACTATTTCCCCATTGAGTCACATTTTGTTGTACCCTAACACACACACACACACACACACACACACACACACACACACACACACACACACACACACACCATTTTAAAATTTAAATGGGGACCCACTATTGATTGAATATCCTTATTCGAAGCCTTATGAGCCTTAAAAGTCTATGACATTGATTTTGATAGTCATGTCATAAGCCTAAGGTTATTTCTAAAGTCTAAAACACATTTTAAGGCTATGAAAAGGAAGATCAAAGTTATGTATAAGCCATATTACATGATTTACCTTTTGAAGTTGATTTTTCCTATAATGCAAAACTTACATATATGATGGATTTTTGATTTAAAGGCTAAACATATTGGCGTGCTATGTTCTAATTTATTATTTGCCTATGTTGTATATTTAATAGGCTATTTCATGCTAAAGTGTTCCCCGACACATCCTTGAACTCATCTAATCTTGACACATGACATCATTCTACTTACTTGGAGGTGATATCAACATAGCTCATTGTACTATAATTCTAGGCAAGCAGAACAATGAGAGCCATCCATGTGTCATCATCTCATTAACCCAAAGGTGATGTTAATATAGTTTATTGTACTATCATTCTGGGAAAGTGGAATAGTGAGAACCATCCACATGTCATCATCTTGGTAACTCAAAGGTGACATCAATAGAGTTCATTGTAATATCATTTTAGGCAAGTAAAATAATGAGAACTATCCATGTGTCATAATCCTGGTAACCTAGAGGTGACATCCATAGAGTTTATTATACTATCATTTTAGGCAAGCAAAATAACAAGAGCCATCCACATGTCATCATCCAAATAACTTGGAGGTGACATCATCAAAGTTAATTGTAATATAATTTTAGATAAGTGGAATATTAAGAGTCACCCACATGTCATCATTTTGGTAACCTAGAGGTAATGTCAACAAAGTTCATTGTACTATTGTTATCCCAAAAATCAAGCTTTCATTCATCAAATTTTAAAATTTTCATGATAATTAAGTTATTGAGTTTCCTTGTATTTTGTGCCCACATGGACATTATTAAAATATTTCATTCACTCACTTGAATTATTCCATTATAATACCTCTTGCACTCTTTGGTCATTCTCATCCTGTATCCCAAGTTTTCTTTCACTCTTTAAAAGTATTTGTTAGGTCAATTCGTCTATGGTTAATCTTGAGGCATGTTTTCACAACTGGTCATCATTTAAATGATTCCCAAATCTCTTTGAAAGAATTCAAAGTTTTTGAGAATTTATATTTTAAATCAAAAATTAATTTTCATGAAAATGTAAATTTGACTCTAAAATCCTTCCAAGTCTCCCAACTCGCCCCCTTATACCTCCACATAGCCCACCAATGTCTTTTCAAAGCTTCCTTTAAAAAATTTACGTGATATTGACTTAAAAGGGTTTTTAAAAAACCTTCAATCCCATACAATTACATGGCCTATTTACTTACCCAAAAGCCTTTTATACGTGTTATCATATGTGGGATTTGTTTTGGATTAATACATTAATTTTACCTCTTAAAAACAAAATAAAAAAGTTGTTTTTCTACTACTAATTCTTGGTATCTTCTTATGGGAAAAGTCTTTTCATGTGGCCTACCATTTTGTTAAAAGTTTAAAAAACCATTGACATTCATTCAAAATTTAAATGGTCAAATCCCATTCAAATTTGCACGTGGCATATCTATTTTCAAAGGTATGTTCATTAAAAATGGTTCAAATCAGGGCCAAACAATTATTTGAAAATTCCTAAAACTGCCAACGTATCCCTTCATGTAAAATTGAAATGATCAAAGTTCCTTTAAAAATTGGTATTTCATCAACAATTGGTTTTTTTTTGGTCATGCGGTAGTGATCCATCCAAACACACAGTATTAAGCACCACCAAGGAGGTTCCAAAAATAAACCCCACCATTTGAAGTGGAGAAAAATTGTTTTCGATAGAAAAACGGTGGTATAAAAATAGATTGTAGTCAAACTAGTTATGTAGGATTTTTGAAGCTTCCAAACATGTTTTATTCCTTTTAAAATTATGCATACCATTTTGAGCACCTTCAAACCCCGCATAGTTCTTCTAAAACATTCTAAATAGTTAGTTTCTTCTCTATGTGGATCGTAACTGGTCTTTATAGGTTTTTCATCCTATTTTTATCCTCGAAAGATTTTCAATGCTTGAAAACATGTTTTAAACTCCACAAAATCCACACCAAATTCTTTTGTTTCCTCCAAGAATGGTTTATAGGTGGTTTCAAAGACAAATTTATGGTATTCAAGCCTTTGAACGTGGGTTTCACTATGCAAAGGGCAATTTGCTAAAAATAAAACATTGGTCATGTAAGAGTTTTTGCATGTAATTTCACCTCTATAAATTCCTCATCTTCATTCATATACACTCAAACTTTTTCAAGGTGGTTTTGGCAAGAAAATCATGTTGTTTTATAACCCAGTGGCAGTTTTATCAAAGCAATCCTCAAGTAATATGTGGTTTTGATCAAATAAGAGCTTATTTTTACTAAAGGCAACTTTTAACATACTATTTTACTTATTAAAACCTTGGGAAGACTTCCTTAAATACATAAAAACCTATATATATCCACTATTTTATTTCTTGCTCATTCAGACTCTCTAAAATTAGTTGTCAAATCACAATGAAATAATTTTGGCTTGCTCATAGGTGGTTTCAAAATATAAAGTTATAATTTTGATGAGAAATGGTTCTTGGTTGCCTTCTAAGTCCTTCAAATAATTTATACGCTTAGGATGATCATTGTATGTATAGGAAAATTTTGAAATAGTTTTTTGATTTAAAAATATTTTTAAGATTATATAAGTCTTCATGTCCACTGCACTGGATTTAGTTTCACATACACACTTTCTCTCTCTAGATTTTATTAACAAAAATATTAATTTACTTGCTCAAGTTGTTATTCAATCAACTATTCTATCAAGTATGAAGTTTAGATATATGGGATATTAACCTATTTCCATTATAGATATAGATGTATTTAACATCTCAGATAGTGACATGAAGCACATAGATATAGATGATTTTTGGGAAAAAATGGATGCTACAAGAATTCTTTTAGGATGACAAATTATGGACAGTGGACTTGCACATGCAACTGCATTCTTGAATTCCACTCAATGTGCATGTTTTATACTCATTTGTGCAAATGAATATAGCCTTGAAAGTAGAGAGATAAGTTCTACATATAACCAGCTGATAGCCAAACTAGATATCACCTCTATAGGCATCACATTCAGCATTGAACCCCATGATGAAATAATGCAAATCAATAGAGACATTGCTCAACAGTTCTATAAGGATGATCATGAGAAGTGTAAGAGGATGTAAATTCAATCCTAGTTGACCTCCAGAAAAAGAATCAATCTCAAGCATATCAACACCATATTTAGGTCATATTTCAAGGAAGAACTATTAGATATGATTACCCTTTTGAACAAGGTTATGGAGATAATGACACAAATACTTTTTACCATTAGATGTGTATGTTCATGAGTATCATCTTTGTAGGGAAGTAATTCATTTATTGGGATATGATCATTAAAAACAACATTCATGAACAACTGATCAAACTAGAATCAACATAATAATTCCATATGGCTTCACACTAGGTCTATTCCATTGTAGTTCTCAAGCCTTGGCCTGTTTTGAAAGAGGTGAATACAATATACCTGACACATTGATATATGAAAAGATTATACAACTCACTCATGATAAGGTAAAAATCCATTTTAGGAGAGTAAATGATGGATTCTCCATGATGCTACTTGGAGCACTAAACATGAACCTTATGGCTAGAATATCCAACAAGGCAACTAGTTTGATCAAGAAGTATTGAATTATTTCATCCAATTTATAAAATTTATGTATATCTAGGTTGGTGGATTTGCAGGTGTCCCTTTTAGATTTTTAAGGTATCCTAGTGATAAAATTATTTTGATTGAGCTTTAGAGACAGATCAATGAAGTGCACCAGAAATGTACTTTACAATAGGAATAAAATTCCCTATCAGTCTTAGTTATTTTAGTTGTAGACACCCAAATATGCCTCCAATATTGAAAAGTCATTGGGACTTTTTGATGTACCCACACACTAGGAGAATTAGTTTTGATAGAAAGAGTTTTGTGAAAAACAACCTCAGAATGGGCTCTAACTACCCTCATATTTCATAAATTGAAGACTATTGGGAAGACTATGAATATGATTTCAAAGTCAGAAAGAGAGATTGGTTGAGGATGAAATTAAAATAAATGAAGTCTTTCAAACTTGATTGGTGCAAAATGAGCTTTGAGTACGATGACACTAACATTGTAGAAGAGATTTTTTATGAAAAGATTCACCTCACAACCATTCTTCTGATCAATTGGTCAATAAAATAATTGACATGCATTGTGTAATGCACACAAATCATGATAACTAGATAAAGAGAATGGTATGATAAGAAAGTGAGAGAGATAACTTCAAGAAGTTGTTCAAAAGATGAAGGAACTTCAAAATAACAAAAACAGACTTCTACTCTAATCGCTCAATCTTTAAGCACCAAGGTCTTCATAAAGAAATTCAATTTAGTGTCTATAGGTGGAGGAGATGGATAAGATCCCAAAAAAAATAAAGTTACTAAATAGACATATGAAGGTAATCCTTCAAGGAAAAAGCTTCAGATCAAGAGACCAAATTAATCTACCACTCCAAACGTCACATAAGATATGGACCCTTCAGTGTTGATCGAAAACACTACTCAAATTTTTTTGGCTATAGACCTAGGTTCAATCCCATTTCCTACTATTTCTATTCCTATAGAGTCATTTACACCTTCATCCCTTCTATTTTCCCCTCCACTTCCACCATCCTTATCCCCATTTCATCTCCACCTCTACCTCCACCTCTAGTTTTCTCTGTACAACAAGTTGTTTGTCCTCCACAATCAATTGAAATTAGATCCATTATTAAATCTCCCTTGTAGAACTTATCATTATTGAATCCCTTGGTTTCCATAGATGCTCAATTGGATAAATTCACAAGGAGATATGTTTTATTCATGGGTACAATAGATTGTGAGCAAGAAAAAACATTCATTCACACTAGATGAGATTGATTTTAATGTTATCTCTAGTCTATTACAATGCCCTTAAAAGAAAAAAAGGCCAAGACAACTTCAAGGCTAATGATTGAGCTTTTAGGTACACTGTCCATTGAAATAACATAACCTTGTGTGGATAAGAACCAAGATGAAATGACTTTGGCTGAATACAACATTATTAGAATCAATTTAGGTGAATCAACTCCTAAAGGTAACATTCATACTTCCAAAGTGAATGCGACTAATTAGATTCAAATTATAGAAGAGGTAATGCAAACTCAATAGTTAAAATAAAAAGTACATGTATTTTCAACATACATCAAACAAATCCTAAATATTTTTGAAATTCCTTGGAGTGTGATTTCTACACCTACATCAACTTATTCCATAGTAAGAATTTCAAGCTCTAAATTTGTCATTGATAAATACATGATTGCTAAAATAGTAAGTATAACAATAATGGTTAAGTAATGGAGTCATGGGTTGAAGATTTGCTTCTTGAAGGATTTAAGTTCCTTGATGAGAATTGAATAATTTATGATCTCATCAATTCTAGTCATTGAAAAGTTGAAGAAGAAAAATAAGTTGCACAGAGATAGTTTTAAATATGAAACAAACTGATTATAAATTTGATAGACATGGATGCCATCAATGGGAACTCTTTGTTCTCAAAAGGTATTCTTAACAAGGCAAACAATAATTATTCATGCTTCTGGGCTCAATGCATAAGTTGGAAGATCCATGCTCTAGATGAAGCTTTGGAAGACATGCAACAAAATGGGAAAGTTTGTGGTGAGGTAAAATCTGAGGTACGTGCCAACATTTGGTCTATTAATTGTGACTTATTGAATGAGTATGAATCAAAAGTTCAAATAAATATAGAATAGAAAGAGTAATTTTAGATGTTGATAAAAACAAACTATTTGGAGTAGACACATTTAATAAAGGAGCAATGAGTAATCTGAGTGGTATTCATAATGCAATTAAAGACCTTATGCTAAACTTTCCAAAAAATTTCAAGAAGACTGAAGAGGCTAACAATTCATCATATGAATGGCTTGCATTATTGAATCATACAATTTTTCCTGTAAGAGAAGGGATCATCTAAGCAGTTTAGAGGTTTAAAATATATAGGTTCAATTCATCTCAACAAGGGAAATCATAAATTGTCATTGAAATGGAATAGGATCCTACACAACAAAAGGACTTATCTTCTTCTCATAACCATTAAAAGTATCTTTTTATCTTTCCAATTTTCTATTTCTTCGTTGCACTTTTTGTTTAACTTAAAAAGGTTATGTTTTACCTTTTTAAAGTCATAAGTGATAAAGTAATTGTAAAATATAACTTTTTACTCAAAATTTTGTTATGAGGGTAGTTACAAGACGGTTATAGATATTATAAACTATAAATAGGATTTTTGAACTCATTCAAGGGTTTTTTTGACAATTGAGCATATTTTTGCAAAGTTAGAGGGCATAGTTTATATTTTTAGCTCGTAGAAGAATCAATACAAGGAGAAATTTTGCAAACTTTGTGCCCAAAATCCCCTTGAATGGATAATGTATGTGTGTACATTAATCTTTTCAATTCTTCTTATATCAAATGTTGCTAATTTTCATTTTTAGATAGTCAATGTACATGAGATTTTTATTGTAAAATTTCTCTTGAATCTACATTGAGATTTTCTATAATCATGAAATCTTGGTGGGCTAAGAATAGGATTTTTATCCACTCTTTTGAGTAAATATAGAGTTGTTTTTTTATCATTTTCTTATAATTATTCAGTCTCTCTAGTGTATGTACTTTGTTCCTATGAGCATAGTATTTCTTTCCCATCTCATTTATATAATAAAGATTTTCTTTACTAAAATCCTCCTTTTGGATCATATTAGTGAGTTTATGTGTTTGGATATCTAGAACTATCTTTTTGTCCCCTATTCTCCTTACATGTTTTCCTTTCCTCCACTATCTCCTTCTTACGTTTCCTTTCTACTACGTTTTCGTAATTTCTAGTTAAATGTACAATCCCATGTAAAACACCATTTTTGTTGTAAATAATTTCCATTACCACATATATTTTGGTTTTCAATAAAGGTAGCTCCATTTTATAATAGGAGAGGAAATTTTTCTTGTAATAGTTGATGAGAAACATCCAATTTATCTTCCTGAGAAATTTTAATGCGAACAGTTTTTGGCATGCACCATGGGGTATTTTTATACAACACTCGTGCAACCCACATTTTGATATATTGGTCCATATGAATTTTTCATCAATCAAGGACCACTCTATCAACTTGAATTAGATTTGGATCAGTCTACATAATTAGATATTGTTTCACATATCCAAAGCTTATTTAAGATTATAATAAAGTTTTTATAGCTAAGTTTCAAATTATTATGATAATTTTGAATCAAGAATTAGATCATGAATAAAGAGCATAAAGACTCATTGCACATAGAGAGACTCGTAGAGCTCATCTAGTATCTAATAATCAATAAACTTCATTTATGGCCCTTTTTGTTATTCAAAACCCTAATCATTAACCTATATTAAATTGGACAAAAGCTACATAAGAAGATTTGGTTTCAAATTTGTATCAATTTGCATTATAAAAAAGAATAAGTCTTATTCATTCTTAGACTATTACTAGAGAAATAAATGAAGAAAAAGAGCATGCTGCTATTGCATGATGAAAATTTGAAATTATTTCAAGAAGGTAAGAAGATAAACATGAAGAATAATTCATATAGCTGCTCAAAGACTTTTCACAGTAAGAATTTCTTTTGATGACCATTCAAACAGTCTAAGCACTAGCTATTCAATTGAATCTTAATTGGTTAATTCAAACACAAGAAGACATTTCATTATATTTAAGTGTATTTACATGGGATAATAGAACTAGTTCAATACCTTTTCATAGAGTTTTTGAGTTATTAGAAGAATAATAAGATTGTGCTATTTTAGCATGATGATTTGAAGCACTAGCTACACATAGAGTTCAATAAAAAAGACCAACTCAGAGGATTCTTCAATTTTGACTAGATCCTCATCAACATTAAAAATTGGTAAAAAACTGATTCACTAGGGCTAATAAATCAAAGGTGAAATTGATCCTTTTTATCATCTATAAGAAGCCTCTAATTTTAAATTAAATCATAAACAAAATGGTAATCTCAAAAAATTAGTTAGTCTTCCTACAATTTCTAATAAAGGTAAATAGTTACAAGGAAGAATAATCATCAGTCAAGCTCTTATCTTACTATGTGTTGTTATACTACCATATGTAGTCTTTCCAACCATGGATTTATCTTGGGGTAACATAATTGTCCCATTGGCATTGGGATTGTTACATGAACTTATGAAAGGATCACAAAATAATTTTCCAAAAATTTTAGGTGATGGTAAGAAACATCCAAATGAAGATATTGTTTCTTTCTCTATATCAAGTGAAATTCTGGGTGTTGAGCACAAAGATTTCATAGTGGGATTATTTATTGAAAATCTCTAGAATGGAGTAATAGATTGGTTCTATCATCTTCCTCCAGAAGTATAACTAGTTAGAATGATATGAAAACCAAGTTTGAAAATATATTCAAACTAGTAAAATATGCACATGCATTATTGGCTCAACTCACTTAGATGAAGAAATAATGAACCTATGAGAGATTTCATAGCTAAATTCAACAAAAATAATGCATAAAATACTAGTGACTGCCAAGCTGACAAATGAGAATTAGAAGTGTCTTCTTTATCAATTCTCAATTGCCAGAAGTAAGTTATCAATTGAGAAGACCTAGAGTAGTTGATTTGACTATAGCTCAAACATTAATTGTTTATGTTGAACATGACATGATAATGACAAAAAAACTATAGAAAGAATCACCTAAAGAAGGAATAAATAAATATTTATTTTCTCTTACAAATTATAGTTTGAGTGTACTAAAAATACTATAGAATATGAGGCATTATTGTTAGGACTTTAGGTTACATAAGAGATGGGAATTAAAAACTTGAAAGTGTTGGGTGATGCATAACTATTTGTAAAATAGATTAAAGACTAGTATCATGTTAAAAATAACTGTTGGAAACACAACATAAATAAATTATGGGATAATACAAAAGCTTTTGAGGCATTTTTTATTCACGTCATCCCAAAATAAAACAACTCCAAAGCAGACATGTTTACAATGTTGGATTCATTATTTATTCCTCATTTAGAAGTTAGTAAGGACAAATAAATAATTAAACTTATGTATTGACCTAGTGTACTAGATAATTCATAGAATTGACACGTATTTAATGATGATCAACAAATTATTTCTTTACTTGAAAAAGTTGATATTTTTAGAAAATCTATACTTTGAAGGTAGTGATTCATCATACAAAGAATCTTCTTATCAAACTCAGAAAGAAGACATTTTTGAAGTATAACATGAATAAGGTATAATCAAACTAAAAAAAAATATATTCTTAAGGGCTTGGTCTCATTAGAACAACTTTTTAACAAACATGATATGTTCATCAAGAAGAAGATTCAAAAATATTCACTCAGTTTAACAGACTATGAGAAAGTAAACATTGGCTCTAAAGAGAAACACAGGATAGTAAACATTGGAAAATGTTGTTCACTATAATAAAATATAAAATTCATCAACTTAATTTAAAAATACATTGACATTCTTTCATATTTGTACAAAAATATCAAGTCTTTTCATCTATAATAAATACAACATAGTTCTTCTCAAACCCGATGTCAAACCATTCAATAAAAAACAAATACAATATAATCCAAAAATTACATGAATAATTTTTTCAAAGATTCAAAAGTATCTAAATGCATGAATTATTTCCCCCATTCATCATTCAACTTGGATTGATAATATAGTCCTAGTTTGAAAAAAGAATGGAGAAATCAGGATCTGCATTGACTTCCAATTCCTGAATCAAGGTTCTCTCAAAGATAATTATCCATTACCCATTATGGATCAAGTTTTTCAAGTAGTTACAGGTTCATAAATACTCTCAATATTGGATGGTTTCTTAAATTACAATCAAATTGAGGTTAACATAGAAGATTAACACAAGTTAACTTTTACGACCCTATGGGGTACTTTTACATATTTTAGTCATATAAAATATCCAAATTGGTAGTTTGAGTGTGGATTGTGACACCTCATTCATAGGTCCTATTTACATGCTCTTGTGACCCTTCTAAACACCTTTTTACTCATTCCAATCATTCAAAGCCTTCTGAATGGTCATTCCACCTTAGCCAAGTAGTATTCCCCATGCCCATCTTGTTCCCCCAGGTCTCGAGCCTATATGATAGGAGCGCCATAATTGAAAAACAATGTCAAACACCAAAGTGTCCACTTTATAATAGTCCTATCTATTTTCACTTTGAGCCCTAATGGTCATTTTCATCTGTTCATCATCCTTAATTAGGTCAGCCTAGTGTGAATACATCTGACCCATGACCAATTGTTCCCTATAAAATCCCACTCAAAGCTCATTTATAAAGGGAGGTAACAAAATTTATAAAGCAAGAAATAATACAAACAAAGCAATAGAGCAAACTTCCCTGTTCTCTACACATAGTCACCCAACATAGCTATAAACATACTCAAATCCTCATACTAGTCCTTAGCCACCTCAAACACTATCAATTTGGCATTTGCATCCATATCACACTATTACACAAAGCACATTAGGTGGGAGAACTACATATGAATTGATCCCTCTTCAAAGTATTGGTATGTAGGCAGCATGCCCACACAAGGGGTGTGGATTGTACATTTAGTACATCTTTCACACTAACCCCCCATCTTTCTCAAGTGACTCAAATATTATTTTATCAAGCATGATGAAGGGTTAGGGTTTGAAGACAAAATTAGCTCCATAGTGAGTTTTGTCAATGACCAACACTTTATTTTTCATAGGCATAATGCAACTACCTAGAAAGTTTTAGGTCTCTATGATTAGTTTGGACAAGAGTGATAGGAATGAACAACACCAAACACCAAAGCATCTATTTTTTGACACTCCTGTCCTTTTTCCCAATGAAAGCTAGATTCATGTTTATAACCCCTTCCAATTCCTACACAACTATTTCCAACCTCTGTAGCAACCATCTCAGTCTATTTTCAAGCTAATTTATATATCTTCTTATTTATTACTATTTTTAAAAAGGTGAAAAAGATAAATAATTACACAAATTAGGACTGTATTTATTGTTATATTCTATACTGATTTATTAATCTAGACCCTTAAAACTCTATTATTCCCAAATAAGTTAAATCATTTGGTGAACCCAACTTACTTTGTTTGTGTACAAAAATCCTAGAAACCCTAGGAAAAATTTCTTGTTGACTTTAGCAATATTCTTATAATTTTTCTTGCATACATAAATCAGAATTTCGCATTTAATTTTTAAAATTCACCATAGTAATTTTAAAAATCATTTTATTTCAAACTCTAATTGAATACACTAGGTCCCTTTGCTTCTTGAGGTATCACCTTATATATTTCACATAAAATAAAAAATGGATCTCACTTACTTCAAAACATTTCTTTCAAACAATAAGGAGTCCATACTCGGTCCTATCATGTATATGAATGATGAAGTTTACTATATGTTAATACAAAGCTTCATTCTTTCCCTTTCATGCTTACTTTTTATAATATGGGATGATATCATGAAATTTACTTCTAAACATGTTAAGATCCCTTTCCTTCAAAGCAATGTTTACTGTTCTTTAATACAAGGTTTCATTATTTCTTTTATATACTCTCTTTCTTTCTCATGCAGAATAATTTTCAACTCTATCTTGCTAAACATGTTAAAAATTTCATGTTCCAAGCCAAAGTTTTTTATGCATTAGTGCAAAGTTCCATGCTCTCTATCCCTTATTTTCTATCTCTCATGTGGAATGTTCTTTATAATCATATTGTTATACAAATTATAACTCTAATTACATGCATTTCATCCCACATACATGGTTTCTACCTAGATTTATGTAACTCTTTGGCTACTTTTGAGTATCTCCCTATCACTACTAGACACAAAAAAACACTAGCAGTTATATCTATCCCTATTCCCTTCAAATTCGGTTCACCTAGGTCGTATCCCACACCTACTACCAACTCTATGCCTATAGTAGATCATGCAGTACATGCTATCACCCAAGTTTGTGAAGATAAGTAGGTTGATTACACCCATGGTTATAGCTTTGTCACTTAGGTTAACACCCCTTCTGATACAATTTTAATTCTCAAGCTCCTTCAACAATTAGATGCTTACAAAGATGTGTTATATGCATCCCTTTGTAATACTAGAGTTCCTATTTCCGCTGAACCAATTTATGTCGCCTCTATCCTCAACACATTGCAATGGACTGAAGAGCATATTTATTTTGAGAAAGAGGATTTACCCCCGCACCACATTATTGAACAACATCTACCCCTGTATATTCAATTAATAATTAATGATGTAGGAGTAAAAAGAGTGTTAGTTGATAATAGTTCAGGACTCAACATTTACAACATTTCTTTTTGTAATCTTAATATACAACTTACAGATCTAGACCATTTTGACATGAACATCATAGGTTTTGACAACATTCCATGGACACTCATGGGTCAAATAAACTCAATCTTACTTTGGCACATAAGATATTGCCAACTACTTACCAAGTCATGCCAAATGACCTCAATTATAATTTCTTACTTGATCGGCTTTAGATTTATGATATGCATGCAGTCCATTCCACACTCCATGCTTGTCTGAAATTTAGTTACAAAGGCTACATCTACACATGCCCAATATACAATGAACCTTTTAAATACTACAAGGTTGTTGAATATCCATAGAATTACATTCTAAACTTTAATCCTGGTAATATATCTACATAACCTGCTACTCATAGTGCACCTTCAAACCATACAACACATCAAAAGATTCCAAGTTGTGTAATAATACCAATACCAAATCACCAATTTACCTCTCCTTTTACACTTAAATGTCTTAATAAGATGGGATATCATAGCAAAGGCAAGGAATCATCAATCCTATTGAGGCATCCACACAACATGGAAAGCAAGGATTTGGATATTAGCTTACCCTTCTTTATGATAAACCTTCTTTCATTGATTCAAATCATATAATGTTTTATCCACCCATTGCACCTATAGACCATACAATTAATCATGTTTATACATTATCATTGGTCTATCCTGATCTCGTTGATGATATAGTTTCACTAGATATGTTCACATTAGATGAATTCTCCAATGATGAATCCCTCTCACAATTTTTTAGAGCATATGAGGACCTCCCATCTCGCTATCATAAAAACATATTTCCTCATCACACAAATGCCCATGCTTACTTCAAATAAAATTTAGATGCTCCCCAGGACATACCAGTTGATTTGGATGATATTATTCCTATAACCCCATACACACTAGATCATTCCACATTGCTTAATGAGTAAATAGTTGATTTCAATTTTGGAACTGATCAAGATCCCTACATTATCTTGTTAGCTGCTACCATACAAAAGGAAGAGGATACATATATTCATCAAAATTTGATAGATTTTATATAAATCTTTGCTCGATCTTACTCAGATATTTCAAGAATTGATACATCTATAGTAGTCTAGATTCCATTATACCCTAATGCTAAACTAGTTAAGCAAAAATTTCACAAAATGCATCCTAAGGTGGCTCTCTTAGTCAAAGATGAGATCCACTACCTCTTAGATGCTTGTTTCATTCGACCAGTAACACACCCTGAATGGATTTCTAATATAGTCCCTGTGGTTAAACCCAATAGACAAATTTAGTGTTATTTCAATTCTTGAGATTTAAATAAGGCATGCCTGAAAGATGATTTCCCTTTGCCTAATATTGACATGATTGTAGATTCCACAATCAGGTATGAAATGTTATCATTCATGGATGGCTTTACAGGATACAACCAAATCAAAATCACTGAAGAAGATCAATAGAAAACATATTTTACAACACCTTGGGGAATATTGTTTTATATTGTCATGCCTTCTTGATTAAAAAATGCTAGAGCCACATATCAACATACTATGATGCATATCTTTCATGACTTGATTCACCATACCCTCGAGGATTATGTCAATGATTTATTAGCTAAATCCAAACAATGATAACATCATGCCATCAATTTACAATAGATTTTTTAATGACTTAAGAAATATAATGTTTGATTAAACCCAAAGAAATGTGTCTTTGGAGTTACATTAGGCAAACTCTTAGGTTTCATTATTTCTCAGCATGGCATAGAGGTTGACCCTAAGAAAGTCAAAGCAATTATTGACATGCCAACTCCCACCAATTTAAAATAACTTCAATCCTTAAAAGGCAAGATCTAAGCAATCTGCCATTTTGTAACTCAACTTGTTGATAAGACTCAATCATTCACTCGATTATTAAAGAAAGATTCAAAGTTTGTTTCGGACAAGCCTGTCAAGAAAACTTTGACACAATCAAGCAATATCTTCTTAATCCACCTATTCTAATACCACCTATACCTGATAGACATTTCCTACAATATATCTCAATAACATATCATGTATTAGGAACACTCTTAACATATCATGATGATCAACATACTGACCAATTAGTTTATTACATCAGTCGCACATTAATTGATTATGAAAAAAATTATTTTGCAATGGAAAAACTATGTCTAGCATTAGTTTTTTCCACATAAAAACTTTGACATTATATGATCAATAATTAGACTTAGGTTATCATAAAAGTATATCCATTGAAGTTTCTAATGGAAAAACCACATCTCTTTGGTTGCATCATAAAATGGGTAATGTTATTAACAGAATTTGACTTAAAGATAATTCTACAAAAAATAATAAAGGGCCAAATCATTGCAGATCATATAGCAGCCACACCACTCATGGACACTAATCCTATTAGTGACACATTTAAAGATGATTTTACTACCTATTATACTCATTTCAACACTTGGACCATGATCTTTGATGGTTCTCAATGTGCATCCAATGTAGGGGCAAACATTGTCGTTTTCAACCCTTCAAGTCACACAATTCCTATTGCATATTGATTAAGCTTTTCTTGAACCAACAACATCATAAAATATGAGGTACTTATCTTAAGTTTCTTCATTTCCCAGTCCCTCCAAATTAGATCTATTCAAATCTTCAATGATTCCCAACTTGTGGTCAATCAAGCCAATGATGTCTATCAGACAAATGAAGAACATCTTATCCCATACAGGAACATGGTACAATGTTTATCATCATAATTTGACTACTTTTCTATAGAAAGTATACCAAGAAAGGACAACCAACATGCAGATGCAATAGAAAACACCGCATCTCTAATTATTAACATCAATGATGATCAAGCTATTTTCACAATGAAATGATTATAATCACCATCAATATCCAATGCGAATTTGATTACCCTTTTTGTCTTAACCACTACCGTAGTTTCGTAACTCCAAAATGGTTATATGATATCTATAACTTTTAAAATAAATCTATTACACAAGAAACTTTCTCATGAAATGACAAATGAAATTTACACAAACAAGCACTCCATTATGTAATCATTGGTAGAGACCTTTTTAAGCAATCCTTCAATGGACAATTGCTTTGATGCTTGACTTCAATAGAAGCCAAAATTTCTCTTACGTAGATACATGATAGTGAGTGTGGTGGTTACTTTATTAGAAAGGCCATGTCACACAAATTTCTTTGATAGGGATACTACTGGTCCAACATGGAAGATGAATGTTCACAATATGCAAAGCTATGCGATAAATGTTAATGACATAGTAACCTACATCATGCACTATCATAATAACTATAGCCTATTATCTCTCCATGGCCATTTATGTTATGGGGATTTGATCTTATTGAAAAGATTAACCCTGAGTCTGTTGATGGACACAAGTTTATCATCATAGCTACATAATACTTTACCAAGTGGGTGGAAGCCATTCCACTTCAATCTACCATAGGGGAGGACATTTGTAGCTTCGTCATGACTCATATTATTTCACACTTCAGCTTACCTGTAGCTATCATTCTCAATAATGGAACATTATTCAAGAATAAAATTGTCAATAAATTTTGTACAAAATATAATATTAAACACATGTTCTCCACTCTGTACTACCCACAAAGAAATGGTCAAGTATAGGCTACCAATAAAACCATTAACAACATTTTGATTAAAATCGTGACCAAATTTAGAGATGATTAGCATAATCAAATAGTTTATGTATTATGGGCTTATCACATAAGTATTTGTATACCCATAGGAGCTACTCCTTATTCTCTCATTTATGACACAGAGGCAGTTTTACCATTGGAATTAAAAATTGCATCTCTACATGTCTCCCTTAAAGGTATCCTCATCGATGACTAGTATCACAAAAAGGGTCTACACCAGCTCGAGAAGTTAGACCATACATGCATTCAAGCAGCTAAACATCTAAGCATCTACTAGTAACATATACAATGATCCTACAATAAAAGAGTTCACACCAAAGAGTTCAAAGTTAATGATCTCATTCTCATAGAAAATGTTCATAATGTCAATGCCAAAGAAGAAATCAAAGGAAAATTTAAATCAAATTGGCTAGGTCTATACCTCATTACCAAAAAGTTTAGCCCTTAAATATATTTTCTAGCCTCACTTAAAGGAAGAAACTCAAAAATCCAATCAATATTATGCATCTATGCAGATTCTATATATAGTATTTCATTACACATATTTTATTGGACATAATTTCTCTCAACTTACTTGTACATAATTTCTTAGCTTACTTATACATAGTTTCTTTTTTCTTTATTGTACATATTTTCCTTGTGATTACTTGTACATAACTAATTTAAAAATACTAAAAATTATATAACATGTCAAAATACAAAAAAATTCAAATAACTCAAAACACCAAAAACTTTTCAACTGTATGCATTATCCATGCTTTACATTTCTACTACCATGCCCGACTTACATTTTTCTATTCTATGCTATTGTTTGTTGATTTATATACATTACCATGCTTCAATTGATCTTCTTTGAGTGTGTGTAGTGACACCTAGATCCTTGATTCCTTCACTCTATCCATTGAAGGGGTATCATACTTTTACATTTAAGACATACATCGACATATCTACCCATCGAGGGTATCTTCTACATGACTACACCATCTAGGTTATGTCATTCCTACACCACACACTCTAGTTATCATGTTGATGTATATTACTTACTAGTATATAACACTTGTGTGTTTCCTAGCATCTACCTAGTCTTGTACTACATGTTTTGTATACTTTCACTTCTTGCTTTGATCTGTTAGATGCAATAATATTTCCAACATTTACATGCCTTCCTTTCTTGATTTGAGTAGTTATATGTGAATGCATTTCTTAGTTCCTATTTTGTTACTTGTGTGTGCCATAGGACATTTATCAATGTCCGTTGATTGTATTCTTGTATGTGCTTGTGGCCCTCCACCAATCTTACTTGTTTGAAATTATATGTGTATGTGGGCATTTGAACATGCCTTGTATGCTTTCTTTTCCCATTTTGAGTGAAATGTTTCCATGTCCCTTATTTTCTCAGCCCCTTGGCCTCTTTGATATGCTTCTTGATTCTTGCCTTGCATGCTTATTTGCTTGTTTGATTCTCATTTATTTTCAATGCCATGATCCACATCATACATTATCTTGACTTATTGGATGCCATGATGGACATCATGCTCCATCCCTCCTTGATAACTAACTAGATTTATAATTTCAATTTAGTAAATTGCACATGTTATTACATTGTTACATCTATCTAGGCACACCCTTATTGATATAACAATATCCAATACAAACTACGTTATATCTTGAGACATCTTTTAGATTATCATTGCTATATCATGTATTTCACAACATAACACACTCCTAGGGCTCTTTATTTTGAGGGAAATCATTGTAGGGTCTTCATTCCTACCCTCAAAAGAGGGGGAAACAAATAGGGGTTTTTATCATAGAGATCAGATTCCTCTACTAATAAAAATTAGTTTTCAAAACACTCAAAACAACAATCAGAATTCAAAACATGCAGAACAAACAAAAAAAATAGAGACGAACATAGAAAAGTCATCAAAAATAGTAAATGATGAGATTACCCCATTTAGACTACAACACCCAACAATAAAGTGTTTACTTTTTGGCACTCCTATCCAAATAGTCAAAAACCTAAAATTTTTACAAATAGACAGAAATGTAAGGTCAATTATAGTTTTGTCAGCTATAGTCTAGTTTAGATTGGGTAGTTTCAATATAGTTTTACTTAGATTATCCAGATATAGGGGGCATCATGCACAACATGATGGCTCTCACTTCTAGTTTTAGATTGGGTAGTTGGTACAACTTCTAGCTCATAATCCATGTTACAAACACCATTGAATGGAGGTAATGTGTAAGGCATATTTGCCTTCTTTTCTTTCTATTTCATTGTATTACCTAGGTATTCTCAATATTTTCATGATTTATTTCATCTATAGGTGGTTGGAATAATTTTAAAGTGTCTTACATATAAGCCTAGTTCTTAGTTTTGAAGTGGTTTTCATACAAGCCTAATCTCCACCTTTCAGAGTGGCCAAGATTGGCCTAGTTCTTAGTACACATTCAACTATCCATACCATATTGTCAGATTATAGAGAATTCATTGGCTTCATAAGCCATCTCATATGACACACATTCATACTAGTATTAGTTCATAGTTCACACTTAGTGGACAATGATGGAGCCGAAGGTCTAGCTAACATTTGTATTCTTGAGCCACCTACTTAAAGGGATTGAACACATAGTCCAAACATTAATTAACATAAGCATGATCACATAGATTTATTATATAGTGGGTGATAATGGATCCAAAGGTCTAGCCTTTATATTTTTGAGCCACCTTCAAGGAATTGACCATTTAACTCTGTTCATGATATTAATCTTGGTACAACACATACCTAACATCACCCAACATCACAACAAGTTTTGTACTAGTTTGCATACTCGATGAGGTGTATTCATTCCTTTCTCTTCCTCCTTCTTTTACCCAACCTTTGTATATTCTTATTTTAGACATAACATGTCTAGTAAAAACTAATCTACTCCTTATTTTCTCATATATATTTGTGCTTCACATTGTTCTCTCTCTATACACACTCAACATCACACATATTCATGGACTTCACCCTTATAGGTAAGTTCAGGTATGCTTTTTATTTTTCCTTTATCCTAGTATTTCACTTTGCTATAACACTAGAATAAAGGGGGGTAAATGTAGTCATATAAAATGTCCAAATTGGTAGTTTGAGTGTGGCTTACAACACCCCATCTATAGATCTTTTTTGCATGATCTTGTGACCCTTATAGACATCTTTTTGCTTAGTACTAGCCATCCATAACATTTTAAATGGTCATTCCACCTCAACTAGGTAGTATTCCCCATGCCAATCTTGTTCCCCTAGGTCTTGAGCCTGTAGGATAGGAGCGTTAGAATCAAAAAATAGTGCCAAAAACCAAAGCATCTACTTTTCAATGGTCCTATCTATTTATACTTTGAGCCCCAATGGTCATTTTCATCTAGTTATCCTTAATTAGGTCAGCCTAGCATGAATACATCTGACCTATGACTAATTATTCTCTATAAAATCCCACTCAAAGCTCATTTACAAAGGGAGGTGACAAAACTTATAAATCAATCAAGAATACAAAAAAGCGCTAGAGCAAACTTCCCTATTCTCTACACACAGTCACCTAACACAGATGCAAACCTACTCAAATCCTCATACCATTCCTTATCCACATCAAACACTATCAATTTGGCATTTGCATCCACATCACACTATTACAAAAAATACATTAGGTGGGAGAACTACATATGGCTTGATCCCTCTTCATAGTATTGGTATGTAGGCAACATGCCCACATAAGGGGTGTGGATTATAGATTTAGTACACCTTACACACTAATCCCCCTTTCTTAAGTGACTCAAATATCATTTTATCAAGCTTGATGGAGGGTTAGGGTTTGAAGACAAAATTAGCTCCACAACAAGTTTCATTGATAACTAATGCTCAATTTTTCATAAGCACACTCACAAAGGCATAATGTAACTACCCAAAAAGTTTTAGATCTCTATGATCAGTTTGGATAAGATCAGTAGGATGGAAAATAGTGCCAAACACAAAATCATCCACTTTTTAGTGCTCCTATCCTTTCATCTAATTAAATATAGATTTAGGTTTACGACACGTTCCCAGTCCTACATAGTTGTTTCCAACCTCTGTATCAGCTATCTCAATCTATTTTCAAGCTAAGTTATATCTCTTCTTATTTATTGCTATTTTTAGAAAGGTGAAAAAGATAAATAATTACATAAATTAGGACTATATTTATTGCTATATTCTATACTAATTTATTAATTCAAACCCTTAACTAAAATAGGAATAAAACTCCATTATTCTCAAATAAGTTAAATCACATATCAATGAATGCCATTTGGCTTGATCAATGTGGGAGATACATTCCAGAGGACCATGGATCTTGATTCAAATATTTTAAGAACAAGATAATTATGGTGTACTTAGATGATCTAACAGTGTAGTCAAAAAAGAGGTAAGATCACTATAAACACCTTGATAAGGTATTCAAAAAGTGTCAGTTGCATGGTATTTATTTCAACCTTTATTTTTGGGGTGACTAAAGGGAAACTTATTGGGAACATTATATCCAAAAAAGGAATCAAGATTGATACAGAGAGAGTTGAATCACTATATAAGCTATCTCTACCAACTAGTAAACTAGGTGTGTATTCATTCTTAAGAAAGGTGAATTTTTTAAGAAGATTTATTCTTAATTTTACATAAATCATTAGACATATTGTAGAAATGATGAAAATAAAACTCTCCTTAAAATGGAATAATTTTGGCAAAGAGGCTTTCAAGAAAATAAAATTTGTTATTGCTCATGCACATACTCTAGTCTATCTTAACTTCAAAAAAGAGTTCATCATTTATTGTTATGCCTTAGAACAGACTCTCTCAGCCATATTGATTCAAAAGAATGATGAAGGTATTGAATGCCCTATTGATTTTATTTGTTTTAGTCTTAAAGACTATGAGAAAAAGTATTCTCTAGAATAGAAACATACATATGTAGTTGTGAAAACCATTAAATAGTTAAGGTATTATGTTTGCATTTGCATTCCATTATGATGGTTCCAAGTATAGTGGTGAAATCCATTTTAACTCAATAGGATCTAGAATCAAAGAGAGGTAACTGGATAACCAAGGTTTAGGAATATGAATTTGAAATCAAGCCCATAAAATTGGTTCAAGGAAAAGGGTTGTGTTAGCTCAAAGCAGAATAGATAGATTCTCAACTAATCTCTTCAATATATTCTGATGATCAAAATAAATATCTTCCTCTTGTCCTTTTTGTAGATTCTAGTAATGAGTGGTTTGCAAATATTTCTTTCTTTCTGACATATGGAGAATGTTTGTCTCATTTAGATACTAAATAACATAAGCCACTTAGGTTGAAATCTATAAAGTACATAATCTAGGATGGTACATTGTTCAAAAAGAGTATTGATGACTTTTTCTTGAGGTGTGTTAATAATGAACAATAAAATAATCTCTTATAAACCTTTCATGATCAAATTTATGACATAAACTTCTCTACTCTAGTGATAGCATATGAAAATCTAAGATCCCATTACTACTATCTTACACTCTTCAAGGACTCTTATGAATGGGTAAGGAAATATGAGGCATGTCAATAGTTCATTAGGAAACCAAAACTTGAAACATTTCCACTCAAACTAGTGGTGATAGAATAACCCTTTCAATAATGGGGGTTGGATTTTGTAGGAACCATAAATTCTCATTTAAGTGTGGGACATACATATGTTATTACTACTATAAGATACTTCACCAAATGGGTAGAAGACATCCCAGTCAATTAGATAGCTTCTAAGTTTGTTTTTAACTTCATCAAAGAGAATATCTTAGTGAGATATGGTGTTCCATCAAAGATCATAACAAATAAAGCCTCAAATTTCTCTTTAATAAAATTGATTGGATTCTACTATGGTTATGACATTTCATTATCCCATTCTTCATATTATTATGCATATGGAAATAGCCAAGTTGAGTCAAGCAATAAGAATATAGTCACCATCATTCATAAGATGGTTGATGAAAATTAGAGGCACTGGCATAAGAAGCTATATGATACACTGTGGGCAGATCACATAACTCCCAAGAAAGCTATTGACATGTCTCTATTTCAATTGCTCTATAGGATTGATGTGGTAATTCTAATAACACTTTAATTGCATATACTATAGTTAGCCAGGGCCATTAAGAATACAAATTTTGAAAATCCTCTAGATAAGAGAATTATCTATCTAAGTAGGCTTGAAGAAGACAAAATTTGTGTTATTGACAAAATTACTAAACATCAGGCTTAAGTCAAAGTTTTTTTTGACAATAAGTGAAGAAAATATATTTTCAAGTAGGGTATCTTGTTATCTTATGGGATGAGCATCGATATCAAAAGGGAAATCATAGAAAATTTGACTCCCTGTGGCTGGGTCCTTTCAAGATCAAGCACTTTTATGGAGATAACACCTTCTACTTGGCCTATCATGATGGTATGCATATTCTTCTACCCTATAGTGGGTAGTACCCGAAGTATTATTTTAAATGAAATAGATGAGTTTCATGTATGTAAGTAATGCATATAACAATTTCTTGGTTGTAATTCTCTTTTATTGTTCCTTTTTGGTGTGTTTCCTGTCATCTTGTTTTGCATCATGATCCTTTTTGGTTAGTTGTCATTTTGGTAAATTCCTACCTTCCCCTCAATAAATTTGTTTTCAAAATCCTAAATGACTCTATAGCCCACTGGGAAAAGTACTTGGCTATGAAACTAGAGTCTGAACTTATACTATGTGCCTTGTAGTCAAAAATTCCTAGTCAGAGCCGATTGTTATCCTAGAAATCGAGCTTCCATGAGTCAATTTTTAAACTTTCATGATAATTGAGTTATCAAGTTTCCTTATATTTTATGCTCTCATGGATGTCATTAAAATATTTAACTCATTCACTTGAATGATTCCCTTGTAAGACATCTTTCCCTCTTTGGTCATTCTCATCCTATATCCCAAGTCATCTTTCACTCTTTATGATTACTCATCGAGTCGATTCATCTATTATTAATCCCAAGGCATATTTTTACAACTGATCATCATTCAAACGATTCTTAAATTTGTCTAAAATCATTCAAGGTCTTTACGAGTCTTTACAAGTTTCTATTTTAAATCAACAAGTAGTTTTCATTAACATGTAAATTTGACTCTCTCCCCCTTATACCTTCATATCCCACCAATGGTTTTTCAAAGCTTCCTTAAAAAAAGTGTGATATTTCCTCAAAAGGATTTTTAAAAAACCTTCCCCCCCATAAAATTATGTGGCTTATTCACTTGGCTAAAAGCCTTTTATATGAGTTATCCTATGTGGGATTTGTTTTGGCTTTTTACATTATTTTTACCTTTTAAAAACAAAACAAAAAAGTTGTTTTTCTACCACTAATTCATGGTATCTTCCCATGGGAAAAGTCTTTTCACATGGCATGTTATTTTGTAAAAAGTTTTAAAAATTGTCACCATTCCTTCATAATTTAAATGACCAAAGCTCAATCAACTTTCCACATGGCATATCCATTTTCAAAAGTATGGTCATTAAAATGGGTTTAAATCAAGGCCAAACCACTATTTAAAAATTCTTAAAACTACCACCTTATCCTTCCATGTAAAAATGAAATGACTGAAGTTCCTTTCAAAACTATGGTATTACATAAACAGGTGGTTTTTGCTTATCATGTGGTGGTGAGCCATCCAAATACATAGTACTAAGCACCATAAAGGTGGCCCAAAAATAAACCACATTGTTTGAAGTGGAGAAAAACTATTTTGGCTGGAAAAGCAATGATATAAAAATAGATTATAGTCAAACTAGTTATACAAGATTTTTGAAGCTTCCAAACATCTTTTATTCCTTTTAAAATCATGCATATCATTTTGATCACCTCTAAACCCTGCATAGTTATTCTAAAATGTTCTAAACAATTAGTTTCTTCTCCACATGGCTAATAACTAGTTTTTGTAGGCTTTTCAAAGTTTGAAAACATTTTTTAAACTCCATAAAACTTTGCCCACTTCTTGATTTTCCTCCAAGAACAATTTTTAGGTGGTTTCAAAGATAAATTTATGGTATTCAAGCCTCTAAAAGTGTTTTTTGCTATGAAAATGGTAGTTTGCTAAAAATAAAACATTGGTCATGCATGTGACAAGATTTTATATATTATTTTACCTTGATCAGCCTCTACAAGAGGTTTTGCATGAAATTTCACCTCTATAAAGTACTCATCTTCATTCATATACACTAAAAATTATATAAGGCAGTTTTGGCAAGAAAAAAGCTGGTTTTGAAACCCAAGGTCAGTTTTGGTGAAGCAATCCTCAAGAAATCTATGGTTTTGAGAAAATAAGAAGAGCTTATTTTTACTAAAGGCAACTTTTAATATAATATTTTACCTATTACAACCTTGGGAATATTTACTTACATATATAATAACATTTATACAACCACTACTTTATTTCTTTCTTATTCAAACTCTCTAAAATCAGTTTTTAAAGCATAATGGATTAATTTTGATGAGAAATGGTTTTTGGTTGCCTTATGAGTCCTTCTAATAATTTCTAGTATCATGATGATCATTACATATAAAGGCAATTTTTGAAATAGTTGTTTGATTTATAAATATTTGTAAGCTTATACAAGTCTTCATGTCCATTACACTGGGTTTAGTTTCACATACACACTTTCTCTCTCTATATTTTTTTATAGAAATCTTGATTTACTTGCTCAAGTTGTTATTCAATCAGCTACATCATCAAGTATGAAGTTTAGATATTCGGGATACGAAGCTATTTATTTTCTAGATACAGATGTATTAAATGTCTTAGATAGTGACATGAAGCACATGGATATAAATGAATTATGGGGAAGAATGGATTCTAAAAGAGTAACTCTTATAGGAGGACAAATTTTAGATAGTGGACTTGCACATGTAGCTATATTCCTGACTTCCACTCAATGTGAATATTTGATACTCACATGCACAAATTACTATAACCTTGAAAGTAGAGAGATAAGGTTTATAGATAACCAACTGATAGCCAAACTAGACAACACTCTATAGGCATCACCTTTAACACTGAACCCCATGATGAAATAGTGCAAATAAATAGAGACATTACTCAATAGTTTTGGTAGGATAATCATGAGAAGTGCAAGAGGATGCTAAGTCAATCTTGGTTGAACACCAAAAAATAATCAATCTCAAGCATATCAAAACCATATTCAGATCATATTTAAAATAAAAACTACATATGATTACCATTTTAAGCAGGCTTATGGGAGATAAAGACATAAATACTTGTCTATATTGGATGTGTATTTTCATGAGTATCATTTGTGTAGGGAAATAATTCATTGATTGGGCTCTGATAATTAGCAATAACATTCATAAACAATGAATTAAACTAGAATCGATACAAGAATTTTATATGATTTCATACTTAGTCTATTCCATTGTAGTCATCAAGCCTTGGCCCAATTTAATAGAGGTGAAATAGAATATCCCTAACACAATGATATATGAAAATCTTCCTCAACTCACTCATGATAATGGAAAAATCCATTTCAAGAAAGTAAATGATGTATTCTCTATGATGTTAGTCAAAACATTACATGGGAACCTTGTGGCCCAAATTTCTAATGAGGTAGTTGCTTTGATTAGGAAGTATGGAAGCTATTTCATATAGTTTCCAAAATTCACGTATATCTAGGTTGGTAGATTTGAAGGTGTCCCTTTTAGATTTCCAAGGTATCACAGTGACAAAATTAATCAAATTGAGCTTTGCAGATGACTCAATGAAGTACACAATAAATGTATTGATTAACATACAAAAGGAATAAACTTCCCTATCAATCTCAGTTATTTTATTTGAAAGACACCCAAAAATGCATCCAATAGTGAAAATTCATTAGTGGACTTTTTGATGTACCTACACACTAGGATAACTAGTTTTTATAGCAAGGGTTTTGTGAAAAACAATCTCAGAATGGGATTTAGATACCCTCATATATCATAAATTGTAGATTACTGAGAAGACTGTGAAGATTATTTTAAAGTCAAAAAGAGAGATTGGTCAAGGATGAAATTGAAATAAATGAAGACTTTTAGACTTGACTAGAGCAAAATAAATTTTAAGGACAATGACAATGATGTTAGAGAAGATATTTTCTATGAAAAGATTCACCTCACACCCATCCCTATGATCAATTGGTCAATAAAATAGTTGACATACATTATGGAATGCACAAAGTCATGATAGCTAGATCAAGAGAATGGTATTATAATAAAGTGAAAGAGCTCACTTCAGGAAGTTATTCAAAAGATGAATGAACTTCAAAATGGTAAAAATAGAGTTCTTCTACTCCAATCACATGATCTTCAAGAACTAAGATATTTTCAAATAAATCCAATTTGGTGGCTATAGGTGGAGGAGATGGAGAAGATCCCAACAAAGATAAAGTTCCTAAACAAATATGTGAAGGTTATCCTCTGAGTAAAAGTCCTTAAATCAAGAGACCAAATATATCTACCAGACCAAATCTATCTACCACTTCAAAAATCACACAAGAGATGGACCCTTCAGTGTTGATTGACAACACTACTCAATAGTTTTTGGCTAAAAATCCAAGTTTAGTCCCTTTTCCTATCATTTCTATTCTCATCGAGTCACTTGTACTCTCATCCATTCCATTTTACCCTCCACTTCCACCATCTTCATTCTTTACTCTGTCTCCACCTCTGATTTTCTCTATGAAACAAGTTGTTTCCTCTCCACAATTAGTTGAACCTAGACCCATTCTTGTATCACCCTTGTGGTAGTTATCATCATTGACTCCCTTGGTTTCCATAGATGCTCAATTGGCTAATTCATAAGGAGATATATATTATTCATGGGTATAATAGATTATGAGCAAGAAAATAACTTCATTCACACCAATTGAGAATGATTTTACTGTTATCATTAGTCTATTATAATGTCCTCTAAATAAAATAAAGTCTAAGACTTCTTTGAGGTTGATGATTGACACGTTGGGTACGTAGTCCATAGAAATAACAAAACCTTATGCGGATAAGAACCAAGATGAAATGACTTTGGCTGAATACAACATTAGCAAAATTAATTTAAGTGAATTAACACCTGATGGTAACATTCATCATTTCAAAGTGACTACAACTAAGCTGATTCAAATGATAGAAGATGGAATGTAGACTTAGGAATAGTTATAATAAAAAGTATGTGTAGTTTTAGCATACATCAAATATATCTTACATATATGTGAAATTTATTAGAGTGTGATTTATACACCTACATTAACTTCTTCCATAATAAGAATTCCAAGCTCTAAATTTGGCATGGATGAAGACATGATTACCAAAATTTGTAAGTATAACAATCACGGTGAAGTAATGGAGTCATGGGTTAAAGATTTAATTCTTAAAGGATTTAAGTTCCTCAGTGAGAATTAAAGAATTTATGATCTCATCAATTATATTCAGGTGCAAGTCAAAGAAGAAAATGTAGTTGCACAGAGAAAGCCTAAAATATGGAATAAATTAATTAGATATTTGAGAGACACGGCCATCATGGATGATAACTCTTTGGTCTTAGAAGGTATTCTTGATAAGGTAGAAAATAATTATTCATGCTTGTGGGCTCAATGTGTAAAATGGAATATCCATGCTCTAGATGAAGCTTTGGAAGACTTACAACATGGGAAAATTTGTGATGAGGTAAAATTTGAGGTACATACCAAAATTTGGTCTATTCATTGTGACTATAAAATGAGTATGAATCAAAAGTTTAAACAACTAGAAAATTAAAAAATCAATTTCAAATGTTGATCAAAAAGGAACTCTTTGGACTAGATACATTCAATAAATGAGCAATGAATAAGTTGAGTGCTATTCATAATGAAATTTAATACCTCACACTAAAGTTTCCAAAATGTTTCAAGAAGATTGAACAGGCTACCAATGCATTATGTGAATGCCTTGCATTATTGAATCATACAATTATTTTTGAAAGAGAAGGGATCATCCAGATAGTTTAGAGGTTCAAAATATATAGGTTCAATTCATCTCATAACCACTTTTTTGCCTTTCCAAGTTTCTATTTCTCCATTGCACTTTTGTATAACTTAAAAAGGTTATGTGTTACCTTTTTAAAGTCATAAGTGATAAAGTAATTGTAAAATAGAAATTTTTTACTAAAAAGTTGATTATGAGGGTAGTTATAAGGTGATTAAACCTATTGTAAACTATAAATAGGAGTTTTGAGCTCATTCAACGGGATTTTTGACAGTTGAACATATTTTTGCAAAGGTATAGAGCATAGTTTGTATTTTTAGCTCGTATAAGAATCAATACAAGGAGAACTTTTACAAATTTTGTGCCCAAAATATCATTGAAGGGATAATGTATATATGTATGCTAATATTTTTTATTCTTCTTATTTTGAATATTGTTAAGTTTCATTGTTAGATAGTCAATGTACATAAGATTTTTAGTGTAGAATTTATCTTGAATCTGCATTAAGAATTTTTGTAATCATGAAATCTTAGTGGGTTAAGAATAGTATTTATGTCCATTATTTTGAGGAAGTACAAAGTTGTTATTTATCACTTTTCTTAGCATTATTCAATATCTATGGTGTATGTTCTTTATTCCTATTATCAGAATATATCTTTCCCATCCCATTTCTATGATAAAGATTTCCTTTACTAAAATCCTCCCTTTTGGATCATTTTAGTTAGTTTCTGTGTTTGGATAGCTATAATTATTTTTTTCTCCCCTATTCTCCTTGCATGTTTTCCTTTCCTCCACTATCTTTTTTATTAGATTTCCTTTCTACTACCTTTTCATACTTTATAGTTAAAATTACAACCCCATGAAAAACACCATTATTTTTGTAAATACTTTTTCTTACTACATATATTTTAGTTTTCAATAAAGGTAGATCCACCTGCTAATAGGAGACGTAATTTGTCCTATTACTATCGACTAGAAACATCCAATTTGTCCTAAAATTTTTTCATGCCAACAATAATGAATATGGATAAGTAGAACAATGAGAGCCATCCACATGTTGCCATCATGCTAACCCAAAGGTATCTCACTTTATGATAATGAATTTTACACTCTAGGCAAGCAGATCATTGGGATCTTGTCACATGTCACCATCCTGCTAACTTATGGATAGTAGAATAAAGTACATTAGGTTAGAGCTTACTCACAAGAAGAATAATGATACACAAACACATGTCCCTCAGTCATACAAGAAAATAATAAATATGTGAAGCCAAGCTTGAAAGCACAAAAAAGGCAACATCTGTCATATTATGCTAATAAGGCACCTGAAAACAAGTAAAAGAAGCCACATGGTAACAATATTCGTAGAACTTGGCATTGTAAAAATAAAAATTCAAATAGGAAAAGTAGACATGGAATGGAGTGAGATTTGTTATTACCATGAATTCACATGAATTAGTGAATTAATGCATTCAATTCTCAAATCTAGCAAATATAAAATAATATAATTCAAGTTTCCATACTCAATTTGATCATGTTTCCTCCTAGATACCAAGTTCAAACTATGAATTTGAATCCCTATAGTGACCAAGATATTTCAAATGATTTAGAGAATGGGCATATTCCTACCTAAGTTTTAATGGCCTCATCATCTAGCACTCTTCATCGTTATGTATATTTAATTATTGGGTTAACTAAGTATATAGACACAATGTTTGATTCGACAGATTTTAACCATGATTTCAAACACTACTTAGCCATTTGGGATGAGGTTAATTCTATGAATCCATATAGGGTAGAAGATCAGCTTTCAATTTTCACACATAGATATAAGGATGGCCTTCTGGTAATAAAAGTAGTTAGCCTAAAAAATGTTGTATCCAAGCTGGAGGTAATGCCTTACATTGACTTATTATTTGATTTATTCATAAAATATTTCATTTTATGACTTATAAACATTTTCATGGCCTACATAAGTATAAATACATTTGAGATATACTACAGGCTTCCTATTCTAGATATGACCTATAGGTAGTACATGGTTAATCCGTGACTCTTTAAAAACAATATCCATAGTAAATTGTAATAATGGGTTGCAAAACCAAGTAACTTTGTGATTCAAGGCCCTACATCTATTATTTCCATGGTCATCTTCAGACCAAGGGTAAGGATTTTTATGGATTTATTAAGAAGAATATATGGATTCCCAAGCATTTCCTATGCCAATGAGGTATGTGTCTCATTGTTGGATATCATATTGACTTCCAAAAAAATAATCACATTGTTATCCTTGAATTTAGCAAGCTCAATTCATGGGATACCCCATATGAAACTTGTTTATTTCATAGGCTATGAGCTCTAAGAACGTAAAATGAGGCCAATCACTACCTTCTTGCATTTATTTTTCCTCAAGAAGTTAGCTTTTTGAGGGAGTTTTTAACTACTCATGCAGTCCAAATAATTTTCTTCAAACTACACCTAAGTTCAAATTGGTGCAATATGGAGAATTTTATTTGAACTGCACCCAATGTGTAATAGAGGATAAATTCTCTGCTAATGCACGTTTAAGGTCAAATAATTTCTTTGACCCTACACCCGGGCCTGCCATCACATCAATAATTAATTCACACTAATTACCCTTATATATATTTAACCTGATTAATTTTTATTTTTACCATTGCTCTTTCTCTCTCTCTCTCTCTCTCTCTCTCTCTCTCTCTCTCTCTCTCTCTCTCTCTCTCTCTCTCTCTCTCTCTCTCTCTCTCTCCCCACCATTTTTGAGCTCTAGTACACCCCCAACCATCATTTTTGAGCTTGTCTGCATCTTCACTTTGTCATCTTCATGATCGATTGGATCTTTTGGTTTGATTGATTTTGAACTCAAACCACCTCAATTTATTTTCAATTTCTTCACGTCTTAGGGAAATATTTCCTTTTTATTTATTTATTTTTTCAAAGCTTGTTTTGTTTTTATTCGACCTAGGGTTTTTATTTTTTCTTCCCATGTTCTTTAGAGATTTTTATTCGAGGAGCACAATTAATCCCATAAAGTTCTCTATGGAGATTTTTCTCTGAATAAAATCCTATTTACTCATTAAATCCCCCAAAACCCCATGGTGTATATCAAATAAAATTCTTTGAGATGCACCAAAGTGTGTTTTACCCTACTTTACCATAGGTGCACTTTGAATAAAATTCTTTGAAGTGAACTGTAAACTTCTTTACAAATGGGTGAAATTTAGAGAATTTTTTCCAAAGTACATGCTCACCATTTGGTGCACCTCAAATAATTTTCTCTGAAGTGCATGTAACTTGGTGCACTTAAGAGAAAATTATTTGAAGTTCACAATCCACCCTTTCGGTGCCTATCAAATAATTTTCTCAGATATGCACCAAGATGGTTAACCATCGATGTAAGTTAGAGAAAATTCTCTAGTCTACACCAAATTAAAATTAGTGCAAGTTAGAGAAAATTATCTGACCTACACTAACTTTACATTTTCCCATGTAGTTCAAAGAATTTTCTCTGAACTACACCCAACCTCTTCTCGTGTAGTTCAGAGAAAATTCTCTGAATTTCACCAAAGTTATCAACCCAATGTGTAGTTTAGAGAATTTTCTCTGGACTGCACATTTCATTTTATATCTCATGTAAAATCATAAAAAAAATTTGCTCTTACACCTTTCCCAAAAATGATGAAAAATACCAACTCTAGGGAATCAAAACTCTCTTTTTCAGATACTAGATTAATATTAGAGAATTCCCTAGCTAAAATAATAATGAAGTATTAGTTTTAGGGTGTGTTTTGAGCATTTGTAGTGGATTCCAATGTAGATCAAATTAGAGATACAGAGATTGGTCATGTTGACATGGCTGATTTCCTAAAAAGGTGAGGTAGGGATCCCATTGCTCTGCATATGCAGCCTATTCTAAATAGTGAAATACACTTGGAAGCTAAATTTCCCATGTCAGCTCAAGATTTAGATTTCATCCTAGTGGTTGTTGCCTATTTTGATAGAGAAACCAAGTCAGTAAATGATGCTAATGAGAAAATAATCATTCATCTCAATGATGAATAATTTGACAAAATTTTCCATCTCTTAGACATTAAGGAATATTCTGACATTAGCATGAGATTAACCCAAGAGTATTATGATAGAAATTTTGAAAAATGAAAGAAGCATATTAATACCAATTGACTGAAGACACTAAGGCACTCAATTGTAAGATGGCCTAAAAATCTATACTGAAGTGAATTCATAGAGGAGATAGGAGATTTAATCACTCTCTTAAGCAGGGTCAAAGGTCTCCCCACATCAAATTTATTTCAAAAATGGATGTATCATTATATCTTCATCATTAAGAAAGATAAACAAAGAATTTATTTGGGAATTCAAATCAATGATGCTATATGCCAGAAACATTTTAAAGTAAATTCTTCCCTCAAATTTTATATGACTTCTTACCTGGTGTATGTTTCAACTTGTATGAGGACCTTTCTAGGATTGACTAGTGTTGGCAAGAGGAAGAAGGTTCTTGTTCATGAGAACTATCCACAACTGACTCTCAAAGAAAGCATTAAACATTTTAGAAGAGTTAATGCTGCTTTCTTATATAATTTCATTTATATTTTTGAACAGGAATTGGAAAAGAAAAGAGTTTCAAATTAAGCATGGGCAATAATGAATAAGATTGGTTGCATCTTCCTTCATTTCCCAAATTTTAATTACATTAGGGTGGGAGGATTCGATGAACAAACATGCATGCTACCAAGGTATCTAAGTGATCAATAGGTTTTGATGGAGCTATGCAAATAAATGATGACCATGCACAAAAAGTAGTTAGATGCACATAAAAGGGGATTCAATTTTCTAATAAGAATTGGCTGATATACTGTGTTAATTATTCCCACAACCAAGACAATGGAAACTAAAATACAATGGATCACCCTTAAAAATTACAAGGGTAGGAAATTTTTTTATTATAGAATGATGAAGGAAAAGTTGAAAGGCAATTATGCCCATGAGCACAAGGTTGAGGACATTTGGGCATAATGTAGGACTGAAGAAGATATAAAGAGACTTGATTATAGCCATCTCACTACCGATCAAATTGAAGATTTAAAATTGGCTAACATTATAGTTGATCTCTCTGATGATGTAAATATATTAGATCCTTCATATAAAGGTAATAAAGTTACTTATACTCCTATCCCTCCAATCCAATGGTCTATAAAGGAATGCACATCTATTAGAGAGAGATTTCAACCCATTCTTGCAAAAATTAATGCTTGGTTGGAATCCAAAGGTATCAAACTAAAACATTTTAAGATAGGTTCAGAAGAAGAATATGATGAATATAATGCAAGGAAATGAGAATAATTGAGGACACAAAATAAAGAAAAGGCCTCTACATCCACGCTCAAACATAAATTTGTGTTTGTGAGTAAAGGTAAAAGAAAGGATGAAAAGGCTAGTGATAAGAAGAGTATTCAAATACAGATGTAGGAGAAACCAATTATGAGTGAGGCACCACCTCAACCAATAGTTTCACAGCCTCTAGTTCAACAGTCTCTACAACCTTAATCCACAAAGTTATAAGTTCATATGGCTGAGACCTCCCAACCAATAGTTTCATAGGTGACATTCTCTGTGGTTCCTTCCATAAGTACATCTTTGCTAATTATTATGTTCCCCCTCAAGTTGTTCTATCATCTCCCCCTTCACCTCCTAGTGCCATGATTTTTTAGATTCCCTCACAAGGTACATTAGATCAAGTTTTTGATTCATTGTCAAATCTACCCAGTCCTTCAAAGTCATTCAGATCCCCAATTAATTTGTACTTCACTCAATAGGATATGGATAAATTTATGTCCACATCTTCCTTTAAAATAAAAACCCAAGCCCTTGCCACCCCAATGTCCAAAATACCATCCAACCCCAAAGTATCATTCACACTAACCCAAACCCCACCAATTATAACCACTATCCCATTAGTGTCGACTCCACTATCATATACCTCCACTATTCCACTTTCCATTCCACCTACTTCACAAACAATTATTTCTCCATAAACATCACAATCCTTGGTTTCCTTTGCTCTAAAATACTCATCTCCTCTTCTGCCATAGCTAATTTATCAAACACCTAAGAGGAAGAAGTAGGCTATTTTGCCTGATACTTTTGATCTTGGTTAGTTTGTGCCAGTGAAGTCCAAATTGACAAAGAAGGCCAAAACTATGTCAAGGGTAATTTCTGAGTCTAGGCACAAATATGCTAAAGTTGTAGTGCCTCATAAAGATAAAATCATTAAATATATTCAAGTTTTTAATTATGTAGTTGCACAAATAAACTTGGGGAAGCAAATACATGAAGGTGCAAAAGAAGATTTACAATCAACTATGGCATCTTTGTTGGAAAGATATGATAAATATAAGAAGATTAAGGATCAACTCAAAGTATAAGTAGAATAGTTGACCTCTTTTTTACTAAAGATCACTCAAATTTTTGAATCCATTGATCTTGTTGTGCATGAAAACACTAAAAAGGCAATTCAATAGGCATAGACAATTAGATCTCAAGGTCAGGCAGTCAATGTCTATATTGAGAGATTAACAACACAAAGTAATCAATAGTTACATTCTACCATTGTATTTTTGAAGAACCTAAGTAAAGTGAAAATAAAAATTTAGCAAACAATTAAAAGACTTACTCAAAATTTGGAATTGATTGAGAAAGGCATTGATACATGGACTCGATTATGTCAATTCAAGATGGATCTCCTATTTTAGTAGAAAGTCATTCCAAATAGAAAAATGTTCATTGAGTATAGGGAAGCCATGAAAAATAAAAGAGAAGTTCTCAATAATCTAGTTAAATATCTTGAAGAAGCTGAAGATATGTGTGATAATAACATTTTATATCTTGCAGATAAAATTGGAGAGCTTCCCTATCAAGTTAGAAATGAATCTCAAGAAAATCTTCCTGTGGAGACTGTGGTTCAAGAGTTCACATCTTTGCTTCAAATAGAGACTAAAACTAGAACATTCACGCTAGATTCCATTGAAAAATTGATTAAATTTCAAGTCATAATGAATAATTTTCAAAGATTCTTGGACAAAAGTAGGGGCTTGTAAGTTAGTCTAGAAGATTCCATTTCAAGGGTCCTTGTCTCTAGGAGTACATCAGGTCCAGATGATAGTGAGATCCAGGATACATTGAAGATATACAAGGATTTTTTAGAAAAGAATAAACAATAATAAATTCTTGTGTCTAAGGACACTTAGTTTATTTTTTAACTTTTTATATGTAATTTTGTTTGGTGTAATTTGCATGTAGGAAAAGTACACAGTCCTAAGTCAAATAGGACTCTATCAATGAATAAGTTAATGTATTTATGTATTTGATATTTTTGTTCATATCTCATCTCTATAAATAGGAGGATTCTCTTTGTAAAAAATATGACCAATTGCTATAGAAGCAAAGTGCTGCCAAAATTGAGAAGCAATATTGAAACTTTGAATTCAAATTGTAAATCTTTTATCAATCAATATATGAGAAAGCAAGTGACCTTTGAATATTTGAGTTGAAATAAATTTGTGATGTATTTAAGATGTTCTTATACCTTTTCCATTACATTTTATTGTGTAATTTATTGAATTTTGGTGTGAATTTCTATAAATCAAAAGGTGTCAGGAAGCTGATTTTGAAGTCTTTGAGCTGAAATATCGTTACTAGGTTTACGCTCATTATTGAGAAATTATTTTGAATAATTTGGGATGTAAGTAATTATATTTAGTGATTTTATACTTATTGAAAACAAGGTGGATACTTTGGGCTACACTTTATTCCATTGCTTTACAATACATTCATTGGAATTTTTCTTGTTAATCTTTTGGCTAACAAATCTAGATATCGATTGTATTTGGTCCATAAAGTAATCTTAGATTTTCAAAATATATCACAAATAATGGAAGAAAGTTTGTGATTTAACATCAAATATTAAAAAATATAATTGGATGATATGTCAAAACCTACTATGATAAAATTAGTTTAAATAATAACTTGTTATAGTTAGCAATAAGAAGGGAGCATCCCCTTGTCTTGAGGAGAGATTTTATCTCATCAAACTATGGCTGAAATAACCATTTTTCTACCATTATGTTGGTAATTAAATATTCACCCATTAATTTTTTATGACTCTACTGGGGAAATGAACACACAATCGAGTTTTACACTCATTTGATTGACATAGGACCAACACCTTATTGTTTGCTACTATTTTTCTATAGCTAATTTCTTTTCTTTTTGGATACTTTTAAAATCTGGTGGAACAAAGATACACTCATGGTAGAAGGGTAGTGGGACACATTGATCCAACATTTGAGTTATTTCAAGAGCATAACTTTAATCTTTTACCAACATGTGCAAGGTCTCATCCTCAATGTACAAGAAGTTTTCCACCTACCAATACAAGATGTCCTATACCTAAGGGAGCTTCCAATGTTTGCAGGGTCTTGCCTATTTTACCTTTGCAAAGGTTTATTATTCCTCCCTATAATTCACATAGAATGGTTGCTCAAGGTCCATGGGGAACTGCTTTTGGTTTGTTGAACTTGACAGCTCCATCTCATTAACTTCCTCATGGTTCACAGAAAAATTTCCCAAATTTATATGGTGATGTCAAACAACATCCAAATGAACACATTAATGCTTTCTACATTACATTTAGGGTGCTTAGAGTTGAACATGAAGATGTTTTTATAATATTGTTCATATAAACACTTCAAGGTGTTGCTACTGATTGGTTTTACCATCTTGCAACTAGAACCATCACAAGTTGGGCAATCTCAAGGCTCAATTGAGGTAAGATTCAAGCCAACAAAAGATGAAAATCAAATGAAGAAAGAAACACATGAGATCATATGCAATTTTGTGGTAAAGTTTAACAAGTTGAGAAATAGGATTCTAGCAGTTGCTCAACCTACACCTGAGAACTTGAAGTGCTTCTTCATCAATTCTCAATTGCTCAAAGTGAGTTTTCTTTTGAGAAAATCTGCCCCAACTGATCTTGACATTGCTCAAAGCTTGGACACTAAAGTAGAATATGATTTAATCTTAGTAGGGAAGGTGAGAAATCATTCTATCAACCCTAGATGGCATCCCTCTACAACTTCACCTTCTACTATCACTATGGATCCTATGGTTCAGAAGCTAGCAACTGAATTGTTAACACTCAAGAAGCAAATGTCTCAAGGTATGTCATTTTATCTGTACAAAGATGCTCCAAGGAGGACATATCCAAATGATTCTAATTATTCTAACAATGTTACAAGGAATGAAAATTAAAATAAGCTTCTTCCACCATAAACAAGGCTTGTATAGGAGGTACATCTAGATAATGCAGTAGTCAATTGGTTAGAATCCAAAAATGATGATGTTTCAGAGCTAGAATATGTTCTAGAAGATGATGCTAATCCCTTCATAGAAGATGAAGAAGGAGAAGTTGGCAATTTTGATACCAAGTTTATAAACTTTGAAGAAGAAGAAGCTGAATAAGGAGAAGATTTACATGGTGATTCTTATGCCATCTTCACCTATTATTAAAGTCAATTGAATTAACAATACAAGGTTGATAACGCAAAGTCCAAGGATGAAACACAAAAGGAGGTTATAATTTCCAAAAGAGGAACTCCTTAGAATTTTGAACCAAAGGACATGGTGATAGATAAACAAGTAAGTACACTTCATCATTCTACTTCTTCACCTTCAACGTCTAGACCCAGTGCCCAAAACTCAAAACCTAAAAATGAAAATACTTGTCTCCCTCAGCTACCCCATATCCATCTTTTAATATCATAAACCATGCTAAGAAGACAAAAATCCAAATGTTTGAGGTTGAGTACCTCCAATCTAATCCTGACCAATTCAAAAGATTGATGAAGTTTATAAAAAGTAAAGGGACCAATTGTGATTAGACCTCACCTAAGAGTGTACTAATTAACCCTAAGCCAAGACCAAAGCAAAATAACTTGGTTGTAACCCCTGTGTCTAACTCTAAAAATATAAAACCTTTCTATATTTCCTTATTTGTCAATGATTATAAGCTCAGTAATTATGTTATTAATTCAGGTGCTTTCGATAATGTGATGCTAGCCAAAGTAGCTACTACTTTAAGGTTAACCTTGACAAAGACTTTTGGTCATTACTTCTCAATGGAAACTAAATAAGCACCTCTCATAGGCCAAATCAAGGATGCATAATTTGCATTTGTTGCATTCCCAGAGAAAAAATAAGATGACAATTCTAGTGGATGATGCTCTAACCTCATATGGAGTTTTGTTGGGATGCAACTTTTGTGAAGATGTTGGTGGAGAAATCAACATGGATTGGTTTGAGGCTAGGATACCTATTAAGGGTGTGATGCAGAAACTTCATCTAGAAAAGCAAGTGAAGTATACTATGATAAAGAATAAGGATCCAAAAGCCTGGATCCATTTTTAAACTTATGAAATGGGTACATATTTCTTGACCATAGATGAAGATTTAATATCTTCAAATGATATTTCAAAAAAAGATTGGGAAATAGAAGAACCTCTCTCTTTAGATAAAGAGGTTTTGAATTTTGAGACTATCAAGTTTGAAGGTTCAAATGATGTTTGGACTTTAGAATTTGATGATAATTATTATTTAACTAGATCTGGAGTTGGGATAGTTTTCATATCCCCAAAAGGAAAAATCTTCCCTTTTTATTTCAAGTTTTAGTTTGATAACACTAAAAATAATGCTGAATTTGGAGCCTTGTTGTTAGGAATGGAGGTTGTACAAAAGAAAGAAATTAAAAACCTTCATGCTCAAGGTGATGATAAGCTAGTCATTTGTCAAGTCAAAAACCTATATCAAACAAAGAATGAAAGGCTCAAACATTATCACTATTGAGTTTGGGATTACATGGAAATTTTTGACACTTTCAATATATCAGTAGCTCTAAGAGAATATAATGATAAAGCTAATTCATTGGTTGTTTCAGCCACTCTAATAATTCCTCATAAAGATTATAAAGGAATCAAGTATACCATTGAGTTGGTTTTTGAGCCTAGTGTTCTTGATAATATTAATCATTGGTAGGTTTTCAATAATGATGAGTAGGTCATCTCATTCTCGAAGAAGGCAAAAAAATTTAGTGAGTTATATTTTGAGGGAAGTGATTCTACCCCTCAAGATTCCATTTCTAAAGTTATTAAGGAAACTAGCAAAGAAATATTGAAACTTAAAGGGAATCAGATTCCGAAAGGGTTGGTATCTTTGGAGAGGCTTTTTGATAAACATGATCGATTCATCAAATGGCAACAGTCAAAATCAGATTCATCAATAGAGATTGAGAAAGTTAATATAAGAATAGAAGATGATCCCAAAATGATAAATATTGGGAAATGTTGTTCACCAAAAGAAAGAGAGAATTTGGTTGAACTTCTTCATTGGCATATTTATGTATTAGCATATTCATATGTTGATCTGAAATCATTCTAACCAAAGGAGGTGCAAAATGATATTCCTCTCAAGCCTAGATCTTAGCCTCACAAGTAGAAATAATGATAGTATAAACCCAAAATCTTAGGTACCATTCTTGTTAAAATTCAAAAGATGTTGAATGCTCAGATTATCTTTTCTATACATTATTCCACATGGATATCTAATGTTGTTCTCATGAAGAAAAAGAATGAATAAATTTGCATCTGTGTTGATTTTTACAATTTGAACCAATTGTCACTTAAGGATAATTATCCATTATCATTAATGGATCAAGTACTACAAATAGTGACAGGTTTAGAAATGTTATCCATGCTAAATGGATTTTTAGGATACAATCAAGTGGAGATCTGTGATGAAGATCAACACAAGACAGTTTTCACTACTCCATGGGGCACTTTTGCATATCACAGAATGCCTTTTAGGTTGATCAATTCTAGCAATACCTTTTAGAGGGATATGGATTTGGATTTTTGATGTATTATTGGTAAGTTCATTATGGTCTATCTCGATGATTTAACTATTTTCTCAAAAAAGTCTCAAGATCATTTTGACCATTTGCAACAAGTGCTTGAGAGGTGCTATGAACATGGGATATCCCTTAATCCTAAGAAGTCTATTTTTGGGTTTACTAAAGGTAAGCTCATTGGACACATTATGCCTAAGGAAGGAATTAAGATGGATCATAAATGGGTCAAGCCAATTTAGAATATTACACTACCATCAAGTAAGAAAGGAGTGCAATCTTTCTTTGGGAAGGTTAATTTTTTGCGTAGATTTGTACCTAATTTCTTGAAAAAAACACATCATATTGTGGATATGATGAAAGGAAAATAAATTTTCCATTGGAATGCAGAAATAAGAGTGGATTTTTATGAGATTAAGGAAGCAATTGCACTTTATCATATCCTAGTTTGCCCTGACTATACCAAGAATTTCATCACGTATAGTTATGCTTTAGAGCATATCTTATCCACCTTCTTGGTACAACCAAATGAAGAGGGAATTGAATCTCCTATAACATTCATGTGATTACCTCTAAAGGATCATGAACTCAAGTACTCATCCATGTAAAAACATGCTTATGCTATGGTGAAAGAAGTTAAGCATTTTAGGTATTACATCCTCAACTCTCACACCATCGCATTAGTACCAGATTCTATAGTTAAATCCATTTTGACTCAACAAAAATTTGGAGGCAAAATATGTAATTAGATTTAAAATATCCAATAGTATGATATGGAGATCAATCCTGGAAAACTTGTGCATGGAAAAGGCTTGTGTCAACTCATGGTAGAGACCAACCTAGAAGAGGTACCCAAAAATGAAGGAGATACAGAAGAACTTCCCATGGTCCTGCTTGTGAGCACAATGGATGAATGATATTCTAACATTGCTTATTTCCTCACATATGGAAATTGTCTAGAATATTTATCTCACAAAGAGAAGAGGATAATCAAGCTTAAGGCTAAAAAAATCATCCTTGAGGACAGTGGTTTGTATAAGTGAAACATTGATAGAATTTTTCTATGATGCGTAGATAAAGCACAAGGTAAGTTGGAATATTTTCATGATTTGGCTTGTGGAGGACATTTTTCATCCCTGGTTATAGCTCACAAGATTTTGTGGGAAAGATACTATTGGCCATCAATTTTTCAAGATGCATACGCTTGGGTATGTAAATGCAACAAGTGCCAATAGTTTGTGGGGAAACCTAAGTTAGTAGTTCTACCCCTCAAGCTAGTAGTCATTGAAGAACCTTTTCAACAATGAGGTATTGACTTCATTGGTGTAGTGAACCCATTGTTAAGTTTTGGTCATAGTTATGTTCTTATGCCAATAGATTATTTCACTAAGTGGGTGGAGGCAATTCCAACCAAACATGTTACTTCAGAGGTTGTTTGCAACTTCCTCAAGGAAAATATCATCATAAGGTTTAGAGTACCTAATAAAATTGAGACCAATAATGCTACTTGTTTCACATCCTAGGAGATGACTCAATTTTGTTTTGAATATTAAATATTTTTATCTCACACCTCAGACTTCTTTCTTTAAGGAAACGGTCAGGCTGAGTCATATAATAGTAACTTGGTAACTATCATCAGGAAGTTGGTAGAGAACAATCAAAGAACTTGGCACAAGGCATTGGATGATGCACTGTGGGCTAATCTTATCACTCCTAAGAAAAAAATTGGTATGTCTCCTTTCCATATTTTATTTGGATTGAATGCATAAATACCTATCACATTGGAGTTGTTTGCACCAAAACTAGCAAAGGCAATTAAAGATGCAACATTTGAAATCTCTCTAGACAACCATATTATGTATCTTGCCAAGATAGAGGAACAATGTACAGAGTTAGTGGACCATATTGTTGAATTTTAGAGTCATTTCAAAGAACTTTTTGACAAGAAGGTCAAGTCATGAGAATTATGAGTTGGGGATATAGTCCTCTTATGGGACAAAATAAGAGAGCTGAAAGGTATGCATAGAAAATTTGATTCTTTGTGGAGAGGCCCGCTCCTCATTCATCAACTTTTTGGAGAACATAGTTTTATTTTGGCATACCTAAATGGAACACCATTACCCCTAACTTACAGTGGGAAACATTTAAAGATTTTCACTCAGTGAGATTCTAGATAAGTTTGTACATATTATAAATATCTATATATTCTTTGTTTTTGTTTTATTTTAGTCATTCATATGACTCTGTGGCCTAATAGAGAAAGGCACTTATAGTTGTGGGATTTTATTTCCTTCAAGCATTTCAAAGAATGCATGAATGAAATTGCCCAGTCAGAGATATCTATTATCCTTAAATTTAGCAAGCTCAATTCATGGGATAACCCCTACAAAACTTGTCCATTTCGTAGGTCATGAGCTCTAAGCATGTAAAATGAGGCCAATCACTACCTTCTTGCATTTTTTCCTCAAGAAGTTAGATTTTTGAGAGAGTTTTTAACTACCCATGCAGTCTGACGAATTTTCTCCAAACTACATCTAAGTTCAAATTGGTGTAATCCAAAGAATTTTCTCCAAACTGCACCCAACATGTAATAGCAGATAAATTCTCTACTAATGCACGTGTAAGGTCAAATAATTTCTCTGACCCTACACCCAAGCCCACTATCATGTTAGTAATTAATTCACATTAATTACCTTTATATATATATATATATATATATATATATATATATATATATATATATATATATACATATATAACCTGGGTAATTTTCATTTTTACTATTACTTTCTCTCTCTCTTTACCATTTCAAGCTCTAGTGCACCCCCAACCACCATTTTTGATCTTGTGTGCATCTTCACTTCGCCATCATCATGATCGATTGGATCTTTTGGTTTGATTTATTTTGTGCTCAAAGCACCTTAGCTTATTTTTGATTTCTTTATGTCTCAAGTAAATCTTTCCTTTTTATTTATTTGTTTTTTCAAAGCTTGTTTTGTTTTTGTTCAACCTAGTGTTTTTATTTTTCTTCTCGTGTTCTTCAGAGATATTCTTTGAGGAGCACAATTAATCCCATGGAGTGCTCTATGGAGATTTTTCTCTAAAGAACATCCTATCTACTCATTAAATCCCCTAAAACCCCATAGTGCATATCAAAGAAAATTCTCTGAGATGCACCAATGTGTGTTTTACCCTACTTTACCATGGGTGCACTTCAAAGAAATTCTCTGAAGTGCACCATAAATTAATTTAAAAATGGGTGCACTTTAGAGAATTTTATTCAAAGTACACGCTAACCATCTAGTGCACCTCAGAGAATTTTCTTTGAATTACAGGGAATTTGGTGCATTTTGGAGAAAATTCTTCAAAGTGCATGATCCACCCTTTCGTTGCATATTAGAGAATTTTCTCTGATGTGCACTAAGACCATTAACCATTGATGTAAGTCAAATAGAATTCTTCAGTCTACACCAAATCAAAATTGGTGCAAGTTAGATAAAATTATCTGATTTACACCAAAATAAATTTCCACATTAGTGCAGGTTAGAGAAAATTCTCTAACCTACACTAACTTTACATTTTCCCATGTAGTTCAAAGAATTTTCTCTGAACTACACCCAACCTCTTCCCATGTAGTTTGGATAAAATTATTCAAATTTCACCAAAGTTATCAACCCACTATGCAGTTCAGAGAATTTTGTCTGGACTACACATTTCATTCTATATCCCGTGTAAAAGTGCAAAAAAAATTTGCTCTTACACCTTTCCCAAAAATGATGAAAAATACTAACTCTGGGGAATCAAAACTCTCTTTTTTAGATACTAGATCAATGTTAGAGGATTCCCTAGCTAAAAAAATAATGAAGTATAAGTTTCAGGGTGTGTTTCATATGCAGTGGATTCCAATATAAATCAGATTGGAGACACAAAGATCAGTCATGTTGACATGGCCGAGTTCCTACAAAGGTTAGGTAGGGATCCTATTACTCTATATATGCAGCATATTCTAAATAATGAAATACACCTAGCAGCTACATTTCCTATGTCAGCTCAAGATCTAGAGTTCATCCTATCAACGGGTACCCATTTTAATAGAGAAACTAGGTCAGTCAAGGATGTTAATGGGAAAATAGTCATTCATCTTGATGATGAATACTTTGACAAAATTTTCTATCTTTTAGACATTAAGGAATACTCTGACATTAACATGAGTTCAGCCCAAGAGTATTATGATAGAAATTCCAACAAATGCAAGAGGCATATTAATGCCAATTGGCTGAAGACACCAAGGCACTCAATTGTAAGATGGCCTAAAAATCTATACCGGAGTGAATTCATGGAGGAGATAGGATATTTAATCACTCTCCTAAGCAGGGTCAAAGGTCTCCCCACATCAAAAATCTTTCAAGATTGGATTTATCATTATATATGCATCATTAAGAAAGATAAACAGAGAATTTATTGGGGAAGTTAGATTAGTGATGCTATATGCCACCAAATTTCTAAAGTAAATTCTTCCTTCAAAATTTATATGACTTCTTACTTGGTGTATGTTGTAGCTTGTATGAGGACCTTTCCAGGACTGACTAGTGTTGACAAGAGGAAGAAGGTTCCTGTTCATAAGTACCATAGGGATAGTTGGTTTAAGACTAGGATCATTCTAAGGATAATATAAAGTAGTTTGAGAAATGTCTTTGAAAATTATTATGTAGTAGATGGTGAATAGAAGGGTCCAAACCACATATAATTAAATGATAAGAGAAAAGGCAAATAAGAGTCATGTATTTGAATAAGATTCAAGTGGTTTAAGATATGTCAAGAATCAACATTATCAAGTACTTATGACCAAAATTGGGTATCTACCACCCCACCTTTACTATAATTATGAAATTTTTAGAGTATAAGAGAAAGATAAACCTGAGTGTGTATAACACACTTTATCTTTTGATAGGAAACTCCAATTATGGATGCACTCATTTTAGCAAACCTTGAAACTAGACATGAAGTAATCATTTATTCATATTTTAAATTTAAAAATATACACTTTGAAAAATTGAAATATAAAGGAGAGTAAGGAAGGAATACAACTAGTTGGAAATAAAACCATGTTGCCCTATAATTTTTGAAAAATGACGAGGATTGGAGAAATTTACCCCCTTATCAAAGCACTTTGAGAGATGGTTCCTCATGTTAAACCATTGATAAATTGAGAGTGATCAAATCCCAATTTTGAATAACTAACAAATACTTGAGTTGGAAATATGCATGCTCCAACTCTCATGAATGAGAAGTACCAAATATACTAACCTCAAAAGTAGGTGGACTCATAATGGGTTTGATAGAAGTGATGAAAAATTCATTGAATATCACTAGACTCAAATGTAAATCACTTGTAATAGAATATGGAACCACACAATGTGTTTACTATAAGTAATTATAAGGTTCTTGAGTGTCTCTAGACTCAAACATACATTAATCATAAACCAAAACAAATATAGACATATCTATATTCTATTTACATGATCAAAAGAGAATGAATAATATTCATGGCCCCATCATGACCACAGTGCCAATATATTTAAATTAAAGTGATCAACCATATCATATTGAATATGTAAATTGTATTGCAGTACATATGTGCATGAATCAAAACTATGCCTTTTCAATTTAAAAATGTATATATATGTGCATGAATCAACATCATACCCCCCCAAATTTATACCAAATGATATAGAATTATATGCATCTATACGATCAACTATAATTGTATTTTAAATACATAATTCATTTCCTACAAACTATTTTTTCATATGTATCCAAGTGTGTATGATTTGTATTCAAATATCTATAAAAAGAGTACATATGCATGTCATATGGCCCCATAATCTATATCAATGTGCCAATATCTATAATGTATCTAAATTCTAAATTAATTTGAATTTTTTAAATGTATATTATGTCATAAAATCTTGTTTTTATACTCATGAAGACTTGAATCTCTAAAACAATCCCACTATAATGTTCCACTTTTGAGATGATGGATGCAGCCTATAAGTCACTCATCTTAAAAAAAGAGTTAATTATATCATGTGATAACTATATAATCATGTATATTCATGTTAACATGTTGAGAGTATGCTATCATAGTATAGTGTATATCATCAAGTCATGTATGAAATATATGTAATGTGAGGCATACAAGTGTTTGTTTAACCCTAAATTAAAGTTTTATAGGTACAAGGGTACTATAGGATTAAGAATATAAAATTGAATAAAAATAAAGGTGATAAACAAATATATAAAAGGTCAATTAATTTGAAAACTTAGATAAACAATATTCTAAATTTATAATATTAAGATATTCTAAAAATAAAAAGTACATTTATTGATTGATATTGCAATAATTTAAAAACATGAGTATTTAGCTGGTTCACTATGCATATATAGATCTGGGCTAAAACAAGCTTGAATTAAACTAGATCAATATTCTAGAATAGTAATTGGGGTCTATAATTTTTCATTCTATGGCTTTGGACACTTGTGTCAGATACAAATAGTTGTGTTGAGATTGGGGTTTAAGTTGGATGCATGTGTCCAATATGGAACAATGACTAGATCTAGATACAACTACTGATATCCTTCTAGGATTTTTTTGCCTTCATTTTTATGTGTTTAGATCAAACACAAATGTTTTCACTCTTTTTCAAATGATTAAAACCTAGCTTCCTCACCCTTGGAGTAACTATGGGAAAAATGGGTTAGTGGGCATATGGTGTCAAGTTTCCCCAAGGACCCCTCTATCAATGACATTATCTACATAGACAATACTTTAAACAGGGCATCAAACTTATGTAGTTCTCCCATACATGTTGGCTTTTGTATGCATAAGGATTCAATATGTGATAAAAAATTACATAGTGACCTAATATGTAACTTGGAAAATAGGACTCATGGGATGTTCCTTTAATACTTAAGACCTGTGGGGATATTTCTCATATGTCTGTTATGTAAATATGAATGAATAGGGAAAATTTTCTCACTTGAATTCTTGATTGAGTGATTTTGGTATGTTTCCTTATGAGTTTCCATGTGAATAATTAATGAGGGTTGATATTGTATATATACCAATCCATTTTGAAAATATCTCACACTAAATCACTTAGGTTGATCTTTAGGATACATTTCATTTTCAAATTGGATGCCTTTTGGGCACTAGACACTTAGTTTGAAAAGGGATACTTGCATTGATGTAGGCATTTAGCTGTGATACAAATATCTAGGAATCTATAAAATAGGTACAATTCTAAAATTGTAAGTGAATGATAATAATCAGGTTTATACCTTTCTTATAGTATAAAAGCCCTGGTCATCAAAATAATAGTGGTCAGACTAAGAGATAAGTAATTTATCACAAAGATATAGTGAACATGAGCCTTTAAAAAATGGGAAGGTCTTAAAAATGAAGGGTATAATGATAATAGGTATTTTCCAAATGTATAAGAATGAGGTGCTATATAATTCAGATTTAGTGTTTACATTCCCCCTCTTAATCTAGTAATGAAATTACTAGTTTAAAGGAAAATAAAAGTGTACTTGGATGTGTATAACACACCTTATTTTTATGTGAGTCTCACTTGAGTGATTTTATAGTGATTGACCTACAAACAAGAGCATTTTATAGTATTTAATCAGTGTATATAATCTAGAATGTAAAGCATTTGAAATGATTGAAAGTAAAGAGAGAAAGGTTAGGAGTACACCTGTGTCAGTGCAACCATCTTACCTTTAAGCAATTTCATTTGAAATGATGATTCATTATGAAGCCTTGGAACTAATATTAGGAAAAAAATTAAACTTGAAAGTGCATACATATATATAGATATTGGAGGACACCATGCCCCTAACCTTGGTGAAAAGGTGAATTACCACTCAACCATTGAGCTTATCTCAATTGTACAACCCAATCATGCTTATAACTTGGAAAGTGTGAGTGATCCAATCAAATCACATTACATATCTAGTGAGGGTGGATGATTTAATTAATTCATATTATAAAGCTAGTGAATTTAGATGATTTAATTAATTCTAACTTATAAAATTAGTAATATTGAGTGATTTAATCACCTCAACCTTATCAAAAGGTGAACAAACTATTGCAATAGATTGGCTTAATAAAAGGTGATAAAATTCCTTTCTAGGTATGATAATAGTCAATAATAGTATTTGAAATCTGAAATCTTATTTGATTTTACAATTTAGTTTGCTCTTTGCATGGTATATGTACATCGTATATGTCTCAAGCTAAAACTTGGGTATAACAATGGTACCAATGTATATAATGCCACCACAAATGTGTATTTGAATCATATAACTATGAAATTTGGACAATTTGAAATTTTTAAAAGTGTGGAATATGAAGAATCTAAAAACTAATATAAGTGTGGAGAACATGTTTCCATAACATGCCCCCATCATGATCTAGAGATATTGAGTACTAAATGAGTGTGGAGGTCATGCATTTTTGGAATGCCCCCACTAAAATATGAAATTATGAAATTAAATAATCCATGTCTCTATGACATGCTCCCATTGATATTCCCCCCATTTTGAGGTGAGGTGAAGTATAAATTGTTTATTACTTACCTTAAAAGGATAAGATAATTGTATAATATGTGTATGGATCATGTAACATATAGAAGTAATATGTCTAGGTAGATATAGTAATGAGGTACATAGTATGTGATAAATTTAAGTCCTAATATGCATGATGTAAATCATGGCAATGCCTAGATAGTAATATTACAATCTTAATAAGAAATCAAGTACATGCATAAGAACACTCAAAAGTAAGACAAAAAATAACAGTCCAAGGAGACCTCATATAATGGACATGTTCAAATGCCACACAATCAAAGGGAAATGACTTATTCAAATGTCCACAAAGAATAAAATGACATATTAAAATATGTGTATATAAAAAACTATGACATATTCAAATATCACAATATCCAAACATAGGCACAAAGGCCACGATCAATGGATCATAGTCAATGTTTGAATAATCAATACAATGAAAGATAATAGAAATCAAAGAACACACTCAAGGAAGTGTAAAAAAAAAGCATGGAATCACAAGAAACCAATATAAGCATATCATATTGGTCCTTAGATATATATGTTAGTGAAAAATGTTAAGTATGTAGCACATCAAGTACACTATGAAAGATATAAGAATGGATAAAGGCATGATAAGTACATAGGCTCAAACATGATAATGGAAAATGATCATATAGTAATGTAACATGTGTGTATCATGATCAAAGAAAAGGATGCCCTGAACATAATGATGACATGAGTAGAGGGAAGGCCCACCATTCATATATGCATATATCATGTGCTTGAGTATACATGCATCACACTCAAAAGATGCATGAAATATATTTGTGTAGATAGAATAAAATTATATGTTATCTATAAACATGGAACCAACAACATATATGCCAAGGAGATAATAAGATATGGAAATACTAAATATTTTTTTAGATTTTTGGATTTTTTAATTGTTAATTTTATTTTATTTTTTTGGTATTTTTAGAATATTTAAAAGTTATAATCGAATAATTCTTTGTCATCAAAAGGTGTAGGATCACTTGAGACATTTTTCAATCTTTGTTTATAGTGATGCATTGTCACCTCCTCAATCTTTCATGTCGGGTTCACCAAATTTATTTTTTGTGGGTACAAGAGTAATATAAAGTTAATAATATATAAATGAATAAGCACAAGGGTGATAAACAAATCTATAGTAGGTCAATTAATTTTCAAACTTAGATAAACAATATTTTGAATTTATAATATTGATATATGCTAAAAATATAAAGTACAACTATTGATTGATATTTCAATAAATTGAAAATAATATTAGTTAGCTAGTTCACTATACATACACAAATCTAAGCTGAAATAGGATAAAAGTGGACTGGATCAGGATTTTAGAATAGTTGTCATGTTTTAGAATTTTACACTCTGTGACCTCAGATACTTGCATTAAATCCAAATAGTTACTTTGACACTAGTGTTTGAGTTGGATGCATGTGTCCAGTATGGAATAATGTTGAATTTAGATGCATCCATCTAGAGCCTTTTGGGTTTTTTGTCACCTTTCTTTTGATGTGTTTAAATCATGCACATAGGTTGTCCCTCTTTGTTGCATGATCAAACCCTAGATTCCTCACACTTAGAGTGACTATGGTAAAAATAGGTTAGTGATCATATAGTGTTGAGTTTCCCTAAATACCCCTCTATTAATGGGTGTTACCTAAATAGACAATACTTTGAATAGGGCTTCAAATTTATGTAGTTCTCTGCTACATGTTGGCTTGTGTGTGTATAAGGATGCAATGTGTGATAAGTAAATACATAAAGTGACCTAGCTTATAACTTGGAAAATACGGATCATGGGATGCTCCTTTAGTACTTCAAACTTATATGGATATTTATCATATACCTAATATATAAATAGGGATGGATATGGTCAATTTACTCATTTGAATGCTTGATTTAGTGCTTTTCTTAATTTACCTTATGAGATTCTAGGTGAGGAATGAATGAGGGTCGATCTTGTATATATACCAATTATTTTTGAAAATATCTCACACTAAATCACTTAGGTTGACCTTTAGGATATACTTCATTTCAAATTATATGACTCTTGGGCACTAGACACATAGGTTGAAAAGGGACACTTGCATTGACATAGGCATCTGGCTGGGATGCAAATGCTTATGAAGCTAGAAATTAATTATAGGTCTAAAACTAGTAGTGAAGGATAATAATCAATTTTGTATCATTTTTCACAGTATATAAGTCCTGGTCATCATAATAATAGTGGTCGAAATAAGAAATAATAAATTTGGTACAAAGAGAGTGAACACAAGCCTTTCGATAATGAGAAAGTAATAGAACTAAAGGGTACAACTATGATAAATATTTCCAAGTGTACAAGACTAAGGTGTTATATAATTCATATTTAGTGTCTATAGTTCCATGCCTAGATAGACATATAAATGAGGCACATAGTAAAGTAAACATATTTGAATAAGACTATGTCTAAAAAGAGCATCATATGGATCTTGGCACCACTAATTAAGCACAACACATAATTTCATGCAATGTCACATAATATCACATATAAGGATAAGGGTTGAATACAAGGGACATGAAAATGTATCAATAAATAAAGCTAAGTTCCATACCCAAAGGACATAAAAAATGTAGCCAATATCGAACATAAATATGTCCCACACACAAGGCCAAGTGGCGTCACATAATAAACAAGTAACATCTAGATTATCATGTAATAAATTTATAACACTTAAGGAGCATAAAATAAGTGAAAATTAGTCAACACCATCCATGTATCAATATCACATCATAACAAAGTATCAGATCAATGTAGCACAATGTAAAATATGAATAACTAGTAAGACACTTGTAAGATATGTAGCTCAACATGGTAAAAATACAATAAATAAATATAACTTGTGATAATGTAACTTGTAGAATAATATTCTCATAGCATAAGCATGGCCACTGGGTAGAAGGGAGTCTAGCATGGAGGAATCCATGTATAATATGTATGCCCTACATCACACTCATATACTTTGTAAAATGCATGTGTGTATGAAAAAAGATATGCTATCTAATAAAATATGTGATAATTAACACATGATATAAGTAAACTAGAAACTCATGTCATGCTCAAGTATTGATTTTTTATTTTTTAGAATATTATGAATGTTTTTGTATTTTTTAAATACTTTAATTTTTTTGTTACTTTCTTACATTTTATTGATTTTTTTGGTATTTTATGATATATATGCAAAGGCAACTAACAAGGCTTCAAAAATAAAATAATTAGAGGGACCCAAACAATATGAAGCATGTGTCAAGGCATAATATGCACTAGATGTGATAGCTTGGAAATATAGGGGAATTGAAACATAATAACAAACCTTCCATTGTATGTATGAATCAATACAACGTAGCTCAATGGTGTATTTGGTGATAATAATCTACATACTTATGGTGGTAAAGAATCAATGTGTGCTCGTGTAGTATTAAACTATTTTATAGGATCCATAATTGTGTTAGCTGCCATAAGACAAACATCCACAATACTTACATAATAAATCTATGAAATCTTAAAATGAAATTAACAAAAATTCATCCAAGTAACATAACTACTTATTTTTATTAAGTGTGCTGACCTAATTTTACCAGTATAGCAATAACTCTCATCCACATTATCCCTTAGTAACTAGCCTTATATGTTCTTATATGGATAAGAAAGGAGGCTAGGTTTATGATTAGGGTTTTGGAGTTTAGTTACATAAAGAATAGGAAAAAAAATATTATTATAAAATATCAATTAATTATTTACTTTATTGATAATCTTCTCTAATAATAGGTTGTGGGTAAGTATGCACCAATTAATGTCTACCCATAAACTACAAATAATACATATTAAAACCATATAAGAGTGTATGAGTATATAAATACACTAACATACCTATTTAATATGTACTTCGATGAAGGGAAGGATGGAGGTGTCATTGATTTATCCCCCTTGATGACACCTTCCTTCACTCTAAAAATTTTCATGAGCTAAACAATCAATCCTCATGAAAGGTTTTTGTGAAGATGTCTACAACTAGATCATCTATTCAAAAAAACTTAAGATAAATAACCTTGTACTATATCAATTTTTGAATGTAATGAATGTGGATATCAATTTTCTTTCTGTTAATTCTCCATTAATTTGAAAGAAATGTGGATATCACTATGATTATTGCATCAAAGAGGAGTGGGTTGTGTCTATGGAAAACTAAATTTGGAAAACAAGCATCAAATATAGATTGACTCATGCCCAACAGTGAAAGCCCCACTATACTCAGATTCTAAACTAGACAAAGAAATAATAGTCTACATTTTACAAGACTAATTTATAGGACCTTCCTCAAGATGATAGATGTATCCTATGGTTAACTTGTGATCATCTGGATGTCCTACCCAATCTTTGTCTATGTAGCCTATAATTGTTGTGTTCCCACTAGAAGTGTAACCAAAAATTGAGACTTTTCCACCTGACGCATACTCAATCCCATAGTTAGTAGTACTATGAATGCACATTACAATGCATTTTTAGGTCTTCAATAGCTTTCATGGGGTTCATGATAGTAAAATGATACCAAGTTCTAAGAAAATCATATATTACGATGAGTATGAGTCATGTACGAAAGACTTCCCAATAATTTCTTATAGAGTGTGCCATCAACTGAAGGAGAAGAACACTTGGTGGAAAGTTTGACTTTAGATTGCAAATGAGTCAGTGTGGACATGTAGTCTTTCATGTTGAAGTGGTTGAATATGTCTTAAGCATACTTAGATCAATTAACACAAATTTCTTTCTCAAACTATGAAATATTAAGAACAATGAAAAAATGTAACAATCCAAAGTCATTCATCTCAAAATAATTCATTATCTCAGCTTTTAAATCATTAATATACTTGGTGGAACTCCTTGTGATGATTAACTTGTCAACATGGAGGACCAAAATTAGAAGTTTCCCATCTATTTTTTTGGCATAGGCTATGGGGTTGAAGGAACTTTCTGTAAATCCAATTTTGATTAAGAACATAGTGGTCTTTTCATACCAAGCTTGCTAAGAATATTTCAAATTATACAAGGGATTTTTAAATCTACACATAAAGCTAGAGTTCTCACTACTCATAGAACCTAAAGCTTGTGACTTCTAGATTTATTAATTAAAGTCTCATGTAATAAGGTACTATTGATGTCCATTTTATGGACTTCATATCCATATTTTTTAACCATACTCTGACTAATATAATTCATCCTAGAAATTGGATCAAAGTTTTTAATGTAATCAACACCTTCAACTTTTGAAAAACATTTTTATATAGTTTAGGATTTGTATTTATCAATGGACCCATCTACTTCATACTTAGTGTGGTACATCCACTTACATCTCACTATTTTTATTTCTTTTAGAAGTGGAGCCAAGTCCATTTTTTTCTTATTTAGTTAAATAATTTCTTCTACCACAATCACCTACCATTCGAGATGCATATAAGCTTGATTATAAGTCTCTTAATCTTATGTTACTTCCAATTTTACCAAATGTGTAACACCATCATTCTTGGATCTCTTATACCCTTGCCAAAAAACCAAACTCATGACAAATAGTACAAATTAATTTTGGTAGAGGTTGTGATAGTTGTGAATGGGCATATTGAATGGTTTTTTCACTCTTGGAGGTGTTGGTTTTCTCCCATGTGTTTCATCATTTGAATTATAGTAACTCATAAAATGGGAGACATCTAAATTGTCTTATATACCTCATAGGTCATGTCCATCTCAACATAAGTTAATGGAGGAGGGGGAGAAGGAGATGTTGGTGTGAATTCCTAGGATTATTCATCAAATAACACATCCTACTAGTAAATCACTTTGGTGGTGATCAAAATAAGAAAATTATATGCCTTCACATCTTCACAATAGTTTTCATAGATATATTGACCACCCTTATTTCCATTAATTTGTGATTTTCATCTAAAATGCATACTTGTACATTACATATAAAAACTTAGAAACCAGAAACATATGGGTTAACACATTACCATTTTTCTTTATGAAGCAAGTTTGTAGAATGTACCATGTAATTGTACATTTCATTTATTGTGTAGTTTTTTCACTTAGATACACCATTTTGCTAAGGATTATAGGGTAAAATATGTTGAAGTTTAATGCCTACTTATTCACAGAAGCTAAGCATCTAATTTTTTAAAAATTTATCCTCCATTATTTATTATAAGATGCTAAATTTTTACATCTTATAGGTTTTAAATAAGGGATTTGAAAAAAATTAAGTTCGCAAAGACTTTTGTTTTCAGATAGTAGACCCAATTCTACAACATAAATCATCAATGAATGTAAGCATATATTTATGATTCTAAAAAGGAACATTGGGAAAAGACATAAGATCATTGTGGACCAACTATAATATGAATTTTACTCAAGGATTTTCCTTTGGAAAATGGATCCCCATGTTTTTTCCAAGTGTACAACTTGAACAAATGTTATCTTTGAAAGAAAATTATGGCAAACCAATAACCATGTGGTCCATATTGAGGTCTTATAATGAGCGATAATTAAGATGACAAAACTTATTATGCCAAAGTTTACTCAATTCATTAACATGTGCAATCATGAATTGTGAGGGTTGAATTAACATAATTTTTTCAAATTTATACAATCATGTTGGATGATCAACCTTGTCAGTCGTTACAATAGAAAACTAGTCTTTAATATTTTTTATGACAACATAAGTTGGTGTAAACTCAATGGTTTTTCCTTCAACTAAATGTGTGATATAATATATGGAGAGGAGATTTTTAGACAATTTTTGATTATGCATAATTTTGTTGAATATGTCATAATTCATCTCAATCATCCCTTTGCCCTTAACAATTAGAGGACTGGAGTTGACTGCAAAAATTTAGTTATGGGATATTGGTTAAATTTTTTAAACATTGAGCCATCATGATCTATATGGTGAGAGGATCATGAATCTATAATAAATTTAGAAACAAGTGACATTGTTATTGTATAAATTATTACTCTTGCCTTGGGAGGGGGAAGCTACATTTTTTTTGTCTTTGCTTTCAAGTACATCATTTTATTAAAACATTGATGTTTAACATGGCCTAATTTATTACATCAATTAAAACACTCTTTGTTGACATGGAATTTACTTTTCCTTTTCCTTTTTTTAAACATGGGTAAGGAATCTACCAAGTCAATGGATTGTCGTTAGGTGTCGGTTTTGTTTTCTTATTTTTCTTGGTAGGGCCCTTTCCTTTGCTAGAGCTAGGTTGTGATATAGCATTAGTATCATTGACCATTAATGCCTATTTTTAGTATATTTTAGTTGGATTTCCCCAATAAAAATTAGTTTTTCTTGTTCTTTATGAGGTTGTTCATATAAATTGTCAAAATTGGTGCCACGTATGCATATCCCATAGAGTCTTGATGTGTGTATTAGTTTGAAACAAAAATTGAGTAAGGATAACCTAATTTAGATAAAATAGTCATAATGAGTTCATCAATATTAGTTCATAAATCAAGATGCGTATAAGCACCAAACACTTGAATTGAGTGATGAGGTCCTCAATATGAGGATAGTTGTATAGACTAAGAGTAGTTAGCTCATTTTCCAGTTTACATGCCCTCAATTTACTATGTTTTTAAAACATATACTCCAAGGTATCCCAATATGTATAAGGTTCCATGATGCCCTAAAAATGAAAGTTAAATTTAGGGGATATTGACTAATCAAGTATATATCTAGCTTCACCAAGACAATTTTTCTATTTTGTCATTTGACAAAATCTAAAGATGCAAATTCTTCATTCATTACAATGTGGTAGAGATAATTGCTAATGAGAACATCAGGAATGTATCCTTTTCGACTAAAGTAGTTGGAACTTGAGAGGTTTATCTTTTTCTTTGTCATGCTAGCACATAAATATTTATATAAATAACCCAAAAATTTGTATGCAAATGTTTTTTTGAAAAAATATTTTGAAAAATACTCATTAAATATTCATATCGACGATAAAATCATAATGGTGAAATTGGCCTATGGATAAAAATAATTTTAAAAAAGTGTTTCAGGACTGCAAGCAAAAAAAATTGGATGTAATCTTTTTCTTTAAAAAATTGAAATACTAGTTAAAATGATCCTCTCAATGATAAAATCATAATGGTTTAGTCTCCCTGTGACTAACGAAAAAAATGTATATTTTTTTAATTTACATGGAATTAGTCTTTAGCCTTCCACATGAACCCAAAAAAAATATGATAAACCTTTCTATCATAAAAAATTCCCTCTACTTTGTCCTTTCACTATTTTTTTCTAAAATTCAACCTGGATAGGGAATTAACATAGAATATTGCAACAATGCATATCTACTAAATGTAACTAGACTTGTTTAAGAAAATACTAGGCTAAGGTGTATTTGATTTGTAGGCTCTCTAATATATGAATTCATAGTTGTAAATAATGAATGAACTCAAAGGATATTGACTATAAAGGTTTCCATTGTCTCATAGTCACACTATCTCATCTCTAAGTACATAGAGAGTAAATGTTTTGGGCTAAAGACTTACCGGTTCACCACATAATCAAATGGACGAAAGGCTTTCTATTGGAAAAATAATAAAAAATTGCAGGCACTTCCTATATATTGTGAGGTACGTGAAAGATAAGATACATATATTGTGTTGTCTAATGAATTGAGTGTTGGGGAAGTGCCCCTCAAACCACAGATTAGGAAAAACTAATTACTACTTTTCCCAAAATAATGGCTCCTTTGAGTTTTTAAACTACCAAAACATAGTTCTAACCTATGGGATATTTACAAAATAAAAACGTTTCAACCCTTAGTATGTCACTACATTCACTAATTTATGAATATTCCATAAGGGAAAGGTGCAAGTATAATATTGTGTATTTTTAGTAAGCCACTAAATTTGGACTTATAACCTAAACTACTAAAAAAATAAACTACAAATTTGAAAAGTAAACAAAATGTTCAGTATACATAAAAAGAATTAAAAAATACAGATTCAATCTTTGAGCTTATATTCATAGTGAGGTGAAGCTTTTATATCTATAATACTTTATTAAATTATTTAATAGGATCCTTAATTAAATTAGATATCATAAGACAAACACCAACAATCCTTGCATAGTAAATCTATGAAAGTTTGAATGCAAAATATCACATATTCATCCAAGTATCATATCTACCTATTTTGATTAAGATCACTAGCCTCATTTTCTAGTATAATAGTAACTCTCATCCAAAATATTATTCACCCACTAGAACTTTATGTTATTATATAGGTAAGAGATGAGGATAGAATTAGGATTGGGTTATTGGAGAGTAGTTACATAAATAATAGGACAAAACTCTTATTAGTTGAATTTAATTACATGTTTACTTAATTGATAATCTTCTATAATAATAGGTTGTGGTAAGTATGCACCAATTACTGCCTACCCACAAATTAAAAATAACTCAAGTTCATATTAAAAACATACATTAGTGTATGAGTAATTAAATACACTAACATGTAAAATTAAGAGTATGCAATCTTGTAAGCTCAAATAGAATCTAAAGTATGTGTAGATATTATTTATGCAAGATTAATAAAATATCATGATGAAAACTATTTTCTTTATAACTATTACAATAAAAGTGTCACATATGTTTGGATCAGGATAGAAAATCAAAAGGCAAATGCTAAATAAAATAAAGCCAAGGATTAGAAAAAGGTCTATGTAAGCACATATGGACACTTGTGCCAAGATAGGGGAATGAAGTGGATGAGTAATCAAATAGACTTAAGGAGTCTATGTACAATATAAAAAATATTAAATCAAATCAATTATTTGATCAATAATGCAATATCATGGGATTCTTATATAAATTATTTAATCACCTATTGAATAATGTGTTAAGCCACCACCTGAGATGGATGTCGATATGTTGGTCATATATAATTAGGAGTATTGTACCAACATTTTGCATAATCATAATCATAATCATCATATTTGTCATGAAATTTTGATATGACACTCTTATCATATTTTGCATATGTATATGTAGAACAAACATCACCATATTATGGTATTGAAATTTTTGATTTCTTTTTATTTGTCAAATGTGTTGTATCATGTGCTTCTACTATGATTATATTGTCTATCTTTGTTTGAATATTATTTGAAGAGATATTTTCCTTTTTATACTCTTTATCTAAATATGTTCAGTCATTAGAAATGGAAATGACCTTGCCTTCATGATAAAATTTAATGTAGTTATGATCTTTACCCAATATTTCCCCCATTACTCTTAATGATAATTTTTCTATTTTTTCATTGTATTGATCCAAGGTAGGATGAATGTGAAATATAATAGAACATGTTTTGAGCCCAAGTGTTACTAAAAACTTAATGGATCCAATTTGCAATAAGGTTTGGTAATATAACCCAAATGATAGATATCATACCCAATATATTGGAAAAGTGTCATGTTGCATATATTGGCGTCAAGAAAAGATGCAATTTCAAAATTAGTAAATTTCTTTCCATCGATGTGAGGACTAAGAATCAAAATCTCTATATATGAGGAATGTTTTCTAGTTGTCTCCTTTGAAACCACACTTGTAACATTGAATTTTGTAGGTATATCTTAATTTTCTACCTTTTTTTATAAAAAATCTTTTTGAAGATACTTTATTACTTAGGTAGATCTTGTTTTTTACAACTTCTCTTTTAGTGATTACCCTTTTATTAACTTTTCCTTTTCAATTTGTTCCCTTTGCTTATCTAACTGTTTCTTTTGTAATTTTTTTTTGTTATTTTTCATTTGTTCCTTTTGTAATTTTTATTACTCTAATTTTTATTTTTTCAACCTTTATTTCTCTAATTTTCCCTTTTTCAACCTTTCGCACTCTAATTTTGCCTTTTGAAACCTTTATTTCTCTAATTTTTCCTTTTGCAAATTTTCTTGCTCTATTTTTTATTTTTTTATTTTTGCACTTGTTCCTTAGGAGATGAAATCATAATCTAAGTGAGTTGTTTGATTCATTTATGTATTATAGGATCACCACTATTGATTATAATTTGTATTTTGTTCCTCATAGCCCAAAAATTGTCCATATGATGTCCATGCATTCTATGATATGTAAAATAATATTTTGATTTATGTATAATATGTATAAGAGGTAAAGTAATAAACTTGTTTCAAACAATATCTTTTAAAATTTTAATGCAATCTATTTGAACCATTAGTTGTATATGTATGTTGATTGTGAACCCATACTTAAGATTATATCTTTTGAGGCATAATATTCTTGAAATTAGAGGTAGAAATAGAATTGACACTAGCATGCTCAGTGTTTTTGGTATATGCAATATTTTACTCAAGTAGTGTAATATTTGAATTCATTTGCTTTTGTGATGCCTATATGGAATCCCTTAAAATATCCATTTTATCTATAATTTTTTCATAAATACAACCCTTAGGAACTTTTGATTGAACATGCAAATGTTAGAGTAGGTTGTTTACCTTAGCTCATGTTCACCTAGGTATCTAGTTATTCCCACCCACTTATGTGTGGATATTTCATTTATCTTATTTTAGATATTATGAGATATTACATATTTATCTCTTGGATATTATGGGAATATTTTCTAGTTGTTTATATCTTTTATGGATAGTTTGACTCTTGGCTTGATCTCTTAGTTATGTTTGATCTCTTAGTTATGCTTGATCTTCCTTGTCTATATATGCAAGGCACATTCATTGTATTTGATAAGCTCTGAAGATATAATATATGATCTAGAGTATTTCTCATTGTATGATTTGTTTGTGAATAATAGACTGAGATATTCTTTGAGCAATGCATCAATCAATTTTCTTGTGGTGGTTTTTAGATTTGATCTTGGGTGAGAGTTTTCTAAACTCTTTCATATGAAAATACACACCCTCAAGAGGATGTGTGGGTGGTTGAGGGGTTTTAGGAAAGACGTGTTGGATGCCTTAAGTTTACACTATAGGGTGGGTCATTTAGGATTCCATAGACATATAATTTGTATTATGATTATTTATAACCTTGATTTTATTGTACATTAGTGTTCCTCAATTTATTGCATGCTTATGAAAGATATTGGATATTTCTAGTCAGCACTATGTAATTATAATAATCATTACTTGAATGATAAGGCATAAAGCATGAATATTCAATATATCCATGATTTTATTTTAAAACTTTGAATTTAAAAATGGAATAAGGGGTTTAGCTAGGTAGGGTGTGTTCGATTTGTAGGCTCTCAAATATTTTGATCCTAGTTGTAAATAGTGAATAAGGCCTAAAAGGGCACTAACTATAGAGGATTACATTACCCTGTAACAACAATGTCCCATTATTGAGGTACATTAATAGTAACTTCCCTGAGCTAACTAATTCTTGGTTCATTACAAATCCAAATGGTTGAAAGCTTTCAATGGCCAAAAAATAAAAAATAAACTATGTGTTTAAAATATACTTGTTAAGTACATAGAAGCTAAAGTCTATATATAGTGTTGTATAATATATTGAATATTAGATTAGTACCACTCACACCATATCTCAGGGAAAATTGATGACCACTTTGCCCAAAATAATAGCTCATATGAGTTTTACAACTATGAAAACATAGCTCTAAAAAGTAAGGAAAATAAATTGGAAGCCAATAAAAGAAAATATTTTTGTACATGGAAATTAGGGATTCAATACAAAACCCCAAAGTCAAATATAAATCATAGATAAATACCCAATCAAATCCTTGAAAGGATGATCAAATTTCTCTTTAGTGTATGGGAATAATGAATTTAGATAAAATCCTTAGGCAAAAATTGAAAAATCAATGTTCAAGTAATAAATGGGTTCACCAATATGTTTTACCCTATTTTTGATTTAATAGTGTTTAATAGGTATAAAACATTGAAATATTATTAAAAATTTAATATATTACATTTAAGCATAAATATAAAATTAAATCACAACTAATTAAAATTGATTAACAAGTGGCATATTATAAAATGAATAAGTACAACCAAGAGAAAGATACTTAGCATTTTTAGTCTCTAGTTAACTATAGTAGGTGGTTGATAGTGAGAAATATGATAAAACATGATCATGATAGCTCAGGTCTATAAATAGAGTATGTAATTGTGTCTAGACAAGTCCATGTTCAATAGATGGTTGCATAATGTGACCCTATCCATTGACAATGGATTTATTTTTTATGAAGTTAACAAAACTATGACTATTTTTATACATGCATTATATCTACTAAGAAGGTTGAGATATTTTAATTATATTAGTGTCATGAAAAAACATTTATTTTCCTTTTCCTTGCTTTGGTAATCTTAGGTGTACTTATGACAAGTGAAAACGTGCAAGAAAGAAGGGGAAGTTTAATGGGCTAAGCCAATCCCAATCAACCTCATTGATGATTGACTGCTACCTATGTATCTAGATAATTGGAGAAGATAATCAAGCCAAATGTATTTCTCCCACCTAAGTATGCAATTATGTTCCTTCACTATATGCATGCATCTAGTAATCTGGCTTTGATACTTTACAATTTCATCTCTTAACTAGATCTGATTTGCTTCAAACTCAATTTATGACTCTCATAATGATTGATATTGAATGTTTTAAGAAGAAGAAATTTTTTTTCAACGTGAATTAGTGTGATAGATAGATGCCAAATTGACATCAAGTACTTTTGAAATAAGGCCTTGATTTGTTTATATAGTGAACCTTTTGAATAATTTAATTTAGCCAACTTGAAAAGCATGAGGCATGTCACAAATGGATGTTTTTAATTTTTAAAAATAGTCATTAAATGGCATGGGGATGAAGTCATGATAGGTGAATACATCCATGACAATGGACCTATTTTCATAGTGTGAACCTATCCCAGAAGAGTAGGGACAACTAGCCTAAGAATAAGAGCAGTCAGAGGATAATATAAAGTAGTTTGAACAATGGCTTTATAAATTATTTTTGAAGTGGTGACATAAAATAGAGGGGTCAAGTTACATATACATAAATGAATAGAGGAATGACGAATAAGAGTCATGTGTTTGAGAGTAAGTCAAGTGGTTTAAGATATATCAAGCATTAACATTGTCAAGTACCTATGACCATATTTAGGTATCTACACTTTGTACTTTGGCTCTTGAAAATTATGAAGGGCATAAATTACCATTAGGAACCCCAAAGGATCATATATATGATCTTAAAATTGCATTAGTTGTCTTAATGACATTTACCTTTTTTGTACCCGTTGTCAAGTCTTCCATTTCATATATACCCTTGTATTTTTCATCATATTGAAATAATCTCTTGAAAAACTTCCATTAAGCATAATTGATAAAAAAAAATAGGTACATAAACTAGAAAATTGATGAATTTTCTAGGATTCGAGGTCCCAATTTAGGGATGTCAACTGAGAAACCCACAAGAATTCACTCATACCCAACATAATGGCATCATAGAATCCTTGTCTTATCATTTATCTATCCACTTGGTTATAAAGTACTTGAATCTCTTCTTCTTAAAAATGGATCTCTATGGCTCTATCTAGTCCTTGGACTTGGATATGCTCTCTCTCTCTCTCTCTCTCTCTCTCTCTCTCTCTCTCTCTCTCTCTCTCTCTCTCTCTCTCTCTCTCTCTCTCTCTCTCTCTCTCTCTCTCTCTCTCTCTCTCTCTCTCTCTCTCTCTCTAAACCTTTTATGCATTGTGGATGAGTCTTCCTTTTACTCACTAAGCTCTTTTGGATGCAATTTGGTAGTGTTCTCTTTAATATCTACATGCTCTATCTTTTTAAATGAATCATAAGACTCATATTTATAATATTTCTAGAGGTAATTCAAAATATTTTACCCATTGAGTCATCTATCTACCATATAAATCTCCATTAATGTTGGTTGGCTAGTTGGCTCTAGTTGGTGGAAGTCCTTTGGTTGTTAAATCCTGACTACTTAATTCCCTTGATTATTGGGTTCTCACCTTTATCATAGTTGTGTAAATTTGAATTTAGGTAGTAATGATCTTATCTTGATTATATGGCACCTAGGTCACCTATTGGCCATTAGGAACCCCAAAAGATCATATATATGATTTTAAAATTGCATTAGTTACCTTAATGACATTTACCTTTTTTGTACCCTTTGTCAAACCTTCCATTTCATAAATAAACTTGTATATTTCATCATATTAACATAATCACTTAAAAAAATTCCATTAAGCACAAATAGTAGAAAAACTAGGTACATAAACTAGAAAAATTGATGTATTTATCAGGAGTCGAGGTCCCAACTGAGGGATGTCAACCAATCAGCCCAGAAGAATTCACGCACACCAAACATAATGGCATCACATAATCCTTGTATTCTCATTAATATAACCACTTGGTTATAAAGTAGTTGAATCTCTTCTACTTAACAATGGATCTCTATGGATCTATCCAATCCTTGGACTTGTATATGTTCTCTCTACACCTTTTATGCATTGTGGAAGAGTCTTTATTTTACTCACTAGGATCTCTTGGATACAATTTGGTATTATTATCTTTAATATCCAAATGATCTATATTTTTAAATGAATCATATGAATCCTCTTTATAAGATTTATAAATGTGATCTAGAAGCATTTACCGATTGAGTCATCCATCTACCATGTAAATATCCATTAACTTTGGTTGGCTAGTTGGCTCTAGTTGGTATAGGACCTTTGGCTATTAAATCTTGACTACTCAGTTGCCTTGGTTATTAGGTTCTTGCCTATAGTCATGTAAATTTTAATTTAGGTAGTATAAATCTAATCCTAATGATGTGGCACCTAAGTCACCTATTGATCTCCTAGTATCTTCTAACATATGTTGCCTAGGTTTTTGTGTTACTCTCATGCTCCATGTCATTGGTTTCTTGTCTGCTCCATTCCTTGGTTAAAATTTGTAACCCCTTTATTCCCTTAAATTTTGCACTCTCTCAAGATGGGTGCCTTCTAGACTCCTTGATTGGCCTTAGTTGATGTGTCTCCTACATACATGCTTACACTCCACTAGTAATCCATATCCTTTAGTGCCCTTGATATTCTTCTCCTACATGTTTCAAAACTTGGTTATGTAGGATTATAAGTCTACATGGGATGCTCTTGCATCAAACTCCTCAAGTATTTAAAATACAAGATCTTACTTACAAATGGATTTTGAGTGGTATAACCACCCCTCTATTTGGCATATTTGACCATGGTGTTTTTTAGCACCTTTTATGTGGCCCCTATGCAATTCTATGATTCTTATTTTACCCTTCTTGGGTCATAATCCCTCCTCCTTCTAGCTCTGATTTCTCTTCTATTATTTATTATTCTTGTGGTTTTGTGCCCACCTCTGACTGTCCACCTCCTCCTATTTTTCATAACACTTTATCCCTTATGTGTACCCTTTAAATATTCTTTATGCATCTTCATTCTAATTTCTCACTCTATTTTATGGTGTTGTGCATGCTTATCTTCCTTGTAGGTTTTTGTCTACATGCTTCCCCTGTGGACCTATGTTCACAAGTTATATTCATGGGTATGCACCCACCTATTTCCTTTTTCCTCCTTAAAGGTTTATTTATGATTCCCTTCTTATGTGTCTTCATACAACCTTCCCCTATGCACGCCTTCCTCTCTTTTCTACTCTAGACTAGATGTATTTAACAAGACATCTTCTAGAAATCACCTATTACTGTCTTTCCCTCCTTTATGCCTCTCCTCAAGTATTTTTGTATGGTACCTATACTAAATTACTCTTCACCTATGTAAGTATCTTATACATATTACACTCCTTTATGCACATCTCTTGTCTCTTTTCTCTAGGCATCTTCCTTCTCTTACCTTTGGCATGACATATTTGATGTCCACATTTATCTTTCCAATGCATTGATAGACATAGCCTCTAGGGTTATTGGTTTCTTATCTTATTTTCTATTATCCTCCTTTTTTAGGATATTCTCTTCTTGTATGATACTTTCATCTTTGTGCACACATCCTTTCCCATGTTCAAAACTTTCCTCTGCACTCTTTAGCTAGTCTTCTCCAACTTTGTTTTATTCCTCCTCATCTCTTCCACTCACGACTTCTACTTCTAAATATGGATCCTCCAAAATCTTCCTATTTTTTGAGGCATCCTATGCCTCTTTCAACTCCAATAATTGTCTCTCATTTGACACTCTTCCAGCTTCCAATTTCTCATAAGGCAACTCTTCCTTTCTACTCTTTTCATATGCAGTATCTTTAGCTATCACCTTTATTTGTGATTCCTCTTAGTAAGTCTCCTCCTCAGGCTTGAAATTTTTTAAGGCCTCTCCTTCTTATGGATTGATAAGTATAGAATCAACCCAATCTTCTATGAGGATTTCTTCTTCCAAGGTTCATGCATGAACCTTGTCCTCCTAGTTACTACTACTTTGAGTAGTCACATGCCATGCCACTAGTTTTTCCTCCTTAGTTCCCTCCATGATAATATTCTTTTCTACACTTCTCCACCTTAAGCTATTGAGTGTATTATTTCACTCAGGTTATTCTTTTATACACACCTTTTAGATTAGGGGTTATTTATTTTTTCCATATTTATTTAGAATGGGATTTTTTTCCCTCACTTAGAATTTTCCTACTTTCATGGAGAAGATTGCTCAGGTATACAATTTGACCAGATGACTAGGAAATAACTCCCTTAACTAGTTATTTTGGGTATGGGAGTTACTCCTCTATTCTTGGCTCTATTGACCACCTTTTATGGAGGAGTTACTCATCACTCTCTTATATTTACATCTCATTTGATGAGTTTTTTCAGTTAATGGAAGATTGGTATTTTGGCCCCTATTTGTCTTATGTTATATTCTCGTGTTGATTTCATTTAGCTTGTAGTTATGTGTTGTGTGCTTGTTTATCTTGCACCTATTATGAACCTGTATATCCATATGATTCAATAATCTTGAACACAACTATAATACGGTATCAGAATGCTACCATGGTAATCATGTGTCTAGTTTTATGCTATAATATTTATTTTGAGATCTTGAGATTATTTGTACTATATTTTGAGGCTTTTTAGAGGGTTTGAAAAAATTTCAAGTGTTTTTTTGAAACCTCAAATTGTAGGGGGTATTTTTTACTAAAATCACATTTTTTTCAAGTTGGTTTATTTATTAGTGGTGGAATTATAGTCTTTTTGTGTAATAGGGTTTGAATGACCTAGTTGGTGGTGTCATAAGCCTCCTCTCATGAACTAGTTGGTTCCACAGCCTCTCTAGTCTTCTCTCAATCTTCTTTCGCCATCCACGACCTTAGTGGAGACATGTTGACTATTTTTTCATCTTCCAAACCTATGTTTGGCATGTGCATGTCCTGACCTCTCCATAACATTTGGTAACTCTTTTGGCTTGTTCCATAACCTACTCAAGGTCGTTACCTTCCTTTGGTTTGCCCTACTTGAGCTTCCACATCACCTACACAATTGGTAGCCTAGTTTCTTCAACCATGTGGCTCTTAACATCAGATTTAGCTATGTCTGGCCTCCTCCAACTATCTTCCACCTCTTTCCTCTACCTATTATCAATTTGGTAAGTGTTCTAATTGAAAACCACTTATTTGTCTACAAGTAGTTTCCAATACCTCTCTTAAGATACATTTTTGGTTTCACTTTGGTGGGAAAGCTTATTTAAAATAAAATCCCTTTTAATTTAAATAATCATAGTGTCACATTATAACATTTTAAAAGTTCAAATATTTTGGCATTGAATATTATAAATTTATTTTTGTAAAAGTGTTTTTTTTTAAGGAGAAGGGTTGATAGTGTTTATTAATTTTTTATAAAATAATATTGTAATTTTTTTGGGTTGATATCATTAAGGAAGGACAGTTATTTTTTATTTTTATTTAATAAAAACAATATATTTCTAAGACTTTTTGGTTTTTTTAATAAAAAAAATATAATGTGGGAAATTCTTAAAGGGAAATCATTATTGTATTATAAAATCCCTTCATATCTTTGCCAATCAAATACCAAAGGGTGAAGCCTGGTTTAGCAAGTGGCAATATCCCCTCACATAAAAAAATGATATTTTCTCTTCCCATTTATTTCCCACTTGTTGTACTCTTATTGGACATAGTATTTCCTGAGCCAATGTCCTCTTTTGCCTTGTAAATCACACCTTTTTTAACATTTTCACTGATTTCTCAAGATGCACTCTCAGTTGTGCCCGACATATTTTCAAGTGTGCACTTTGTTTTCAACATTTATGGGGTTCACTATTGATAGCTTAGGGGGGTGTATTGTGTTTGAGTCACTCTTTCATTTAATTACACTTTTTTTAACAAAAACTACAACTTCATTTATACATAATGGATATATTTTAATTAATCCTCTAACACCATTTAACTATGATGAATGACACACCAAATGTAAATTATATTAAGGAGAAAGGGTTTACATCATATTACAATGGGTAACGAAATTGAACCTAACACAAAAGAAAAAGAAGTTTAGTGGTACAACTATTATGATGAAGCTTATGGGTTGTCATGTCTATCAGTTTCTCCTAGTATTCTCTTTCATGCAGACTCTGTTATAACTCATAATGAAGTCTAGACCACCTTGGAAACGCTCTTTGGGAATCTAGATGTAATGAGAGGGCATGAAATAGAGAAAAAACTTATTAGTTTGAGTCCTACTAGTTTTAACACACTTCAGGATTTCTTCACTAATTTTAAATCCTTTAGATTGTAGTTGAAAGAATGTGGGATAGAGAAGAAAAAATTACCAACTTATTCTTTCTATACTCTCAAAACTAGGTCTAGATCACTCTTTGTTTGTCTCTACCTTCCATTCCACTAAAATATCTCTAGACATAACATAGAAGATGCCTTCTTTAGATAACTTTCTTGTTGACTTAACTATTAGAATAAAATAAAACACATATTTATCCCCAAATCACATACAAGAGAAACTATGAAATGAATTAATCAAAAATATAAAAAATAATCATAAACATGCATAAAATAGGAGACATCATAGTTAACGTGGTTCACCCAAGATGGGCTACATCCACACAACTTGTCTAGTATATTATTTCTAGCAATACAAGGGAGAAATAAATTCTGTAACAAAACTTGTTACACATTTCTACCTTCTTTGCCTCTTCTCTATGTACAATAATCTTCTCTACCCTCTCAACACTATCTCAATTCAATTTTAGGGTGGAAAAACACTTAAACATAATCTCTACCATCAAATCTGGAAACCTATAATCAATGGCCCAAATTGACTACAAAATTATAATTTTACAAGGCAATCTTAATAAAAATTTGATTTAAAAAAAGGGATCCAAAACCTAGCTAAAAAAATATCATAATTTTAACCTTTGATCTTAGAAGACAATCAGGTTCCACACCCAACAATCTCTCACTTGGAGACTGATTGCAGCAACTCCACCACTATTACATCCACTATAGTATCTAGACCTGGATAAGTTCATTACTTTAATTATCATCCATGAATACCAATTGAAGTTGAACAAATATTCAACTTCTCTCTTGTAACTACCTTGGTCATCATACCCACAAGATTTTTATTAGTATGTATCTTCTCCAATTTTAGTTGCTCTTCCTCTATCACTGAATAAATAGAATGATACTATAGTTAAATATGTTTTGTGTTAGGATCTATCAAGAAAATTGATTACTTTTGTGTAAGCAACTAAACACGGAATTAAACTAGAAATAATAAGTAACTAGAATCAGAAATAGCAAAGAAATGAGATACAAAAAACAACCCAAAAATTTGTATTAAACTCTTCCAGAAAGAAATACAATAAAGAAATCTCTCTTTCCTCCACACCTCTCAGATGTACAGATCTCTTTCCCTCAAGAGTTCTCTCTCAATTACAACTTACAAACTATGAAGATCTAACCCTATTATATAATATTAGGATTCATGAGCATGCATTCTCCATCGTTAGATATACCTCTTAATCAAAGGTTCAAATATGTCCTGCCAAAAATAGAAATCTGGACTCAATACTAACAGTTACTCTTTTCATGCAAACAATCTATTCTACCATGAAAATAGAATTCTAGATGCATAGGTGACCAACGTCGGTCCCTGCCTGTTTGCCTATGACTGACGTCAGTCAATCCACTACCGACATCGGCAACCTCTGGTCGACTCCTGATTGGCATCAGTGACTGTGTAACTCCAGCAACTTCTACATTCGCTCATCTAGTGAAGCTTTTAGCTCCACAACTCAACAATCTCCCACTTAGAGATAAATAGTTGCACCTGTACCTATACAACAACATCTTCTAGCTTCTCCATCTTCAAGCTCAATCTTGAAGACCAACAAAAGTTGAATGAAGATTCAACTTCTCCTTTGTTACCGGCTTTGTTAACATATCAATAGGGTTCTTATCTATATGAATCTTCTCTAGCTTCAACTCACCATCCTCCAATACCTGTCTAATGAAGTGGTACCTAAGCTGTATATGTTTGGTTCTTGAATGAAAGGCTGAATTCTTTGCCAAATAAATTGCACTTTCACTATCACTGTATAATCTGCAACTCTCTTGCTCCTTTCCCAACTCTTCCATGAACTATGTCATCCATATCATTTCCTTGCTAGCCTCTGTGACTGCAATATATTCTGCCTCTGTAGTAGACAAGGCAACAACCTTCTACAACTTTGAAATCTAGATAACTGTCATTTCACCAATAGTGAAAACATATCTTGTGGTGCTCCTCCTGCCATCCAAATCACCTGCCATATCCAAATCTACATATCCATATAGAGAAGTGTTTGACCCTCCATAGCATAAATGTCTACTACTGGTCCTCTCAGATATCTGAGAATCCACTAAACTGCTTTCCAGTGTTCCTTCCCTGGATTGGCCATAAACCTGCTGACAACTCCCACTACTTGGGCTATATCAAGTCTAGTACATATCATTGCATACAATAAGCTTCCAAATACTAAAGCATATGGAACTTTATTCATGTACTCAACCTCATCATGTGATTTAGGACACTATTCTTTGCTCAACTTGAAGTGTCCAGCCATAGGTGTACTTACCGGTTTTGCATTCTGCATATTGAACCTCTTCAACACCTTGTTCACATAATCCTCTTGAGACAAAATCAAACTATGATTTTTATTGTCTCTCTTAATACTCATGCCAAGAATTTTCTTTGCTACTCCCAAATCCTTCATGGAAAATATGTAAGCTAATTTTACCTTAAGCTCATTAATATCCTGCATGTGTGAACCTGCAACAAGCATATCATCTACATATAGTAACAGGATAATATAACTACCATTATCCAATCTTTTGAAATAAACATAATGGTCAGATTGACATCTACAGAATCCATGCTCTATCATAAACCTATCAAATTTCAAATACCATTGTTTAGGAGCTTGCTTAAGACCATATAAGCTTTTCTTCAACCTGCACACAAGTTTCTCCTTTCCTTTGACCTCAAATCCTTCCGGCTGATCCATATATATTTCTTCATCCAAATCTCCATGAAGAAATATTGTCTTAACATCAAGTTTCTCAAGATGAAAATCCTCAATAGCAACTAAAGACAATACAGTCTGAATACAAGTCATTTTTACTACAAAAGAATTTTTTTACCAAAATCAATACCTAGTTTCTGTGCAAATCCCTTCACTACCAACCTGGCCTTATGTCTCATCTTTCCATTCTCACCTTCCTTTACCCTATAAACCCATTTGTTTTTTAGTACTCTCATTTCAGTTGGCAACTCAACCAAATCCCACATTTGGTTCTCTTTCAAGGAATCAATTTCCTCATTCATGCCAAGCTCCCACTATTTCTGGGTTTCCACTTGCATTGCCTCATCAAAACTTTCTGGTTCTCCACCATCAGTGAGAAATAATAGAATAAAGAAGGGGAATATTGAATCAAAGGTTTATTTACCCTTTCTGACCTCCTTATGGGCGTCTGAGACTCATTCACTGCTTGCTGTCCACCCAAATTCCTTTTTGTCAGTGACCAATCTCAGTCATCTCTGTGTCTGTATCCTATCGATGTCAGTTCCACATGACCAACGTCAGTTACTGTCTGACCGATGTCAGTTATAGACTGACCGACATCAATTCCTACTTGATCGACATCGATTCTTGCCTGACTGATATCGGTGTCTATGTTTTCCTTTGTGTGATAACCCACGAGCTCATTTTGGACTGTTACCTCGTCCAATTCAACATTGCCCTACTTAGTATTATTTAGCTTCTTAAGCTGATCACTGTACATCACCTTCTCATTGAAAACAACATCACGGCTTCTAATAATTTTGTTAGTTCCTAAATTCCACAATTGGAATCCAAAATCTTCAGAGCCATAACCAATAAATGTGCACTGCATAGATTTAGTATCTAGCTTCTTTCTATTTTCTTTATCAATGTGCATAAAAGCTTCAAAACCAAAAACTCTGAGAAATGAAAGATATACCTTTTTACCTATCCAAGCCTCTTCTGGAATTCCACCATCTAGAGCAGTAGAGGGTCCTTTATTAATCAGGTAAATTGTAGTATCTACAGCTTCTGCCCAAAACTGTAAGGGCAAACTGACATGCAACCTCATACTCTGTGCACACTCCATTATTGTTCTGTTCATCCTTTCAGCAACTCCATTTTGCTGATGTGTCTTTGGAACCATCCTTTCCCTACATATTCCATACATAGAATAGTAACTTCTGAACTTATTGCTGTAGTACTCACCACCATTGTCAGATCTAAGGCACTTCAATCTCAAACCTATTTCATTCTCAACTAAAGCTTTTCAGTTCTTAAAAGTGTCAAAAACATTAGATTTCTTTTTTATACAATAAACCCATACCTTTCTTGTAGCATCATCAATGAAAAAAACCTAATATTGTGATCCTCCAATAGAAGCTACCTGAGCTGGTCCCCACACATCTATGTGAACAAGCTCCAACTTGTGCTTCCTCTTTGTTGACCCAGTCTTGAGAAATCTCACTCTCTTTTATTTCCCAAAAAATATAGTGCTCACAAAAATCTAGATCTATGCTTTTCAAATCTAAAAGCTTACCTTTTGACTTAAGAACAGTCATTCCCTTCTCACTCATGTGGCCAAGCCTACAGTGCCACAACTTTGCATCTACATCTGAAGTAGATAATACAGAAGGAGAATAATCAGTAATATAATTACATAAATAGAGAGTACCTACTCTCTTACCTCTGGCTAATACAAATGCACCCTTGAAAACTTTCCAAGATTTCGCTGTGAGAGTTACTGTGCAACCCTCATCCCCCAACTTTCCTACAGAAATCAGATTCCTCTTCAGGGTGGGTACATGCATGACGTCCTTCAACACCCATGTGTTGCCATTCTACAATTTCAGCTGCACTTTTTCTTTGCCAATAATTTTACAAGGCTCATCATCCCCTAAATAGACTATTCCAAAATCTCTATGGACATAATCATTAAAAAATTCTCTATTTGGGGTTGCATGGAAAGAGGCACCAGAATCTAAAATCCAAGATTTTATTTTATTCTCCAAAGAAAATATAAGAGCATCTTGTGCAACAATACCTGCAACTTTTGCTTCTCCTTTACCTTCATGCTGATTTTCATCTTTAACTTTCAACCAACAATCTTTCTTTGCATGCCCTTTCTTTCCACAATTCTAGTAGATTATATTTCTACCATTTCTGGATTTGGATCTACCTCTCATCTTTGACTTAGACCTTGATCTCCCTTGCTTGCCCTTCTCTCTTTACCTTCCCCTACTTTCAAAACTTAAAGCATTACCTGATGTTTCCTCTATGCTTTTCCTGTGAATTTTTTCATTCAAGATTACACTTACAACATCATCTACTTTCAAGATATTTGAAGCAGATGCAGTATTACTAACTGCCATTACCAAACTATGCCAACTTTCAGGTAAAGAGCATAAGATTAAAAGAGCCTTAATTTCATCATCAAAAACTATTTTGACTGAATTTAATTGATTTACAATTCCATGGAAATCATTAAGATGATTAGATACAGATCTACCTTCCTGCATTTGCAAATTAAATAATTGCTTCATAAGATATACCTTATTTGAAGCTGAGGGCTTTTCATATAAATTTGCTAACATATCCATTAACTCTACTGTTGTTTTTGCCTGTGATAAGTTGGATATCACAGAAGATGCCAGACTCAATCTTATAGATCCAAGAGCCTTTATATCAAGAATATTCTGTTCTTCATCTTCCATATCTATGGGCTTTTTTGAAACCCCACCTAACGGTAAGTATAGATCTTTCTAATACAAATAATCTTCTATCTGCATCCTCCATAATTGATAATTCTTGCCATTAAAATTTTCCATTTTTAGTTTACTTTCTTCTGCCATTGCTTTACTCCCACTCAATCAAAAACCCCTGTGAGTGACCTATAATCAACAAACACTAACCAGCTATGATACAACCTGTTAGTCAACCCAATGCTCTGATACCACTTGTTAGGATCTATCAAGACAATTGATTACTTTTGTGTAAGCAACTAAACACAAAATTAAACCAGAAATAATAAGTAACTAGAATTAGAAACATCAAAGAATATGAGATACAAGAAACAACCCAAAAACTTGTATTAAACTCTTCCAAAAGGAAACATAATGAAGAAATCTCTCTTTCTTCCACACCTCTCCGATGTACAGATCTCTTTCCCTCAAGAGTTCTCTCTCAATTACAACTTACAAACTATGAAGATCTAACCCTATTATATAATATTAGGATTCATGAGCATGCATTCTCCACTGTTAGATATACCTCTTAATCAAAAGTTCAAATCTGTCCTGCCAAAAATAGAAATGTAGACTCAATACCAATAGTTACTCTTTTCATGCAAACAATCTATTCTACCATGAAAATAGAATTTTGGATGCACAGGTGACCGACATCAGTCCCTGCCTGTCTGCCTATGACCGACATTGGCCGATCCACTACCGACGTCGGCAGCCTCTAGTCGACTCCTGACCAGCGTCGGTGACTGTGTAACTCCAGCAACTTCTACATTCGCTCATTTGGTGAAGCTTTTAGCTCCACAACTCAACATTTTGTTCTAAAGTGAAAAGCTGAATTTTTTTGCTAGATGGATTACACTCTGACTGTCACTATATAGAATGCATATTTCTTGAATATGTCCCAATTCTTCCATCAACTTTTGTAACCAAATTATTTTCTTACTTGCTTCCTGTAGCAGTAATATACTCAGCCTCTAAGGTTGAAAGTGCCACAACCTTCTGTAACTGTGATACCCAACTAACTATTGTACCACCTACTAGAAACACATACCTTAATAGTGCTTCTTATATCATCCAAGTCACCTACAATATCTGAGTCAACATATCCCTGTAATGTCACATCTGATCCACCATAGCTTAACACTATATCTATGGTCCCTCTTAAATAACAAAGGATCCATTTTACTACCTTCTGATATACCTTTCTTGGATCACTCATGAACCTACTCACCACTCCCACTACATGTGCAATGTCTAACGTCATACATACCATTGCATACATTAAACTACCAACTGTTGATGAGTATGGAATTTTAGACATTAGGTTCTTTTCTTCTTGTGTTTTAAGACATTGTTCCTTTGTTAATTTAAAGTGTATAGCCAAAGGTGTCCCAACTAATTTTGCATCCTGCATATTAAATATTTCCAACACTTTTCTAATGTACTCTCCCTATGATAATTCCATATTCTTATTCTTTATATCTTTAGTTATCCTCATACAAGGGATCTATTTAGCTGCACTTAGATCCTCCATAGAAAAGCTATCACTTAACTATTTCTTGAGTACATTAATATTGTGCATGTTAAAACCAACTACAAGCATATCATCTACATATAAAAGCAAAATAATGTAGCTACCATTTTCAGTACTTTTAAAATATATACAATGGTCTAAATGACATCTACAATAACCCTGTTCTGTCATAAAACTATCAAATTTCAAATACCACTGTCTTAGAGCTTGTTTTAGACTATACAAACTCTTCTTCAACCTACACACCATTTTCTCCTTACCTTTAAATTTGTATCCATGTGGCTGCTCCATATATATTTCCTCCTCCAAGTCACCATGAAGGAATGTAGTCTTCACATCTAATTGTTCAAGGTGAAAATCTTCTATTGCTACCAAACTTAAAACAACTCTTATAGAAGTCATTTTAACTACTGGAGAAAATATTTTGTCAAAGTCTATACCTTTCTTTTGTGCAAAATCTTTAACTACCATTCTACCCTTGAATTTATTTTTACCTTTGATCTCCTCCTTTATCCTATATACCCACTTGTTTTATAATGTTTTCTTTCCTTTGGGAAGCTCCACCAAATCCCATGTCTAGTTTTCCATTAGAGCATCATACTCCTCATCCATAGCTTGCTCCCACTTATCTTTGGCATCAATCTGCACTGCTTCTTCATATATTTCTATCTCACCACCATCATTAAGTAATAAATAATATAAATAAGGAGAAAAACTATCAGGTGGTCTACTTACTCTTGCAAATCTTCTAACAGGGGTTTGAGGTACTTGTTTTTGTTGCACATTTTGATCAAAAACTTCTAGGACATATTTTTTTGTAATGTCTTCTAATATTTTATATTCCATTTTAGATTATTATTGCTTCTTTTCCTGTAACTGGTCCATGTACATGACTTTTTCATGGAGCACAACATCTCTACTCCTGATTATTTTCTTATCTTCTAGATTCCATAATCAAAATCCATAATCATCAGTTTCATAACCAATAAATGTGTATTTCTGAGACTTAGCTTCTAACTTATTCCTATGATCTTTGTAAATATAATAAAATACCTCACAACCAAAAACTCTTAGAAAATAATAATCTACCTTCTTTCCAATCCATTCTTCTTCTGGTATTCCACCATCCAAAGCACTTGAAGGTCCTCTATTTCTCAAATAAACTACAATAGTTATAACATCTGCCTAAAACTATAAAGGCAAATTGCATGCAATCTCATGCATCTTTCACACTCCATAATAGTCATGTTCATTCTTTTTAATACACCATTATGTTGTGGTGTTCTTAGAACTATTTTCTATATATAAATTCCACTTTCTAAATAGTAATTGTTAAAAGCATTACTGCAATACTCACCTCTATTATTTGATTTGAGACATTTTAGTTTTAAACCTATTTCATTTTCAACTAAATCTTTCCATTTCTTGAATGTATCAAAAATATTAGACTTCATTTTTATACAATATACCCAAACCTTCCTAGTTGCATCATCAATAAAGATAATGTAATAATTTGAACCACCAAGTGAAGATACCTGAGTTGGTCCCTATACATCCATATGCAAAAGCTCTAATTTATGTTGTTCCCTAGTTGGACCAACCCTAAGAAACTTCACACATTTTTGTTTCCTTTATACACAATGCTCACAAAAGTCTAGATCTAATTCTTTCAGACCTAGTAGTTTATATTTTGCATGTAGGGTCTTCACTCCCTTTTCACTCATGTGGTTAAGTCTATAATTCCACAAAGATGCATCTTTACTTACAACAGCTACAACACAAGATGAATTAACATTATCTTTAGACAAATATAAAGTGCCTACTTTCTTACCTTTTGAAATCACTAAGGAACCCTTTGTAACCTTCCATGATTTAGCTGTAAATGTGACCATACAACCCTCACTACCCAGCTGCCCTACAGAGATCAAATTTCTCCTCAAGCTCAAAACATGCATGACATCCTTTAGCACCCAAGTGTTTCCATTCTATAATTTAACCTAAACACTTCCTTTTCCAACAATACTATAGGGTTCATCATCACCAAGGTAAACATTGCCAAAATTACTTTGAACATAATCTATAAAATAATGTCTATGAGGGGTAGCATGAAAAGAAGAACCTAAATTTAAAACCCAAGATTCAATAATATTATCTAAATAAAGTATAAGATCATCTTTTAGTACATCACCTACTACATTTGTTTCTCTATTACCTTCCTATTGGTCCTTACCTAATTTATCCTTTTGAAACCAACAATCTTTCTTTGTGTGTCTTGGCTTACCACATATCCAACATTCCATCTTGCCTCTTGATTTAGATCTTGTACCCACTTTTGATTTTCCAAAATTTCATCTACCTCTATTCTTCTACCTTCCTCTATTCTCCATTATTAATGAATTTTCATAAATGGATGTTTTACCTATAGTTTTCCTTTGCATTTCCTCGCTTAGAATAACACCCACCACATCTTCAAACTTTAGTTTAGCATTATTATACACAAAGTTACTTACTACCATTACCAAGCTATTCTAGTTTTTAGGCAAGGAAAAAATAATGAGAAGAGCCCTAACTTCATCATCGAAATCAATACTTATATAATGTAACCGACTAGTAACCATTTTAAACTCATTTAAATGATCTGGTACTGAACCATTTTCATATTGAATAATTTTTTCATAAAAAATATTTTATTTGAGGCAGAGGGTTTTTCATATAACTTGCCTAATACACTCATAAGACCTTTTGTTGTCTTTTCTTGTGATATGTTAAATGCTACAGAAGATGCAAGGCATAACCATATAGTTCCAAGGACTTTCTGATCTAACAGTTCCCAAGCTTCATTTGACATTATCAATGGCTTCTTGGCTTGCCCTCCCAATGGCAAATATAGGTCCTTTTGGTAAAGGTAATCCTCTATCTACATCTTCCATAATCCAAAGTTCTATCTACTAAAATTCTTGACCTTAGATTTATTTTCATCCATCATAGCTCCCACTCAAGGTCAAACCCTTTTCTTCCTGTGATTTAAAATTATGCAAATAAAACCTTTGCTCTAATACCACTGTTAGGATAAAATAAAACATGAATTTATCCCCAAATTACATAAAATAGAAATTATGAAATGAATCAATCAAACATATAAAAAAATCATAAACATGCACAAAATAGGAGACACTAGATTTAACGTGGTTCACCCAAAATGGGCTACATCCACCAAACTTGTCCAGTATAATATTTCCAACAATACAAGGGAGAAACAAATCTTGAAACAAAACATGTTACACCTCTCTACCTTCTATGCCTCCTCTCTATGTAAAATAATCTTCTCTACCCTCTCATCCCTATCTCAATTCACTTCTAGGGTGGAAAAAAACCTAAACATAATCTCTATTGTCAGATCTAGAAACTTATAATCAATGGCCCAGATTGACTATAAAATTACAATTTTGCAAGGAAATATTAATAAAAAAATCCCTTTAAGGGCATTGCCCATGAACCCTATAGGGGCACATGGCCCCCATAACCCCCACTAGGGGGTCATCCCCCTAAGACCGCACAATGGGGGCAAATCCCCCCTTGTAACCCTCATTGCCATTATGGATATAAAGAATGGGATCCAAAACTTGATTGAAAAAAAATCATAATTTTAACCTATGATCTTGGAAGACAATCAAGATCCACACCCAACATTAACTCAAGAGTAAGAAAAGCTAATAGAGATGGGTACATTGAAGTCATCAAAACCTCAAGCCCTAATTGTTGGAAATGGGAAAAAAATAGCTTCAAATAAATAGAATAAGAAAAAAAATAAGGATGAAGAGAAGAAAGAATCAACCTCTACTAAAATAACAACTAAATACTCCTCTTCTAATGACAAACCTAAGAAAGAGAATGTTAAGTGTGCCTATTATAAGAAAAATGGGCATGATGAACATAAGTGCACAAAGAAACAAACTGATCACCTAACTCATCTTCTAAAAAATAACAATATGGGTGTTCCTAAGTCTATCAAGCATAATTCATCAACTCAAGATTCTTTTAAGGCAAAAGGTAAAGGTAAAGAGAATGAAAAGGGAAAGGCTCTTGTAGTAGTTACAACTCCAACCTATTTATGGGTTATTGAATCAAGTGATTCTCACCACATGGACTATTCACAAGTTGAGTTTTCTTCTTTAGATCCTTATAACATGTCTTATATCACTTTGGGTGATGATAATTCAGTAAAAGTTGCAAGGAGAGGGTATGTTGAAATGTATGGAGGAATATTTAAATATGTTTTAAGTGTTCCATCACTTTCAACTAATCTCCCATTAGTTTACCAAATCACTCACATCAATAAGGGCATGAGGGTAGAGTTTTCACCCAATTTATTTATAATCAGAGAGTTGAATAATGATTCTATTATGGTAGTGGGTAGGGCAGATCACCAAGCCAAGTTAAATGCCTTCTCACATTTTACATCTGATGCTTATATGACTACATTTTTGACTCATTCCTATGGAGTTAATAAATTATGGCACGAGTAGTTTAGCCACCTCAACTACCGTTACCTAGAACAACTTAGTAAAAATGATATGGTCACAAACTTACTTAGAGTCCATTTCTCTAAGGGTTTGTGTGAAGGTTGCACCCTTAGGAAGCATCCTAAAGATAAATTTGAAAAAGGAAAAGTTTGAAGGGATTTATAGGCATTAGAGTTAGTACACAATTATGTATGTGGGCATTTTACCAGTCTATATTTCACAAGGGCAAAGTATGTTTTCACCTTTATTGATGATTTATAAAGGTACACATGGGTCCACTTCCTTAGACATAAATTTGAAGTTTTTAACAAGTTTTGAGACTTCAAAGTTCTTATAGAGAAACAATATGAGAAATGCATCAAGATTATTAGAACTAATAATGAAGGTGAGTATGTTAATAACATATTTGAGTTTTTTTGCATGGTAGAGGGGATTGATTTGTAATGTACATTTCCATATATTCCTCAATAAAATGGAGTTGTAGAAAATAAAAACATGTACTTAAAAGAGATGGCATGATTCACTCTAAGTCATTGGCACCTTAGTATTAGGATAAAACTATTAATTCTGATTAATACATTTAGAATATTATTCTCATAAGGATTTTAAAAGTATAACTCTCTTTGAAGCTTGGCACAATAAGAAACATGCAATTGAATACTTTAGGGTTTTCAGATCTCTAGCTATGGCACATATACCAAATAAGAAATACAAGTCCAAGGAACCTCAAAGTAAGCCTTACATCTTCATAGGTTATCTAGCTAGTCTCAAAAGGTACCACCTTCTTCATATGAACACACATGAGTTATTCATCAAATAAGTGTTCACTTTCAAGAGAGTCATATAAACTCAACACCTAACACTTATACCACTTCATTAGACTCATTTGGATTTGATTCAGATGATTTATATTAGCTTGAGTATATTCTAGAGGTTGACAACACTTCTTCTAATTTTGATAGTGAGAGTAGTGATGGGGATTCATCTCCATCCACATTTGGCCACACTTTAGAGGATGATGTTTTTCTACTTGAATCATCCACTTTTAGTCATCTTTGTGTTAGGAAGACACTACAAAGTGTAGGTACATCAGTTGGGGATCTTTCAGATGACAAGTGGACACATTTAGAGTTTTAGAGTGGACCACATGATTTCTTTGCCTCTTAATCAGATCTATAAAATTTTTAAGAGGTATTAGGTATTCTTGAGTGGGATTCTGCCATGCATGAGGAGTATAACTCCTTAATCATGAATCATACTTGGGATTTGACACTTCTTCCTAAAGGAATAAATATGGTTTGATGTAAATGGATATATCAAACCAAGTATGCATTAGATGAGTCTGTTGATAAGTTCAAAGTGTGATTAGTCACAAAAAATTTCTCATAGGTGCTTGAAATCAACTACACTAAAACCTTTACACCAGTCACCAAAATGAACTCTGTCAGACTCACACTTACTATTAATGCAACTAATCATTGGGAAATTTGTTAGATGGATGTGAAAAGTGCCTTTCTTTATAATGGCCTTGAGGAGGAGATTTACATGGAGCATCTACCAAGATTTATTAAGGATCCTTCCTTTGTGTGCAAAATTTAGAAATACATATATGGCCTCAAACAAACCCCTAAATATTGGTATGTCAAAATGGATTCCTTCCTTTTTTCTGTAGGTTTCATTTAATGCCATTCAGATCTAAATATCTATCTATTATGGTAGGATGATTCACTTTTGATTATGGTTCTTTATGTTGATGATCTTTTGATCAGTGGGAGCCCTTCCTCATCCATTGTAGTGGTGAAAGAATCTCTTCATGATAGATTTTCCCTAACATATTTGGGTTTGTTACATTAATTCCTTGGGATCCAAATTTCTCAATCTAACTCAAGGATCACTCTTTCACATCCCAAGTATGTACTATATTTTATTAGAGTTTACACAAATAAATTGCACATGAGATCTAAACATAAAATTATTTCTCCAACCTAAAGTAATATTATATTATTCACTCTCTTGATAATACAAGCGATCTCACTCAAATATATAAGATACATATATCCTATAATTGGGAATTTTTTGATCCCTACAATATCTCAACTTATTAACCAAATAAATCTATAAATCTAAACATATATTATTTTTGTCATTCATAAAAATAACATACCAAACAAAATATTCTAACTTAGGTAATAGTATAATTACTATTTACCATAGTAAACTACCTAATGTAAACACTAAACTCTAACACTTTCCCCTTAGTGTTTACATGGGGAGAAAGCATATCTCAAGAAATATAAACATAATCATATGCCAATGCATACTTTTAGGTTTACATACTACTATTTGAATCTGTTTATCTAGATCATATTGCACATAACCACTATTATACAAGAACGTATCCTGTATTTACTCCATGTGAACTCAATGAATGTTTCACTAGATGATCATCTTCATAAATAAGTATGGAAATCATAGGATCTCTATAGTTAGAGTATTTATGCAAGTAGCTACCCTCCTATAAAATTGTTGCCACATTCCATGATATCTACACTCTCCTTTTCTCCAATTCACCAAGGAAATAAAGATAATATTTTATTTTTCACATAATATAATACTAGAAAATAAAATATTATGAAGAATAAATCCTCATTTTCATCTTATGTATCCTCTATCGATGTTTTTTGCCACCCAAACAAAAATAACATATAAAAATTTTAGTGTCATTGAAGACCGCCCTTGGCTTTAGCCAATTTGGCATAAAACATACCATACAAAAGATGTCACCAAATCATCTGGGCCCCATCATTGGTGACTAACAAGAGTATTTAGTGGCCTCCATCCTCTAATGCTTCTAACTTCTAATAGGTGAAACTACTTATTTTTATTTTAAGTGCTTGATGTATTCATGTGTAGTCAAGCATTGACATTTTTTAGGTCTAACTTGTTCAGGTTCAGTGTTTACATCATACCCTACTTTGATTTTTTTATGAATTCTATTATCTTGATACTTGACATTTGGCATATCAGTTTCAACTGTGAATGCATCTTTTATAATGATAACTTTGGACATGGATGACTCTATTTGTGGCATTATTGATAGAATTGGTCTCAACAACACTTTTTAGTTTTTTGACAATATCGATAACTCTAAATACTAGATAACAAGACATAAACCTTAATATAACAAAATACGATAATTTCAAAACATATGATGAAATAAATTTAGTACACAAATGACTCTTAAAGACTTTGACTAAACTACTCTTTATATCGAACATATAAATATGGTTTGACTTTATCAAAGTTAAATCTAAATAATAATTAATGACATTTTAAATACTAAATACATGTTTTTAATAAGATAAAAGTTTCTAAATATACCAAATTAAATGCACTAATCTTAGAACTAAATCTAAAAAACATTAAAAGTAACTAGTGTTTTTTTAAGCCTCAATTGACCTTGTTGGGATGCATGGCTAAGTTGCTGAGAATATCCTTAGATGATATCAAAGGTACAATAAAGTACATGGATAGTTGGTGATACCACTAAGTTGAATGGTGATTTGAATTCAAAATGGGATGTTAATCCAATTAGATCATTCAATCATGTCCATGGTGAGCCTAATCGATGTGTCAACCATTAATAGTATTTTAAAAAACTTAAAACATGCTCCATGGATCTATTGGTAGGGTAGATTTGAATCTAATCAATATGTCCATGGGCCAAACACAATTACACAACTTGCATGGAGAATATACATCTCATTATTGGAAGATAAGTTAAGGTGCCACATGGGATATATGGATTGAGATGCCACCAAGATTTTACACTGAGCTAAGTAGGTATGGAGTGTAGAACTCAAGTCGAATCAAATATGATGTTGCCAACTTAATTTTTGAGCAAGAGAAAATATGATATGTAGATTCCTTCATAATCAATTTTGTGTTTAGACAGTTGGTGGGACAAACTCATATGATGCACATAGAGTGAATTTACATGAATCTATTGTAAGATCGAATACATGGTATACATGTTAGAACATGAGGATTATTGATGTTGAGTCATAGAAGAACTACAATGATAGATCCATTCAATGCAACTGATGCATTTCTAAAATATAACACAAGCTAAAATCTACCATGAAAGGGGTAAGCCAAGAATTATAGCAAGTTGCCCCATACACAACTAGAAACTCATTCTCACAAATATGGTCTACTCTGATTCTCGATATTTTATTTTATTAGAATCTACAAAAATAAATTGCATAGGAGAGTTGAACACATAATTATTTCTTTAACCCAAACTACTATTATATTATTCACGCTCTTGAAAATACAAGTGACCTCATATAAAATATATAGGAGACATATATATTATAATTTGGAATGCTACAATCCCTACAATCTCTCAACCTATTAACCAAATAAATATATAAATCTACCTGTATATTATTATTTTTATTCATAATAAAAACATACCAAACAATATATTCTAACTTAGGTAATAATATAATTACTATTTATCATAGTAAACTACTTAATTCAAACACTAAACTCTAATAGTATGCTCTTAACTTACTTGATCAATTTCACATGGCTAATTGTAATCCAAATTTGACTCCCTTTCTATCTAAAGTCAATATTTAAGTAGATTGTAATTCAAATTTGGTTGTGTTACCTTGTATCAAAAACTTGTGGGTAGCCTTATCTATTTGACACACAATACACCTAACATATCGTATGCAGTGGGCCTTCTCTCTAGATTAAAGTAGGAACCCCATGAACTAAAATGGAAAATATCTAAGAGTATATTGTAATACATTTAAGGCACATAAATTTGAGATTCACTACAGAGCTAGCACTGACATCGACTTGATTGGTTATATTGATTCAAACTGGGCTTGTGATATTTAGAATCATGAGTCCACTTTAGGTTATAATTTCTCCATTGGTTCAAGTCTATTTAATTGGTTAATCAAGAAGCAAAATGTTTTTGCTTTATCATCTACTAATGCAGAGTATATTAGGGTTATCAATGTTATCACTGAGGCCATCTAGCTTCAGTGGATTCTCATACAATTTGGTATCCAATTTATATGACCTACCATTATCTACTATGATAACTAGAGTACTATTTAGATTTGTAAGAATTTGGTCCAACATCAGTGGACCAAACACATAAATATTCACATGCACTTCATTAGAGAACTCATTCATAGGTGCATCATTAATTTGAGATATTTCCATATGACAGAGCAAACAATAGACATCTTCACCAAATCTTTCATGGAGAACAAGTATCTTCATTTGTGATATCTTCTTAAGGTTTGAGACATTAAAAAATCATCTTCTAGGGGGAATCTAACTTTTTTTTTTATGTCTCTTTTTGGGAGGGAGTATTTCCTTTGGGTTTTCTCCTTTTCTCTACTTTATGAGAGATTGCATTATACATGGTTACTTCATTAGGCCTAGTTGTCAGGACCCATTTTTTTACACCGCCCACTTAAGTTTTGTTTATGAGGGTGTTAAAGTAGGAGTTATTTATTTTTCCCATAATTATTTATTATGGGAGTTTTTCCCCCACTTAGAGTTTTCCTACTTTCATGGAGAAGTTTGCTTAGGTGTACAATTTGACTAGATAACTAGGAAGTAACTCCTTTGATTGGTTATTCTAGGTATGGGAGTACTCCTCTAGTCTTGGATTTGTTTACCACTTTTTGTGGAGGAGTTAATTAACACTCTCTTATATATACATCTCATTTGGTTAGCTTTTTCAATTAATGGAAGATTTGTATTTTGGATCCTATTTTTTTAATGATATATTCTTGTATTGATTTCATTTAGCTTTTAGTTGTGTGTTGTGTGATTGTTTGTCTCACACCTATAATGAACTTTTACATCCACATGACCTGGTGATCTTGGCCATAAATATGATAGCACCACCTAGTCTAGAAACTATGGGATCATCTGGTCCCAACTCTTCAACTTAAGCTTCCCATACTTTCAATTTTTTTAGATATCTTTAAAGTATTCAAATACATATCCACACAACTTTTCCTACATATCCTTCACCTTCTTGGAGTCCCTTGTTTCACAAATTTTGTCTCTTGACTCAATGCCTAGGTGATTAGTTCCTCATAGCCTTCCCTCCATAATAACATTGATGCTTTTGTTTGACCTTTTGTGTGCCCTAATTATTTCACATGGTTAAGAACTTCTACACTTTCCTTTCCTCTGTAGGGTATTACCCTATTCCTTATGGGATTATTTACCCCATCTTCCTTCACTTTAATTAACATTTTCTTCCCTTAAAATGTTTCCACTCTAGTGGCTAGCTCCTCAATTAGTGTTATAAGTCATGATGTTGAGCCACTTCTTCCCTTATCACTCTATTTCATTATATTCTTCCCTCATTGTTCTCTATCCATTGTGCACAATGGAGAAAAAGATTTCACATATTTTAACCAATGCTCATAGTTGGAATATGCATCCTTTTGCTACTTTTCATGCATCCCTCACATGTTCATGCACCCATTATTACTAGGTGTCACTTTATTCTAATTACTCAAGAACGCTCCTTAGTTGTGATTATTCATAGGTGATCTGGTTTTGATAACTTTGATCATGAAAATTTCATCCACAATATTGTGAAAATCATCTTCAATCTTTCTTTTCTTGCTTCACTCAATCACTAGTTCATTGGTTGCTTCACAATTGGTGTCTACTAGCTTGTGTTCTCCACTACTACCACTAATTGCATCAAATCACCATTTATCCTAGTCTCCACTTTCCCACAACCTACACTCTCCAAGGTTCTCAACCTTGTGTTCTAATCCCACTTGTCACATATATAGCTCCTCTATCAGTGACTCTAATTGGTGACATCTTCACTTTTAGATTCATGCACTACTATTGTAAGCCATCTGCTTACAATCTTATGTAGGATTTCCTTCCCAAACTTAATAGGGTTAAAAACAATGATATAATACCACTTGGATGTAACCCATAGGGATCACGGTCCTAACTAATACATGTCAACTTGAGTATCCCACAAGGATTCACTCACACCCAACATAATAAAATCATATAACCCTTATCTTCTCATTAATCTAACTATTTGATTACATATTATTTGAAGCTCTTCAACTTCAAAATGAATTTCAATGGCTCTATCTAATCCTTGACTTGGATCTATTCTCTCTCTATAAACCTTTTTTATGATAAGGTAGAGGCTTTCTTCTACTCACTATGTTCTTCTAGCTATAATTTGGTAATGTTCTCTTTAGTCCATGCTTGTTATCTCTTTAGATGCATCACAGGCATCTTATTTATTTTCTTTTTAGAGTTGATCTAAAATCTTATCCTTACCAAACCATCCATCTTCCATACATATCTTGCATTAATATCAGTTAGATGATTGGCTCCAATTGGTGTAGGTCCTTCAACTACCAAATCCCAACTACTTGATTACCTTGGTTAATAGGTACCCACCTTTTTCACATTTGTTCAAATTTGAATTTAGGTAGTAGTGGTCTTTTCTTGATGACATTGTACCTAGCTCACCTATTGACCTCCCAATAGATTTTGGCCTCTTATGCCTATGTTTATATGCTACTCTCATGCTCAAGGTCACTAGGTTCTGGTACACTTCATTCCTTGGTCAAATTTACAACCCCTTTATTCCCTCAACTTATGTCCTATCTTGATATGAGTACTTTCTAGACTCCTTAACTGGCCTCAGTCAACACATCTATTGCATGCACATTTGCACTCCATTAAAAATCCCTATCTTTTACTGCCCTTGATCTCTTTATCCTAACATTTTAATACTTGGTTTTGAAGGATTTCAAATCCCCCTAGGATGCTCCTGCATCAAAAATACTAATAGATAAATAGATAAGGAAGGACCCACAACCCTTCTTGGACCAAAAAATGAGTGAGAATATCCCACCCCCAAAAACATACAATGTTTATGGGAAAATCACTAGAAACATAGGAGGATATGAAGGTAGGATAAAGGAAGGATAAGGAGAGATAAAAGAAGTGGGACATGTTAATAAATGGCTGCAAATAAGGGAAAATGTTATAACCTCGATGTCTAAACCATCAAGTATTATTTTTCCTTTGTAATAGTCATAGTTAGTTAATTAGATTGGGTGCCCCTTTTTATGAAAGGCTAACCCTTGAGTAATAATAATAGTTATCAATCAACTTGGGTTCCTATGTTAGGCCTAAATGTGTGCATTAAGGATAGGCTTGTATGGATATTAGGGTTAGGTTTGTAATGCCTATTTATTGATATTGTAAGAAAGGAAAAAGATTCATCATATATTTTATAATTTGATCTCTACCTAAAATGAGGTTTCCCCTTTAAATAGGCTTGTGATATATGAATATAAGCATGATTTTTAATTATTTATGAGCTCATTTAGTAATATATTCTATTTTTTAATATTATTATTCTATTTGGTTTATTTTTTCAAGGAGGTTCATAACATGTGGTGTAAGAGCTCTTTTTAGGGCCATGTTCTACAACAATAATAGTTATTTAGGGTTATGAGTGTCCACTATATGGTATCACCCCACCTAATATTGATATTTGTGATTTTAAAGTGGTAATAGAAGTAACATCATAGTGTTTTTCCCCAAATTTTCACAATTTTGTTTTCTACAAGTATTTTTTCATTTAAATTAGAAATAATGTTCTAGAAATTTTAAAACTCATAGAAAATTCTCACTGTTAGATAAGAAGACTCATTCTTATAGGTGAAGTGAGGGGTTTCCATAATAAATAGGCATAAAAAATTTGTTTATAAAAATTTTATCTTCCATGTACCTTTTGGTATATAGTAAGTGCCTAGGCTTTTTTATTTTTCCATAGGAAGAATTCGATCATTTATAATCTATGATGCACCAATAAGTGGTTAGCCCTATGAAGTTACTCATGGCGTACCTTGGATAAGGTATAGTTGGAGATTATATGGTTCAATCCTTAGAATTTATAACTCTAAATATTTGGTTGAAACTATTAATGGATGAGATCAATAAATTTTCAAGCTACAGACTAGACATAACTTCTAGTAACCCTCCTTATGATATCCCTAGATTTATTGGAGTGATAAAAATAAAGCTTATTTTTTGGAAATGTAGCATCAACATAACCCAGGATTAAATTTAACATTATATAATATTAAAGAAACACAATAAAATTTTTAGAAGGTTTAGATATTATAAAACATTTATTTATACATGGTATAGTATCCAAACAATAAAAGAGCTCAATATATTTTTCACTTATTATCCCAAATTGTTTTTCTCTTCATGTTGATCATTATATTATAATTCCTTACATATAATTAAATAAAACATCCATAATTATGGTTCAACACTCTTATAATATTTTTTTGGATAAGTTAGATGAGGACCTTAAGAAAATGTAGACAACAGTCCTTTATACTTCAAAAATTGTCAAAACAAGACAAGCTAGATCATTGATGAATTTGATAACATAATGATTGGATTAAATTCTAGTTATAATACCATAATAATAAAATAGTGCAAATTAAATCAGTGGGTAGTAGTCTCAAAATATCCCACCACTCTCTAGTTTCCAACAGTGTACAACATGGTTGGATTTTTTGAAATCCATGAGAGATGACCCTTCTAGCTAGTTGTAAAGGCAGATTAGTATTTTTATTTCATTCAAACTCCCATAGATAAAAAAACTCTTGATAGCTTCATTATAATTAGAATATGAAAAATTTCAACAACACCAATGGTTATAAAATACACATATCACTCTCACATGGGATGATTTTGGTAAACACCTCCTTACTCAATTTGACCCTATTTCATATGAGGACTTCACCAGAGCATTGAATAAATTATGGAAAACTCACTTGTCTTTGATTATTAGACATAGTTTTAAAAACTATACAATCAAACAAAAGGAATAGATGAGGATTTTTTTTTAAAATAATCATCAATGGATTGAAATATGACATTCATCTAGAGTTCAATATGCTCAATCCCACTACATTCATGGAAGTAGTTAATTTACCTAAACTAGGTGAGGAAAAACATGCCTCCTAATACTATCCCTATAAGTCACTAGAAATTAAAAAACTCTCATCCATTTTGACCAACACCAAATCAAGACATTTGAGCACCTCAAATCAAGTGTCTGATGAAAGAGGATTTGGTCACTCACTCAAAAAAAGGATTATACTAAAATTTTGATGAAAAATATGTTATAGGCCATAAATGTGTCAAATGAAAAATATTCCTCTTGAATGTTAAGTCACCTTCCATTATTAACATACCAGTTAATTTTGAAGATGACTTAGATGAGGAATAACTAGAAGAGAATGGTCCAAGTGAGGATCCATCCCCCTAAATTTTAGTATAAGCTTTAGCAGGGATCACAAGTCATCAAATTATGAAAGTATTGGAGAACTTCAAGGTGCATGACCTAAATATCCTTATTAAATATTGAATCACTTATAACTTCATTGATCCTCAAATGCCCAATAAGGAATATTGTTATGAGTATTCATGCAATATATTTGAGGTGATGATATCCAATGGATGCACATTAGATTGTAAAGTAAAAGTTCATAATGTCAAAGTTTTGATGAGTGATTAAAATAAAAACCTATAAATTTTGTCTTATCCTTAGGTGGGTGTGACATCATTTTAGGAGCTCAATGGCTTTACTCATTAGGACCCATAATATGGAACTCATATGTATTATGGATGCAATTCATAATCATAAGGAAAAAATACACTCTTTAAGGATTTAAAGTATGATTCACTCAGTTTATTATTTTTGTCCACATGGCTAATCTAGTAAAAAGGGGTTCTTTGGGGGGTGTGCCTCAAATTTGTGTTGTATATAAAGACATTAGTAGAAATGAAAAAATTTAAATTGATAATCCATAAGCACTCTTATGTGTTTATATAATTTCAAGGATTGAATCCATAATGCTCACATGATCACATAATACCGCTCATGTTTGGCATCCATCTACCAAGCATTTCACCATATTAATAACCACACATGCAAAAAAAATTGATAAGATGGTGTAGGACTTTATTCAAGGGGGGTGTGATTTGGTAAAATGTTAGCCCATATTCCTCACTTGTGCTCCTGATTTGGAATAAGGATGTATCTTTGAGGTTATGCATGTATTTTAGGGAGCTAAACATACTCACAATCAAGGACAAACTTCCCATTTTAGTGATTAACAAATTACTATATGAATTACACTGATCCTGATTTATATTTAAGTTAGATATGAAATATGGATACCATTAGATTTAATTAAAAGAAGAGGATATCCTTGAGACAATATTTTGAACTTAAGACAACCACTATGAGTTATTAGAGATTAAATTTGGCCTTACAAATGCTCCTTCAACATTCTAAAACCTAATGAGCTATATTTTTTGACCCTAACTTCAAAAATTCATTTTGGTGTTCTTTGATGACATTATGGTATACAATAAAACATGGAAATAAAATCTACTACACTTAGACCAAATTCTATAGACCCTTGTTGACCATCATCTATGAAAAATGCTTCATGTACTATTTTAGTACTATAGAGGTTGAATACCTTGGGCATATTGTCTAAGTGGATAGGGTTAAAGTGGATCCCAAGAAAATTGAGGATATGAAAAATTTTACAAAACCTAAAACCCTTAAAATTATTTAAGGATTTTTAGGTCTCATTGTCTATTACCACAAGCTAATTAAAGACTATGTTAAAATTAACACTCCCTTGAATATCGTGTTATCTAAGAATGTTTTTGCCTAGTCTGTCCTAGTAGAAAGTGCCTTTTTGGATTTCAAATAAGCCATGAGTACCACATGTGTTAGACATACCAAAATCTCTAAACTTTTCATCATTGAAAATGATGATTTAGGGATATAAATTGGTATTGTTGATCCAACAAGGGAGACCCTTGGACTTTACTAAAAAAGAATTGATAGGTAAGAATCTAAAAAATACACATATGAGAAATAAATGTTGGCCATTCTCTATTATGTAACTCACTGGTGACCATATCTTTTGGGGAACCATTTATGCATTAATATAGACCACCATAACTTGAAGCACTTATAAAGCATCAACTCTGGCATAAGTCTAAATGGACAAAAAAATCCATCTAATGGTATACTCATAATTATTGTCTCTAATTTTGATCTCACCTTTACCAATAATATTTATCAAAAACTATTTAAATTGTAAATAATTCAAATGTGAATGAGCTAGACATATCGCCAACAAACTAATGGTAAGATAAACATTGTCAATAAGTGTTTGGAGACTTACCTACATTATTTTGCTTTAGAGTAACATACTCACTCAACTAAATTGATAATTGTTATTGAATGGTGGTATAACACTTCTTATTGCATCACCACCAATCTTACACTATATGAAGCTATGTATGGCTATCCACCACCATCTCCCACATCCTTCCTTTTAGGATGTTCTAATTATTAAGTAGTCAACTCAAATCTAAGCCATTAAGATACTTTACTTTATACTCTGATAGACAAATTAATATAGTCTCAGAATTGTATGAAGAAACAAACATATCAACACCATATATAGCACTTATTTACCATATGTCCATCTATATAAGTATACTTCCTTGAAGATCAAAGGCATTTATGCTTTAACTCCTAAATTATATGGACCTTACTGAAAATTACAATAAGTCAAGAATGTTGCATAAAAATTAGACCTATCTCCAAAATAGACTTTGGTTCAAGGATGATGGATATCTCTTCATCAAACTTAGGGAGTGTCATTTAGACCTGAACATGTTGTCTAAAGACCTTAGAATTTGACACATGAAAGATTAGATGACACATATACACTCAATTTTCAGCCAAACCATCATTCATTTTATGGTCCAATGATGAGGTATGCAACCTGAAGATGTCACTTGGAAACCTCTCTAACATCTTTATTTGTAGTTCCCATAGTTCAATCTTTGAGGATAAACCTTTTGAAATAAGGAGGGCATGTCAAGACCATCTAATATTATTTTTGAATTATAATAGTCTTAGCTAGTTAATTAAATTAGACATCCCTTTTTATATAAGGCCAACCCTTGAGTAATAATAATAGTTAGTAATTAACCTGGGTGCCTTGGTAAGGTTGACCCTTGAGTATTATGGTTAGGGTTGTAAGAATATTAGGTTCAGGGTTGCAACGATATTAGGGTCAAGATTGTAATGCCCATATATTGATATTGTAAGGAAGGAAACACATTCACCATATATTTTTTAATTTGAACTCTACTTTTTAAGGAGCTTTCCCCTCAAATAGAGTTGTGATATTTGAATATAAGTAAATTTTTCAAATATTTCTTAGTTCATTGAGTAATTTTCTATTTTCACATATTGTTATTCTATTTGGTTTACAAGAAAATGTTTAGAGAAGAAGCACAAACTAATAGAAATCAATAATTATACTAATAATATTTAATTTAAATTGATAATTGATAATTATATAAACATCCTAGAAACATTCAATTTAACAACTAATAAATATCAAAGGGCCATTTGCTAAATATCTACACATACATTATCTTTTAAAATGAAACCATGATATAACAAATACTAAATAAAAATCATTACATTCCATCATGACTAGTATCATCACATTCAATCATGATTAGTGTTTTGCATATTGTTCTAGCATAACATGTTTACATGCAAGTCCTCATTAAATGTAAAAATATAATAAAAATAAATTATTCATAAAACATGAAATTTTTTTATCAATTACAATTGACATAACATTTTGTAAACCTATAAATATACATACTCAAAATTATAAATTATTTAAAATGAAATTTGTTAAATATTTTTATAAAAAATGATTTTATTATATATATTTTTTAGAAATATATTTTATTTTATATTAAAAATGGATAATGATTGTGAAATCATGTAGCTATTGATTCTGGGTCTTTCTACAGAATTCATCATCGAGGATAGAAATATTTGAAGTTAAAACTTGATTGATATATAAAATTAAGTCTCAATAGAAATAGAGCAAGTGGGGAATTGTTCAACCGCTAAGAGGAAGAAAATGGATACCGTAGAATAAAGGTTAATAAATAAATAAAGTAGTTTTAAATAATCATTTAATATATTAATTAACAAATTAATTAAATAATTGAATAATTGTCAAACAATCATTAATTATTGTTTGATTTGGTATTTTTAATGTCTTGGTTTAATTTTTAAATGAAATGCATTCACATATGGTTAAGTTTAAATCCATCATCCTTGTTTAAGTTCTTAAGCCCTTTTAAATTACAATTGTTTTTTTGAATCTTTAATCCCTTTATCGTCTTGTCAAAGTGAGAATTTTGATATCCTCAATGTGGATAGGATGTTTTGTTAAATACTCATGCAATATTAATGTGAATTTATTTATATTTTCTTATTATGAATTATATGTGTGCTCCTTAATTTTTGCTTACAATGATCAGTGATTAACACCATTATAAGGAATAACACAAGAACAAGGTATTTCATAAACACTTTTCTTGAGTTTGGGTTCCCCCCAATATTTTACACTTCTAGATAAATTTATGATGGTCTTGATGAGTTTGAAGAAAAATGTAGTGCTCTTATTTTTTAGGTTTTTTGCCTTGAACATAAGGTAAGAAGCAATTTTTTGCCCCACTATATTCTTCACTCCTATGGAATATTCTAACTTTATTATCCTTCCAACGTAAAAAAATATTAGGACTCTTATAAATAGTGTATTTAGTAATCTGACATATTTTTAAGGATGGCATTGTGACTCCTCTCTAATATATGTTAACATGTATGTCTTTTTTATATAAAATTTCTTCAAGAGGGAACCATCTAATATGTGTGTGGTAAGTACGTCAAGGAACTCAACTTCCATGTTTGATTTTATATGATCAAATTATGGATTAAGGTGGATAGAAATTTAACCAACGTGTATTTTTTATGATTTTATCTCACATTAGTGTCATCTATAAAACAATACTTCCTTTTAGGTTTCAAGGGAAGTTTTTAACAATAAAAAAGAGTGACTTCTTTTAAATCTTATAAAAAATATCTCACTCTAAAAGTTATATTAGTAAATTGTGTTATAATTGATGTTAAGTTTATAAATTTATGGTTCCAATGTGTAGACAACTAAATTAGGTCATGATTACTTGGTCATGCCAATTTTATCTCTTTTACACTTTAATTTACGTGTACACTTAATTTGGACCTATTTTGACACCTTAACCTATTCTAAGCACTTATGAAGACTTTTTTCATGTCATTCATCATCCTAGAAATGTTCTATTATCTAAAAATAGCCATAATCATATGTTTAGATGGACCCATATCCAAAACATAACACATTTCCTTAAGGGTCAAAACCACCCAGTCTAGGTCATGATTGTTAAATAGTCTTAACCCCTACATGATGTTTATGGCCCTTACCTTTTGATGGTCATATTTCAAATTTAAACCCTCCCTTGTGTCATTTTCCAAGTTTTTAGGCTTCCAAATGTGTGATTTACCCTTTTTTATTTCTATAAAATAACATTCAAGGCACTCATTATTCAACTTGGAAATTTCAATATAAAGGCACAATTACACTATTGAACATTGAGAAAAAGTCCCTATTATTTCCAATTCTAATTCTAAACATTAAAATCAGTCCTTAGCCAAGTCAAAAGACTTTTCACTCAACCTAAAGAAAATCATGATCAATTATTTGAGCCATTTATAGATGTTTACACATATTCAAATGAGCAAAATTACACAAAGCACTTTAGGTGGGAGAAATAAGTGTGTTTGAATTCCCTCTTTAAAGTATTGGATATGTACACAATGTTTATTCATATTTAGGGTGATTAGGGTCAACTCAACCTACTTACAGTCCACCTTTTTATATTTATAGGTTTTCAATCATTACAAGCCTTATTAGGGTTTTAACCTTCCAAAAGTTATTTGTAGTTCTTCCACACATACTCAAAGATTAAATTTGCATACATAGACCTAAATCCGTTTGTCACACATGATTGTGACCTAAATTTATAGTTTTATGTAAAGGGTCTAAAACATCATGTTTGGGTCAAGAATGTCAAATGGTTCTGACCTTAATTGTATGGTTTTGACCTTATTCTTCTGCCACCTTCAATTTTTAGGTTTTTATGGGGGATATTCCTACTTATTCCAATATTATGTCAATCAAACACAGTTAGCAAAAGACTAGAAACAAATAAGTTTATCATTTACTTTCATATTTAGGCTTGTTTGTGTTCATTTTATTTCATCTATTCAATCATTTACATTAAATTTACTATTCAAAAGTACATTTTATGTATTATGCCTTATTTTATTTCATTTAACAGAATTAGGGTTAATTATCATATTAATTTAAATTTAAATAAACATTTGGTGAACATGTTTATTGATAAAGTATTATCAAACCCTAAGTTTCCATTAGGGTTCCAATATTCTAGGGTTTCAAAAAAAAATCCTAGGGTTAAGATAAATTCATGAATATCTAACACCAAAATAATTTCCTTTCAAACTTGGATCTAAATCTAAGACTAAAATCATTTTATTTTGACCTCAGACATAATAGTTGACACTCAAAACATCTTATTTTTATCGTGGATGATATAGGATACTAAAATTATATTCTTTTTATATTTAATTTTATAATAATTTACTATTCTCCATACACAAAAAACTTTCTTTTGTTTCTAGGATTCTTTTTTGTTTTTGCTTATAAAATATTTTTCATGTTATTTTTCTATGCCACCTAAGAAAAAATCTTCTCATATTCCTTAAAGGAAAAATGATAGGTTAAGTGGGGCCCATATTGAACATATTAAAATCCCTTTGGCCACTGTAAAAATGGATTCTAATAATGTACAAATTAGTTCTTATTTTGATGAACAAATTTCTCATGAATATTTTCAAGAAGATATGAGCATAATGAACAAGGTAATTAAAATGATGTCAATGCATAAGAAACCCATGAAGGTTTAAATAGGATCCATTCTGATGAAATCAATGGTGTAGATCAACTACAAATAAAATATTTATCTAGTTTAAAAAGGACTCCATCAAATGCCAAAATATATACCAAAAGTAATTGAAATCCTTTTAGTTTCTAAAAGTGCACAAAAAAAACCTCTAATTCATATTATTAAACCACCAAAGGTTTTTCTACTACTATAATTGATACTATTATTAAATCTACACCTTTAAACTTGGGTTAAACACAAACATTACAACAGACATCCATGCCCATGTGTAACAAACTAACTAACATGGGGCCTTTCATTACTACACACTACATCATCTACTTTGCCTAATACACAATCCCTCAACCAAACAATTGAATTTTTTCAAGATAAGGTGTTGCAATTAGATCAAGTGATGTGTGTCATCAATCTCTTCATTTATATCAACTCAACTTGGTTGATGTCATGTCAAATCAGGGTAGGTGTTCAATGGTAGTCAATAGTAAGGTGTCGAAGATAATAACTAACAATTATCTTTTTTTTGGGGGGGAGGGGGAGTTATGGATCGTTTATCCCTAAATTTATATTCTAATTTTTTGAATTGAAATATATCTAATTACTTGAAAGGAAAACACTTTAATATAGAACTAAAATTCTAACAAGAGAAGTAAACACACTTGCTTTGAAAATAAACACACTTTTACTTATAAAAAAAATCGTTTGGAAATGAACACACTTGTTGATAAAGGAAAACACGCATTAATCTATTTGATAAATTGAAATGGTTTTTAGAAGTAAATGCTTAGAAAGGAAATGCTATAATTTAAAATACAAAAGTGTCTTAAAATACAAACATACACACACAAAGACCTGTAGGTTATATCAAATCACCCTTTTAACACAAAAAATTAATTAACAATCATATAAAACATAAAATACAATAAAAGAATTATGGTTCCTCAATTAAGTGGCCCTTTCTCTCCCTTAGAATAGGATGTAGATCACACTTAGTCTTTCATGAACATCACATTTTAATTAACTTGAGAAAATGTTAACAAATCTAGAAAATACTTCAATATCTCTACTTAATCTCATTTTCTCTTTGTCTTTATTACTGAATACTAACTACTAATCAACCAGGAGACATTGGTTATATTTCCCAATGTCTTTACAATAGCTAACCAAAATAGTTATTCCCTAACAAGATTGCAAACTACATCTAATTTATTTACAAAATTGAAAATAAGTTACAACCTCTTTCCATATTTTAAGATGAATGGTGGAAGAGATGCATAGGTTTACATGTAGAGATATTTGACTATTTATATTTACAATATATTCAGTTATAGTTATGTATGATCTAATAACTAATTTACAAAATATTCATAGTGATGCCTTTACAAAACATTACTATACATATAATGTCTATAAATAAGACTACTATATGTTATAAGTTTCCCCATAAATATAGAATTGACTCAAAATGGTCTATAAGGTTATTGATCAAACATGCATGATACCAAAACATCATCTAATGAGCTTTGTGTCTAGCTTGGGTCACTTTTGAGGTATATAAACCCACTCTGGAGCTAGACTAGTGGACTCCAGAGTTAGATTGGCAAACTTTAGAGCTAAACTCGTAGACTCTAGAGCTATACTAGTGGACTTTGGATCTAGTATGGAAGACTCCAAAGCTAAACTGATAGACTTTGGATCTAGTCTGAGTTTCTCTATAGTGTTATTCAATGGTCTTCAAATGGTTTTCTCATTCTCTAAAATCATATTATTTATTCATAATGTGTTTATGCAACTTGTACATATAAAACTAATCGCTTTTCATACAAAGGGTTAGACCATAGTGGTGAAACAAGAAACATTCACTCACACATACTTACCAAGATAAACATATTCATTTTTTTAATTTAGATTAGAAACAAGCTATAAAATTCACATTCAAATCCATTAAGAGGGAGATTAATAAGATAAAAATAAGGCCATTACCTAGATATAATGAGCCATTCTATAGACTTATCATTCCCTCACTCTTTACTTCTTATAGGATAATTGACTCAAAATGGTTTATCAAGTTATTGATCAAACATGCATGATACCAAAACATCCTCTAATGAGCTTTGTGTCTAGCTTGGGTCACATTTGAGCTAGACTAACCCACTCTAGATCTAGATTAGTGGACTCTAGAGTTAGATTGGTAGACTTCAGAGCTAAACTCGTAGACTCTAGAGCTATACTAGTGAACTCTGGATCTAGTATGGAAGACTCTAAAGCTAAACTGATAGACTTTGGATCTAGTCTAAGTTGCTCTATAGTGTTCTTCAATGGTCTTCAAATGGTTTTCTCATTTGATAAAATCATATTATTTATTCATAATGTGTTTATGCAACTTGTACATATAAAATTGATGGCTTTTTCATACAAAGGGTTAGACCATAGTGGTGAAACAAGCAACATTCACTCACACATACTTACCAAGATAAATGTATTCATTTTTTAATTTAGATTAGAAACAAGTTATAAAATGCACATTCAAATCCATTAAGAGGGAGATTAATAAGATAAAAATAAGGCCATTACTTGGATATAATGAGCCATTCTATGGACTCATCATTTCCTCACTCTTTACTTCTTGTAAGACCTCTTGCAAGTTACTGCCTTACATATTCATGATCAAGAAATTTCCTTTCCAAATTGTGGAAAATATCATAAACATCATAGTATGTGTCCCAATTATTCTCCAATGGGTCACTAAACCTTTTATGACTCCACAAGAGTGCTCTCTATTTTTCAAACTACTCAACAAACTGATGTGCCATATTTTTCCATGGAGACTTAGGGATAAGGGTAAGTGGAGATATAAATCTCATACATATCCACTCCTTACCATATATCTAACTAATTTATTGAATTATCTAAAAAACAAATATAGCTCTTATGAGAATCCATCTAAGGTTGGTAAGTGAAATCATCTCCATTTGCTTCAATTGGATATTCAAGGTATCCCATCTTATATCAAAGGTAGTCACTATTTTAGTAAAATGGTGTTGCATAAATTCTTAAAAATTTGTGGTACTCTACTAAAAAACTTGTGGGTAATGTTCCCTAAATGTTGGCTAGTATACAATGTTTCTAAATAGTATAATTTTCTCTTTTACATTAGGAAATTGAACTCTCATACGAAGGCCCATAGTTTTTACTTGCTCAAAATATTCATCATCTTTCATGCTCCATGTAATTTGGTTTTTTAGAGTATAAGTGTAATCTCTAAGCTAATATTATCCTACAAATAGATTGATCAAGAAAGGATACAAATGACCTAAGATAAAAACACACAAAAAAAATTCACACAATAAATTATGTTGATCTAGGTTACTAGTCTAATAAGCTTCTATGAATTGGTTTTCATCCTCCAAGTCATGAGGTAGTCCACAATAAATTATTAGTAATTTATGTTGAGAGGTGTATTGACATATCCAACAATAGGTGGGGGTTGTTAATCCTCGTCTCTCCTGAAAGGATACTTGCATGAACAAATATCCCTAAAGTCTTGGTTACCAAGTTTGGTATGTATGATAACCCATAGCTCATTGTGACCATTCCATATCAAGGGTATTTGGTGAATATTTTATAAAAATTAGTATGCATTATAAATGTAGAGCTTATGCCTAGAGAACTAGTATACTGATTTAACTATGTGAATGCAACTGATTCAAACATGTTTATAATATGGAAGATTCAATAGTGAAAAAGCATCTATAAATAAAGGAACATGCAATCAATATAAATCATAGATTTAGATTGAAACTCAAAAACTAAACTAACAAATTTGATAAAATAAAAATAAAAAGAGATAAGGGCATGGAGAAAAGAGAAGAAAGATCCCACTTTCTAATGGAGAAAAGTCTAATTATGTCAAGTAGACAAATCCCTGGATAAACGAATCCTTAGTTGAGTTAGACCTAGCACAACTCCAACTAAGGATGGTGCTAGAGTTTTTAAAATGAATTAGCATAGCCAATAAGGAAATCAGGGTCACCATATACATATGCAGACTAAGTCTATCAAATGACAGAGCTTTTAGATAAAGATATTTCCTTTGAATGGATCAATTACGAGTTCATAAAATACTCATGTGATTTATAGACATGGCTTCCAAATAATCTCAACTTGGAAAACTAATCTTGAAAGTAGAAAAAATACATAAAATAAAGTGATTAGTCTTCTACTTTAATGCCAAGACTAAAATGAGCCAGCCAAGCATAGTCTCACTAATACAAAAAAAATAGCCTTTATGACAACAAGGAGTTAATATTATATAGATAATTAAGTCAATGGAGTTCAAATTAAAATTCACCCACTAATGGGGTAGATACAAAAATCATCAATATGATTGGAAGATGCAATTGAGGAGGTAGCTTGAGATCTTTGACATACTAGAGGTGTGTGCAAGTTTTGTGTATTTAACACCATGCCTCGATTGAATGTTATCAAATAAAATTATTTGTGATTGCATCAATATTTCTATCCACCCACATTATAATCATTCAAAAACATACCTATGATAATTAGAAGCCATGCCTCTTTAAGGCAGATATTTATATTTTGTTCTCTATGCATGATCCTAATACACACATAATGCCTTGATTAATTCCACCAAATAGACTTGCATTAAATTCCATTTATTATCATTTTTGAGTGAGGAACCATCTACAATTGATTCTAAAAATCAAATTGAATGTGTATTCCTTTCTTAGGTTTTGAAATTTTTGATGGTTAGAAAAGCCATCAACTTTAAACTAGTGTCTTACTAACATGGATGCTAGTGTGTATTTTATTCATTGGGTCATGTTATGTGGCTACTCCATTCTCTTATAATGCTCAAATAGAGATTTACATGTTTTGACTAAGTTTTGACTATGACATATCAAGATCATGTAACATAATGCAATATCACTCACCCAAAACATTGATGGGTTTCAAAGTTGTATGGACTACTACAGGGTAACAGGTTATTAGGGTCATGCCATGTGATAGCAATCTATTTATATGCTCACTTAAATGTTTTTACATTATACATATTTGATTGGAGTAGTGGGTCACTAGGATTTTTCCACTTTGAAGCATACCATTGATTCATTTACTGGTCAATTTTTTCTAAGTTAGAGGTTGCTAGGTAAATCCTTTTGAATCATTTAAGTCCCACATAATGGTGGAAAGATTTCATATGGCTCTAGGAAAAATTTCAAATAAATTGACTAAGTCCTATGGATTTAAAATTTAACACATGATTTTGGGTAACTTTATAAAATTGACGAAGTCTTTAATGCTCTTCTGAGTGGGCTTGAGCTATCAGGAACCATGGGAGATCATCATGTGGTGTTGAGATTAACTTAAGCACCTATGATCAAAATAAACAAAGGTCTATTTAAGAACTTCAAATTTATAAAATTAAATGACTAAATCTTTTCAACTAAAAATGACTAAGACAAACGCTAAAAAATAACTAAGGCAAGAAGCTGAAAAGGCATGAAAGCTTAAAACCTAGCACAAAAAGGAGACCCAATTTCATCAATTTAAAGCCAATTTTTTCCATTTTATCAAAAAGTGACTAAGTTAAAAAAATAAGACTCTATAAGTATTTAGTCATTTAATTCAAAATGAAGCAGAAATGAACTAAATTACTCAATAAAGATATAAAATAGTTAGATAATTTACATAAATCCAAAATGAAATGGTCTAAAAAATAAGTTATTAAATGTGTTTCAAAACAAAATCATGGAGATAAACCAAGACTTAATAGAGTCATGCAAATTCAGATGTTTAATTAATGTAGTCCTAGATGTGATTTCAATGCCAAGTATTTATGATGAAAATTTATTATTATTCAAGCTTGGCTTAAACAATGAAGCACATTCAAACTCTAAATCTCCACATCTAGCAAAAATGCAATTCCAAGAATGTTGTTTTAAACAAGAAACCACCAATGAACTCTTAAAAGATATAAGAGTAGGATCCAGAGTAAAAGAGGGTCCCTATTTTCAATTTGAAAATGGGGTGTGTTGTACAAAAAATAATAGTTTCCATCTAAGGAACTATTCATGAAGGAAAATACTATAGGCTAAGGCAGGTCTCCTACAGGGTAAAATTTTATCTCCCAAATCACATGCTACGTAGAGGGTAAACTCTAATTTTTCCCTGTATTTTTTTCTTCTTCAATTTATATCCTTAATTTTTTATCTTGAGCCTCTTTAATTCTTTACAAGTTTCATTCCAAATGGTCATGATGTCCTAATAAGACAATTGTGTTTGAATCTCTTGGTCTTCTTGTGTTTTTGGCCAATTCACTTTTAATTTCAAGGACACAATCTCATTATCTTTATGCAAATATTAAATCTTAGTTTTTTATAATTCCTTTTGTAAATATGAGATAGTGCCTTCCTTAGCTTATAGCTTCATTCTAAGGAATACAATTATTTCCTCTTACTGTCTTATAGTAGCTTCAAATTTGGATAAGATTAGAGCTTGTTGTACTTGTTCATCTTCATCATGGATAGAGGAGTGAGTTTATTTTATCTCTATGATTAGAATTTTTACTTTATCCTTTGTTTGAGATGAAGAATATAGATGGTATTCCTCAACGGCTTCTTCAAATGTTTTTATCATGGTTACAAATTCTTCAATATTGAATGGGGGTTCATCTCTCATTTATTCTTCTACATATTTTTCTTCAATCCCTAGAGTCTCAATAAGATGACATTGATTTATACTACCAAGGATCTCTAAAACATCCCTTTCTTTATTATCTTCCTCCTCTAATATAAGTCTTCTTCTTCTTTTTGGGAGAGGTATTGACCTAGACTCCTCCCTTGGAGTCTTTCTTCTTGAACTTATCCTCAGGATATTGGTTGATGCTACCCTTGGATTTAGTCTTTATTAATCATAGATCTCTAAAATATGAGCTTGGATAGTGGTTGGTTTCAGGGTTTCCTTATATCTAGGTTTAGGTGTCCCTATTTTTAACCTTTTTTCCTTCCCTACCTTTAGAGTTGGATATTCACTATAAGTTCCTTATTTTAAATGAGATCTTGGTGTAAGGAAGGAATAGAGAGGTCTTATTATTGTTTCATATTTCTTCTTTATCTTTTTTCATAGTAATGCATCCCAAGTAAATTTTCCATCTTGTGTTTTCATGAAATGATGTTGGTAAATGAGTTGAATAAGTCAATGATGCAAGATGGAAGCAATCCCTTGCACATACTTTTTTTCCATGACTTGAATGGCCCCATGCATAAATTTAGGAAAATTCACCCTTAATTATAGCTTATGAAGTCCTTATTTGAGGTGGTAAGGATTTTCATTGCATCATATCCAAGAGAACTATATTTCCCATCATAAGTGAAATATTTTATCACCCAAAATATAGTTATTTTCTAGGGTTTCGGTAGACTCTCTCTCTTGATTCCCTTAGAAACTCCTTTAGGGTTGATAATTATCTCCTTTATAAATTGATAATTATATCAAGGACACATTCTTTATTTATTAAATATTTGGATCAAGTCCTTGAAGGTGGACCTACCTACAATCCTAATTCTTTCACTTGGAATCCCTCACAGCGCACTAATAGCTTGGTTAGTTATTGGAATTTTGACCCCTCTCACCTTAGTATGAACGCTCTTGAGGTTAATGATAAATTATTTGATAATCCATTCATCATGTCCTTATAATTTCTTTATAAACTCCAGCCATCCTACTTCTTCAAATATGGTGGCCTTTGCTTCATCCTCAAGAAACAAATGTGCATATTACGGCTTGGAATTCTTCTTTTGCCTCATCTTCTATGGCTTCTAATTTGTAGATGTTTTGACACTTGAACATTAATATGAAGAGCTCTTTGTATATGTGGAATTGGTTCCTAGATATAATAAAATGTCTTCTTGATATGAACAATTATTTTAAAAGAAACGTGGGATGGTTAAGGCAAACCTTCATTAAATTTCCCTTGACTTTGGGCAAATTGTGAAGCTCAAAATAATTATTAGATATGAATGTTTGAGGGAAGAAAAGATAATCATTTATTCATGTGGAGATATTGGGAAGCACATCAAATCATTTGGTGTCCTTTTCCTCATGTGATCTTGTGCCATCATATTTTCCCAATGAATTTTTGTAGGTGCCTTGACTTGACATCCTCATTATTACTCTTTTCCAAAAATAATTTTCCCACATGATTGCTTATGTCATATAATCATGGTGACATTATTTCACTTTTTTCACTTGAGATACATCATAATTTATACCTTTCCTTGAAAAAGACATTTTTACTTTTTGAAATGACCTTTTAATGAACCCTTTTTTATGGCATATTTACATTTTGGAAAAATATCTTTTCAAAAATGGATAAATGTGACATTATGTCCTAATTTTAATCGTACATAGAAAAATAAAGTACAAAATACATTAACTCGGCTATGATGTAGTCTCTAACTACTTAGGGTACTACCTGTCTTGTGATAAATACCACATTAGTGAGTTGAAAATAGCATATACAACATACATAAACATTAATTTTTGTACTTTATTCCTTGAAAAGTTGTCATTTTTAGTTTTTAAATTTTCATCCCCTTTTTATATTTTTATATTTTTATATTTCTTTTCTTTTCTAACGTTTTGGAAAGAGGACTGCCATTTACTGGTTTTCAATCCTCCTCCTTTGTTAGGCTTTCAAATCTCATCATTTGACTATAATAGTAGAACAAGGTTCTCCCATGTATCCAAATTCATCTTGATACTAAATTTGCTTGATGAATTCCTCTTTTTTTGGAGGTTTATGATAAATTCTTTGCCTATGTCCATTGATTAAGAGTGTTATTTTATTCCCATCAATGGGTGGAGTCTAAATTGATCCATTGTCAAATATATTTACCATTTGATAGGGTCTCAACCATCTAGTACAAATCTTTATTTTAAAATTTTGGTACTTTGAATCAAATAACAAAGCCCAATCTCCTTCCTTAAATTTCCTCTATTTGATGTGAGTGTCATGTCATTATTTCCTTTGATATTGCAAGAGCTCAATTTATTGTAAATATTCCAATCCCATCTCATCAAGTTCATTGAGATAAAGAATCATATCTCTATGTGCTTCATCCAAATGGATGCCCACTTATGTTGCTATCCTCAAGGTCTGCAATTTAATCTCTATCAGAAGCAAGGGCTTCTTGCCAAACACAAGCTCATATGGTGAGAAACCTGTGGTGTTTTTCCCTGTAGTATTATAAACCCATACTATGTTAGATAACTTTATTGCCCAATATTTTCTACTGATGCTAACTATATTGGTCAGGATATTCTCTATCTCCCCATTAGTGACCTTAATTTGATCATTATCTTATGGATGATATGGTGATGATTTTATATGGGTAATCTAATACTATTATGTGAAGGCTTTAATCATATTATGTATGAATTGAGGCCTTTGATTAGATATTATGTCCCTTGGTGCTCTAAACCACTGCAAGATCTTATAATACAAAAAGTTAGAAATTAGTTCTTCTCTTACAAAGGGTAGAGCTTGGATTACTACCCATTTAGTGACATAGTTTGTGCATACAAGGAGGTATTCCTTTCCCTAGGATGATGGATAAATAGAACCAATAAAATCAAGTCCCCATTTCTCAAAAGGTCCTATAACCACTTGAGTATGGAGAGGCATTTCATTAGAGAAGGTAGGTTTCCCCATCCTTTCAGGAAAGGATCACACTACCATACATATTTTTTCACATTTTTGTGAAGTGAAGGCTAATATTATCCAACTCCAAGGATCTTGTGAATAGTCCTTTTGGATGAATATTGTCCTCCGCCTTTTTCATCATGCTAGGCTTTTATAATTTCATAGATCTCATCCTCTCTTACACGCCTATGAAGTACTAATTCAGGTCCACATTTAAACAAAACACCATTAAGCCATTTAAAATGAGCACTATTCCTAACCCAACATTTTCTTTATTTATTTGTAAAATCATAAGGAAATTTTCCTATGGCTAAATAGTTTTCCATGTCAGCAGACTATGGTGAGTGTGCTAAAACTGTGAATAGATTTTAATTTAGAAATTTGTCTTCAACTAGTTCATCTTCACCTAAAACATTCAACGTTAATATAAAATTAGTGACTGCATAAAAAAATTTAGTCTTATCAATAATTTTAATGTCAAATTCTTGCAAGAGGATTAGCCACCTGATGACCCTACCTCCTATGACTAGTTTATTCATCAAGTATCTTATGATTGATTGGTTTGTGTAAAAAAAAAACATATCTAGTGATGGAACTTGTTCATGGAATATATGATAGCTAAGAATTATTTTTCATTAGTGGTATAATTTTTTTCAATAGGATTTAGATTCTTGCTAATATAGTAAATAGCATACATCTTTCCTTCCTCATTTTTTATCCAATTACTACCCCCATAACATTGTTATAGGCATATGTATGTATGTGGAAGAGTTAATCCCAATTAGTAACTCTTAAAATTAGATAAAAGAATAGTTTCTCTTTAATTGACTCAAAATCCCATTGACACTTATCAGTCCACAAAAAATCACTAGTAAGCAAAGAAAACACAAGTGTAATAATTTTACTAAGGTCCTCTATAAAATGTATATAGTACCCTAAATATCCTAGAAAAATTTTGATATCAATTTGATTTTCAGGTACAGGCAGGCTAGAGATGACTTAATCTTTTTGGGATAAACTTGTATTCCCTGGGTTGAGAAGTGATGACCTAGAACAATTCCTTGATCAACCATCATTAGGCATTTCTCATGGCTCAAGGATAATTGATATGGATCACACCTATTCAATAATCTATCTAAATTATTTAAGGCTTTATCAAAATAATCACCATGTACCATAAAATTATTCATATAAATTTCTACATAGTCATTGGTTAAATTAGCAAAAATAACTAAAACTACCCTCTGAAAGGTAGCTAGTGCATTACATAGACCAAAGGATAACACTCTATATTCAAATGTTATTCAAGAACATGTAAAATTTATTTTATCCTAGTATTTTAGGGTTATTCTTATCTAATTATAACCACTAAACCCATCTATGAAGGATAAGTACTTCTTTTTAGCTAGGTTATCCAAAACTTGGTTTATAAAGGGCAAAGGGAAATAGTCTTTCATAGTCACCTTATAATGCTCTTTATAATTTATGCATATTTTCCCCTAGCCATTTTTCTTTGGTAATATCACCAAGTGGTGAGACCCATTGACTATTTGATATTGGGTAAATTAATGTCACTTGTAATAGATTTTATATCTCTATTTTAATCATGTCTCTTAATGTTGGGTTAATTCTCCTTTGTATTTATCTAACTGGTTTGGTGTTCTCTATGTAGATATTATGGGTGCATATACTTGGATGAATTTCCTTCATGTCACTATATTCCCATGAAAATACTTTTCTATGGCTCCTTAAGATATCAAAGACCTTTATTTTTTGCTCATTGTTTAACCAACTATTTATGCTTAACATTTTTCATGATTAGACAACTATTTACTTGGTTTCAGTATAAATGAAATTAACCTACATATATTCACTCATCAAAGAGTTAAAAGGACATGGATGTGGAAGGATCATATGGAAGGTGATTATGTATTTGAAAAAAGACTACCCTTTTGAGATTACCCCTACTAATGGACACTAGAAGGCTATTAAAAATGTATCCTAACTATCTTGTGTCCACTTAATGATTCTTTCTTGGAAGGGTGTGTGGTCATACCTCTCATCAAGAGTGGATTCTAGGATAATTGGGTGACCACAAGATGGTACATTATAATCCAAATCTAGACTGGTAGACTATATAGCCATACTATCACACTCAAAGCCAAACTAGTGGTCTTTGTATCTAGACTAGCATGTTCTAGAGCTAGATTGATGGACTTCAAAGCCAAACTAGTGGGCTTTGGAGCCATACTGGTGGTATCTAAAAATAGACTAGAATACTCCAAAGCTAGACTAGTGGAATTTATATCTAGACTAATGGACTCTGGATACAGACTGATGGACTTTGAAGCTAGATTAGTGGTCTCCAAAGCTAGACTAGTGGAATTTGAAGCCAAACTGGGCTCTTCAATACCTCTTATCAATTCTCCATCTATCTCTTTTACATGGTTTTTAATTTCTACCATGGCCAATGAGGACATACTATTACTGTTTACTATGGTTCATCTACCTATACATGATTTGAAGAGTCTAGAGATGGATTGGCAAGTGGGTACAAGTAAATTAGTTTTACTTTTACCCCATTAAAATGGTCATGTCTCTTGACCTATAATCTATAAGTCTACTAGTGTAATAATCCATGGTCTTCCAAATATCAATGGGTATCCTATTTTTTTACTCTTACATTGGAGTGTCATGAAATATATAGGGTATTCCCATGATTCCACTATTACAAATATGTCATATATGGTTCCTTTGGGTTTAGCAATTGACTAGTCTACCATTTGTAGGACTGTATAAATAGGTTTTACCCCTATAAGGGACAATACTTTTAAAATGTTTGTTGTCATTACATTGATGGTAGCTCCAAAGTCTAATAACACATTGGGTGTTTATTTCCTTCCTATAGTCACAATAATGACTAGATTTCCAAGGTCTCCATACTTAGGCAGAATTAATTTCCCTTCCAATAAATTATTAAGTTTACCATCCACCTATTTTGTTTTAGTATATTGCCTTCTTCTCCCTAGAGTTTTTATACATAGTCCTTTGATGACTTTATTTAGTTTTGAAATGTATTTTATGGGTTGTAACAATGGTATTTCACTATTTAGTTTTCTCAACTCTTGGATTAAACTATATTCACTTATATTTCTAGCCTCCTAGAGCCATTTTGGGAAATAAATGGTTAAAGGAACTTTACTAGTTTCTTTGAGCCTTTCTTTTTTCTCATTAGGTTTTTCTTTTTTCTCATTAGGTTTTTCTTTGATTGGCTCAATAGGGAGATCCAATTTTTTGTTTGGGACATTAGTTATGGTAATTGGACTACCATTTAGTGTCTTTCATGATATCAACTGGACATTTTTATATTCAATAGCACCAACCCTTAAGGTTCATTCTTACTCAGTCCCATAGACAGGAGTTGCTTGTCTATTTTTCAGATTTACTACTTCTTATACAAGTAATTGGGGCTGAGTCACTTATTCAATTTATGGAAGTTTATTGGTAAGGGGAGGCATGCTATTGTGGAAACTTACTCTACTTATTAAAGGTTTGTTGGGGACCCATTTTTGGTTTGCCCATTGTTTTTGATTGGCTTGAGGCATCCACATTTTTTAATGAGGCTAGGATGGGACATCCATGGTTGTGGTGCCCATTCTGGTGGACCCCATGTTGGTGGTCTACATGCCTATGGGGGTTTTTATCCATCCCATGAAATCAATCATGGGTTAGAAGGAGCTCTACCAATAAAATTGTTATTATTTTAATTGTGGTAAAATTTGTTCCCTTGTCTTTGTATCTAATTGAGCTCTTTTATTTATTGGGTATCTTGTTTTAGCTAGTTTTTTAGAGTTGATAGGACAACATATTTTTTGGTATCATGATAATTTGTATCACATATACCACACATGTTTGTCCTATCAAGAGATAAATCTCTAAGTGCATGTTTCAATATTTAGACAATACATGGCTAGTGGTCTAATAGTGGCATTAGTTTTTCTTGTAAACCATCTAGTCTGGTGTTTGATTGTACCAAAATGTCTATTTTAGATTTGAAAATTGTATATGAGTTGTCAAACATCATTTTTTCCCTTTCCTATTTTCATTTTCTTTACACTAACCTTGTTGTTGAATAATTATTGCATAGTTTAGCTATATCATTGATTGTGTTAGGAAATGATTAGTCCCTACATTAATTTTTGAATATTGTAATGTGTATTATTACATGAATAATAATTCACTTTTAAATATATCTGGGTAGAATATATTTGGTTGTTGTAATATTGTTACAAAAATATTATAAATATAGATTAGTTATTAGAATATATTATTTGGTTAGATATATTATTGTATGTTACAACAATATTACACATATAAGTTTGTGCATATTCATAGGGATATGAGGAGAGATTTATGGTGATACAATTTACCCTATTTATATGAAAGCTATTCTTATATATTTTTAAATGCCTAAATAAATATGTGATGGAAAATATAATAGAGTGTGATTAAATATTATCTCTATATGTATTTTCCATTATTTATATGTTAATTATATGTAGATATAAATCAATCTCATTATCTGGTATCACAGCAGGATTCTCTAATGAAAGATTAGAAGAAAATAAGGGTAGTTAATTTATTCTACGACCCTGTGTATGAGAGACAATAATATGTGAGGAGAGTTTGTTGTAGATTAAATTTGTTGCTAGTATAAAATTAGTGGTATGTGAGTTTTTTGTCTAGTCTTGGAGGGTAGTAAAGACTCTATAGTTTTTCACTTGGGTGTGTTCCATTCAGATGGATAATAATTCATTTAAATATAAGCCTTTGTGTAATTGTATTTTCTATAGTTTTGATGCCAGACATTATCTACATCATCTTTGTACATGAGAAAAACTATCAAATTTGTTAAATGGTATCAAGGGTTAAATTTTAAGTTTTACATTGGTTGTATTACATTCTACATCTATAAACCTGTTATTTAAATCCAACGTATCATATTAGATAGTTCTCTACTCGAAGGTTCTCTTAGTATCTTCAAATTTTAATAGAGATATCTTAACACATGTTGACTATTCTTTTATCATATGCTATGCAATAGCTATAACTCTACACTTCTTTAGGTTGTGAGTGTCATTCCATTTAAATCAAGAAACTCAACTAGATCATGTGCATGGATATGTGGCATTCTCTTTTTAGCTAAGATGTCACATCAATATCTCCATGTTTTTTCTTCAATTAGATATTATTTATCAAATATGCATGTTTTTGTTCTACAATAGACTCGAGCTTTGAATATTAGATCTTATTTTGGATAGTCCTTTGATGAATTCAAAGATTTCAAGCTTCCTACACCAAACGTATTAGACTAGATATGCTTTAGCTACTATTTCACCTATATATGTGTAATTTCATACTTTTTCAATACAATCATACCCTTGTCAAATCAATGCAAATAGGTCTACGATTCTATTCATTAGTTAAGTCATTATTATGAGTTTAGTTATATTGTGGATAGTATATTTAGAAATTAAAGTCAAGACTTCAATGTGTCGATATTGGTGTTTTAGGTTTGGTTAATATTCATATATAATTTGGTTTAATCTTTGGGTTTATAGTTGTGTCAAGTTAGTATGAGTCATATTTTGATTCAAATAAAGTTTGTCAAGTATGTCAATATCATATTTTTATTTATTCATGTGTCATTAAGGAGTCAAAATAAAAATGAGTGTCCTTTATAAGTTAGAGTTTCATTTTTTTAATATGTACAAAAATTCAAATGTCTTTTACTTAACAATTTTGGGAATATTGGAGTCTTATTCCTAGTTTAGTTAAGGGTTTGGAATAAATAAATCATTGAATAATATTGCAATATTTATAGTACTAATTTGTATAATTTACTATGCCTTTTAAAACTTTCTAAAAATAGCAACAATTAAGGAGAAATATAACTTAGCTTAAAACTAGACTGAGACGGCTGAGACAGAGGTTAAAACTGATAGTGTAGGACTGGGATAGTGTCATGAACATGGATCTAGATTTCATTCAATGAAAGGATAAGAACACTAAAAATAGGACACTTCAGAGTCTAGTGCTATAGTGCATGTCCTACCATTATTTTCTAAATTGGTCATAAAGATCTAAGTTTTCTAGGTTTTGTCTATTGTCCTTATATGATCCTACCTATGAAATTTTGGGTCTTGAATGTCAATGGAGCTCTTTTTAAAGTTTATTCAATATTTAAAACCTAGACCTCCATTATGCTTGAATTAAACTTGATAAAGGGGGGTTAGTGTGTGTAAGATGCACTGAATATGTATCCATACCTCTTGTGTGGGCACATTTTCTACATACCAATACTTTGAAGAGGGATCAAGCCATATGTAGTTCTCCCACTTGATGTGATTTGTGTAATAGTGTAATGAGGATGAAAAAATAACAAACTAAGAGTGCTTAAGGTGGTTAGGGATTGGTGTGAGGGTTCAAATAAGTTTACAGCTATGTTGGGTGACTGTATGCAGAGAATAGGGAAATTTACCTTAGTGGTTTACTTGTATTCTTGCTTGCTTAATAAGATTCTATCCCATCCTTTCCTAAATAAATTTTGAATAGACTTTTATAGGGATCTATTGGTCATGGATTAAATGTATTCATGATAGGCTGACATAATGAAGATTAAGAATCAAAAGGAAATGATCATTTGATCTTAAAATGTGATTGGATAGGAGCGTAAAAAATGGGAAACCCTAGGTTCTGTTGTTATATTCCAACCCTAGTGATCTCGTCCTACAGACTCAAGACCTAGGAAGATGTAATTAGCATGAGAAATAGATTCTGGTTGAGATGGAATCGAGTCTCAAAAGTCTATAAGCAAAAAGGTGTTTGAAATGGTTATGAGAGCATGTAAGAAGGTCCTATGGATTGGGTGTCACAAGCCACACTCAAACTACCAATTTAGACATTTTCTATGACTACATTTGCCCTCCCTTTATTTTAATGATGCAACAAAGTGAAATACTAAGATAAAGAAAATGTACCTAAACTCATCTATAAGGGTGAAGCCTATGAAGCTGTGTGATGTTGAGTGTGCGTAGAGAGAACACATCATGAAGTGTAAATCTATAAGGGAAAAAAAAGAGTAGATTGGTTCTTACTAGATATGTTATATCTAAAATAAGAACACATAAAATCTAGATAAGAGAGAGAGGAAGAGAAAAGAATGGATACACCTCATTAGGTATGCAGACCAATACAAAACCTATTATGATGTTGAGTGATGTTGAGTAATGTTGGGTATGTGTTGTACCAATTTTAATATCATGAATGGAGTTGAGTGCTTAATTCCCTAAGAGTGGCTCAAGAATATAAAAGCTAGCCCTTTGGATCCATCATCACCCACTAAGTGAAGCTATGTGATCATGCATGTGTTAATCATTTTTTGGACTATGTGTCCAATCCCTCTAAATAGGTGGCTCAAGAATACAAAGGCTAGCTAGTGCTTTGGCTCCATCGTTTCCCACTAAGTGAAGATATAAACTGATAATGGTATGAATGTGTGTCGTATGATATGGATCTTAAAGCCCATGAATGCTCTAAAACATAATAGTGTGACATGGATAGTTGAATGTGTACTAAAAACTAGGCCAATCTTGGCCACTCTGAAAGGTGGATAATAGGCTTTCATGAAAGCCACTTAAAAATTGAAAACTAGGCTTATATGGAAGCCACTTGAGAATGTGGAGGTTAGGCTTGTATGAAATCCACTCCAAAATGATTCCAACCACCTATAGATGGAATAAGGTATGCAACTACTGAGAATACTTGGATAATATACTAAACTCAAAAATAATAGAAGTCAAATGTGTCATGCACATTGCCCCTAATCACTGATGTCTGTAACATGAATTTTGATCTAGAAGTTACACCAACTACACAATCTAAGACTAGAAGTGAGATCTATCATGCTACACATGATTCCCCCTATATCTAGATTCTCTAAGAAAAAATATACTAAAAATATTGATTATGATGTGAACTATTGCTAACAAAACTATAACTAAACTTACCTTTCTACCTATTTCTAAAAAATATAGGTTTTATGTTATTTGGATAGGAGCACCAAAAATAAGATAGCCTATTGTTTGGCATTGTTGTCCATGTTTATCACTATTGTTCTTTACTGATTTTAATGACTATTCTATAATCATCACTAATTTTTTGGTCTATTCTACCTAGTTTAGGGTTTAGTTGTTATTTTGAGTGTTCTAAAAATTGATTTTTTGACTGATAAGAGCTTTGATCTCTGTGACAAAACCCCTATTTATTGCCCTCTCTTGTAAGGGTATGAATGAAGACCCTACAATGACTATCCTCAAAATAAGAGACTTGTAAGTGTGTTATGCTATGAAATAAATGATATAACAATGATAATCAGAAATATGTCTCAAGGTATAGCATATTTTGTAGTGAAGATTGTTAAATCAATAGGGGTATGCCTAGATAGATATAGAAATGTAATAACATGTGCAATATATTGAACTAAAAATGAAAATTTTGATTAGTTTCTAGTTTTTAAGGAGGTATGGAACATGATGTCCATCATAGCATTCAAGCAAGTAAGATAATGCATGATGTGGATCATAACATTGCAAACAATGGAGAAGCAATAAGCATATAAATAGTGGCCAAGGGGCCAATAAAACAAGGGACATGGACACATGTCACTCAAACTAGAAAGCGAGCATACAAGGCATGTTTAAATGCCACATACACATATAATAGAAAATAAGCAAGGTTGGCATGAGGGCCACAATCGTATAGAAGAGGACAAGCAAAGGACATTGGCAAATGTTCTAAGGCACACACAAGAATAAAAGCAATAGGAACTGGTAAATGCAATCATATCTAGCTACACAAAACAAGAAAGAAAAACATGTAATATGATGTAAATACAATTGTATCTAACTAATCAAAGTAAGAAGTGAAAGTATGCAAGACATGTAGTACAAGACTAGGTATACGATAAGAAATACTTGAGTGTTATATACGAGTGAATGTTCATAGGATAATCTATTTAAGTTAGTAAGTAATGTACATCAACATGATAACTAAAGTGTGTGGTGTAGTAATGACATAACCTGGATGGTGTAGTCATGTAGAAGATGCCCCCAGTGGGTAGATATGTCGATGTATGTCTTGGATGTAAAATTAGGATTCCCTCTCAATGGGTAAACTAAAATAATCAAGGATTTGGATGTCACTGCACACACTCAAATATTATCAATTAAAGCATGGTAATATAACTAAATTGACAAACAATAGCATAAAACATAAAAATCTAAGTCTAACATGGTAGTATAAATGTAAAGCATGGATAATGCATATAATTAAAATGTTTTTGTGTTTTTTGAATTGTTTGAATGTTTTTGGATTTTGAAATATTTGAATTTTTTTGTATTTTTTAAATTTTATATTGTTTTTGGATATTTTGTAATATTTGAATGTTTTTTTATTTTTTATATAAGCTATGTACAATCAATAATAAGGAGACTATGTACAAGTAAGGTTGAGAAGAGATTATAATTACCGATTAATCTCATGAGAGACTCCCTATCATGGTGTCTTGTATCAAGGAGAGGGATCATATGTGATCATGAAACATGATGGAAGGGTTGAGGCTGTGACTCTAAAAGCTATATATGTTGTAAATATTCTAAAATCTCTATAGTGGAAATTGACTATGGGGTCCTCTTATATCTCTGAGAAGTGAATGCAATTATAAGGCTCTTAAGGACCTATATGATAGTAGGAGAAGCTCTCTAAACATATGCCCTATGTGTAGATGCATGAGACCTCAATAATACTACCTTGGGTGTGAACACTATAGTTGGAAATTATCTAGAGTCTTGAAACTATGGTTGCTCTAAAAGAGACCTCTATGGAAGTGTATGAACTCTTTGTGCTGGCAAGAAAGGCCTCAACTATTTGTAGATCTAAATTGGAAGAAGAACTGTAACTGGTGGAGAAGCTAAAATTGGTGACTAAAAAGTAGAATATGGCTCTGAAGTGGGGAGTGGTAACTCATATGTAACTCCGGCAACTATAACAACTTGATTAACATGAATGAATTTCATGCATCTATGAACTATAGAAGATACTACTTAAAGTTTATAAATCCATGGTCGACCAAGTAACATTTCAAAAACTCTTACACTAGGAATAATAGTAAATGGTGTGGCCATATGTGTGGGACAAACTTGTAGATGAATTACAATCTGACCCAATTAAATCTATATGTGCCCACTGAATCTGTTGATAATTGTGTCTATCAAGGTAATATCGTACTCTAAATATCCCAAATGCCGTAGTAATGTCATAGTGCACATGTTCACACTAGATCCATTATTTATGAGAACATTATGAATGGGATGATGATGAATGTAAGATCTGATAAATAATCCATGGTAATCTGAATCATCCTCAAATATCTCATGCTCTAAAGAGGAGATCAAAGTTCTAGCTAGAACTCTAGAATTATACACACCAATCATGTTGCTTAAAGGATGTGTCTCAATTGAAGGCACCTGATATGTAGCTGGTGGGGGATGTGCATGATATGCATGGTGAACACCTAATGTATCCCTTGTATCTTATTTATAATTTTGTGGAAAAGGATTTGAGAAAAAATTTAAATCCTTGTCTTGTGTTTGCTTTGCCTAAGGAGGCTCAACTAGAGTTCCAAGATCAATAACATTTCCATCTATCAAGTGATGTATCTTGTGTTTCAAACTAATGCATCTATTTATTATGTGGCCTTATGCCCTGTGAAAATCATAAAATGCATTCCAATCATATCTCCATGGAAGAGGCTTTGTTGGATCAACTTCACAAATAGGAGGGAGAGATATGATATTACATTCCAATAATTGTTGTAAGACTCTAACTAGAAATATTGGTAGATTGGTAAAAGTTCACCAAGGAAGATTTTATAAAACCACTCTCTAAGTGAGATCTAAAGCTATAATAACTATTGGTTGATTTTGAATTTTTCTATTATTAACCTTTACTTTATATGGGACTTTACTGTTATTCTTATTTGTTGTTTCTGATATGCTTGTGTACTTGAGTTTATCCATTAAAATTAATTTGACTTCCCTTTCCTTTAGTGTATGACATAACTCAGTGAAGGAAGATAACCTTTTGAACATTATTGACTCACGCAAAGATTTTAGAAGAATTTATTTGAAGAGATCTTGTAACTCTTGATTGGCCATGGGGCTAGTCATCTTAGCCAAGATAGTCTTACATCAAAGAACATAATATGTGAGATGCTTATTTGACCTTTATTTTTGTTGTGCAATATAGGAATAGGAAACCTTATCACCACTTTTAATTCTAAAATGAGTGACAAACATGTCGGATAAATGATTTAATGCATTGATTAATTGATTTAGTAGACTATAGAACCATTATAAGGCATAATCCTTTAGACTCCATAGAAATATCTTGGTTAATAGCCAATCATTTGGCACATAATCCAAGCATGTTGTGTGAAAAGTTCTTAATTATGTCTCTAGATCACCCTTTCCATCATATAGAGTGAGTTTGGGTTGAACAAAACTTGGTGGCAAGGGTGTATAAGCAATATGACATGCCAATGGTGTATGAAGTAGAGCAAAAGAATCTAAGGCTTGTGTAGGTCTAAAGGCACCTTGCTCAAGATGTAGCACCTTGGATTGAAGAGATTTTATCTCTTACATAAGTGTATCCACATCAAGTGATAAATATGCAATAGCCATAACTGGTGGTGCCTCATAGGAAGGTTGGGCTGCTATAGGGGGTTGTTGATACATAGTTGCCCCTGTAGTGTCATTTGCAACTAGTTGCTCTGAAGGAATGGAAGACTCAACTTGTTTAGAATTTTTAATTTCCATGATAGATTGTAAGATAACAGTATGATCTTGGAGCTATTCCCTGAGTCTTTCTCTAAAACTTTGTAGAATCAAGTCTTTGTTGAGGACAACATCATTATCAATAATAGGTGGGAGTAGATCAAGAACCTAATGTGGTGGGTCATGAACATTGGTGTTTGTATCATCATTTTTATTCCCATACTGCTCATTTTCAAAAGTATCCTCATAAAATTTAGTTTAATCTAGATGTGTAAGATCTATAGTAGGAAGTTGAACTAGTTGTTTATCCATGGTATATGGTCGAGTTGAAATAATCTGGGTGAATTCAGGAGAGTTTCCACTAAGTCTTACACTTCATCTCAAAGGAAAAGATGCAAGGAGCTTAGGTGGCATAATGAAACAACTTGAATATGAAAGAAAACATTAAACAAATATTATTTTAACAGCAAATTAGAATATGCATAAAAAGGATATGAATGTTCACAACTATGTAAGGTGATACCTCAAAAGCATGGGACCTACTATATGCAACTAGGGTTTGAAATAAAAATGATTTTTAAAATTACTATGGTAAATTTTAAATATTAAATAGGAAATAATTATTTAAATATGTAGGAAAAATTATAAAATATTGGAAAAAATTAGAAGGAATTTTCCCTAGGGTTTTTAGGATTTTTGTGCATAAATAAATTAAGTCAGGTTCACCAAATGATTTAACAATTTTATGAATATTAGAGTCTTATTCCTAATTTAGTTAAGAGTATAGAATAAATAAATTAGTAAATAATATTAAAAATAATTAGAGTATTGATTTATATAATTTATTGTGCCTTTTAAACCTTTCTAAAAATAATAATAATTAAGGAGAAATGCAACTTAGCTTAAAACTACACTGAGACAGTTGAGACAAATGTTGAAACTGATTGTGTAGGACTGGGATAGTGTTGTGAACTTGGATCTATCTTTCATTTAGTGAAATGTGTTGTCCCTAAAAAATGACTCCTCATTTTTTTAGACAACATATGACTATTTTGGTCCTGCATGGCCAAAATTGTCCCTCCCCTTTCCAAAAATTTGTTCTGAATATTCAATTTTGTCATTTTCTCAACTTTTTGGTAAAAGGATTAGCAGGTTCATCAAAGGGTCTATCGGAAAGCATAAAAACAAAATCTTGAACCGTTGAACCGTTGAACCTTGAACCATTTTGGTTCATCAATTTAATGGGTTCAATGTTTAATCAGTTCAACACGTCGGGTTCAAAGGTTCAAAGGCCGCCTTAGTTAAGAAAAGAAGCACACACAAAAGAAAGAGTTAGGCAAATCTTGCCAAGTGTTGACGGTCGAGCCCCACTAAACTTTGTTTCTATGAATTGGCGAATATTGCCACATGTCCCTCTTAAAGCTTGTTGGGAGCCTCCAAGTGTCAATATCTGCAGTCTCTTCCCTTAGCTTCACTATTTCGAGCAAAGACCATGGTGGGCCCATGGATGAGTGACTAAATGAAGCAGAACATGCCAAGTGTCTGCATTTATGTGACTAACAAATGTATTCAGACCACGCCATGTGTCCCTTGCAGATATCGATAGAGGCTGACAAGTGTCATTATTTGCGAGAGCCTGACTGAGCCCCAAACATTTTTATGATGTCATAAAGGCCCGAGAAGGCAGATGCTGCCAAGTGTCAATAGTGGAAGATGCCATGTGTCCTCACCTGTTCTTGCAAAAGATGCCACATGGCACTAGTTCAAAGAGCATAAGGTGCCATGTGTCAAAGGAAAGGGGAACTCACAATACAAAGGCACATATGGAGCCAAGGAAAGGTTTCCTTCATACAAATTGTCTAAAGGAATTCCTTCAGACATTTTGCTTGAAGGAAATAAAAGGGATGACATCCCACCTAAGAATCAAAGCCTGAAGGCCACTTAGAAGACAACAAAGGGCATGTTCCCTTTGGAAAAGGGTTTGAGCCTCAGACAGCCGCAGAAGCTACCAAGTGTCACAAGTTGAGACATAGTTTCAAATGAAGCTTCATAGAGCGGAACCTGCCATGTGTCCTGACCCAATGTAGTGGAAGTTGCCATGTGTCTGCATCCATGCCCCCCTAGTTGCTAACCAATTTCAAAGCTTATTTTGATAAGCCTATTTTGAAGCTATGGATGCTGCCATGTGTCCTCACCTGTGTCATAGTGGAAAGCGACCATGGCAAGCGAGAAAGACACAAAGGAGTTGCTAGGAAGCATGACGGGCTCACAAATGTCAAATTTGTCGCAATGAAGTGTCTATTGATTCCAGCAGACTCAAGGCGTAGACTCAAATGCATTTGAAAAGCCTAAGGCTAGACCAAGAGAAGGAAGAGACAAAGAGGGAAACTCAGCGGGAGTTATTTCTAGTAGGTGGAGAAATTCACCAAGTAGATATTTGGGGCCTACAAAAATTGAAAGCACCGTCTATTTGTCCCCTATGAGATAAAGGCAGAATAGATAGTTGCAAGACTAAGTAGGTGATGGAATTAGAGATTCAGGCTTGGGAGGAGGCACTAGAGATGAATTGACATGCCACAGTCAAGGCAGGTGCCCTGCTCAAGCATGGCCCTTCCTGACAAGACTAGAATGCATCTAAGGCATTGAATGTGCTGAATGGGTCACTCCATGGGACAAAGTGCCAAGCCTCCCTCAGGCCTCTATATAATGTAATCTCTTGTATCATTTGAAAGTGAGACCTTCCCCTTACTAGAAGTGAAACTCTACCTGAATTGAAAGGCATTACTGAGACTTTGAGCTCAGATTGTAATTCATATTTCTTTGATTGAATGAGAAAGCAAATTACTTGCAGACTTTGTGTTGTTATAGCTTGTGCTACTTTAGGATATTGTTCTTATGTCTATCTTCTAAAATCATTCTTATTTATTTGATTTAACAAGCAGGACTAGTGGAGGTGATAAGGAAGGTGTCCTCAAGCCAACTACTTTTAGACTTTGTGATGTCATAGTTGTCTTCAGTGTGTGTTTTTCTTTCATGTTTCTATGTAAAGGACCTTGGGATGACTTTGTGCCCCCATTGTTCTTCATATTTCACTCTTGGGTAGTCGAGGTGGAGACTTTGCACTACATTTCAGGCTATTGGTTACTCTACACCCTTTTATCACCTGTTACCAAAAAGATTCATGTTGCCTGCAAGAACAAGCACTTCTGAAAGAAGAGAAGTGCCTTCTATCACTTCACTAGAATTTCTACTATCCAGGAAGGGATCTAGATCTTGGTTGAATGTTACTTCTGAAAGAAGAGAAGTACCTTCACCAATCACCCAAGATTTCTCCTCTGTCTGTGAGCATCATCTCTGAAAGAAGAGAGATGGATGATGTATTCTACCCCCGTGTCTTACTTTTTGCTTATATATATAGTATATAGCCTCTGCATATTTAATAGGGAACCTCCCCTTGATGAGAGGAGAGATTTGTCCCCTTTGGATGTGGTAAACCTGCAACATTGGATGACCCATCTCCCTATGCTATGGTGATAGGAACTATTTTGGTCACCAGTTAGCTGGCTAACAAAATATTCACCCAATAGTTTTTGGCGACTCCACTGGGGACACAATAATTTTGTGCAATTTGGAACTTCAAGTTTCAGATTGAAACATCCCCTGTGTCTTACCCATAATCATTATAACCCTTATCCATTATAGACTCTGGCAACTCCATTCCATGTCTTACCCATTATCATTATAGCCTTACCATCTTCCTCCACTTCCATTATTTTATCTGGTCTACAAAACCAGAGCTGTTGGAAAAGAGTGCACAGTTTGAAGCCACAAGCCTCAAGCTGAAGCAGGGCCAGTTCTTTTCCATTTTTGTTATGCAATCTGGCCACTCCACCCAGATTTGTTATCCCTATTTTACATAATTAAATCATGGTAGTTCGAGGCCCCTGGGGTAATTCTTTTGGTCCACTTAATTTGAGTCCACCCCTACATGAGCTTCCACATAGTTCAAGGAAAAATTTCCCCAAATTCTTTGGTGATGGGATAGTTTACCCTAATGAACACATTGTAGCCTTCAGCATAGCCTGTGGTGTTATAGGGGTGGAATTTGAAGATGTGGCAGTCAAGCTATTCGTGGAGACACTACAAGGCACTGCTATAGACTGGTTCTACCATCTGCAAGCTAGATTAGTGACTGACTGGGATACACTCAAAGACAAATTTGAAGCCAAGTTCAAGCCTACAGAGGATGTGCATGCTTTGTTGGCCCAGCTCACTCAAATGAAGAAGGAACCTCATGAGCCTATGAGGGATTTTATTATCAGGTTCAACAAGCTGAGGCATAGGATTCCCATGGTCGCCTAGTTGACACCTCATAATCTCATGTGCTTCTTCATCAACTCACAGCTGCCTGAAGTGAGTTTTTTATTGAGACGAGCTAGACACATAGACCTTGAGGTTACTAAAGACTTGGCTACTGAGCTAGAAGATGACCTTATCTTGGCAATAAAGATAAGGAGAGATCCTAATAGAGGTATATCCTCTTCATCTTCTGAGTACCCACCTTTAGCCACCACTGATCAAATGGTGCAAAAGATGGAAAATGAATTGCTAACCTTGAAAAGGCAAATGGCCCAAAGTATGTCTGCTCCTCCTAATCAAGATATTCCAAGGAGGACATTCCCTAATCATCCATATCAAGGAAATGCTGCCAAAATTCAAGGGAAACCAAATCATCTTCCTCCCCCATAGAGGAACCTTGCCCTTGAAACACCTCCAAAAAACTCAGTAGTTGGATATCTGGAAACAGAACATGTTTCCTATTTCCAACCTGAGTTCAAGCAAGCAAATGGCATTAATCTCTTTAGGTAGGATCTAGAAGAATCAACTGGTGACTCCCACATTAGTTTCCTAAATTTCTAGGATGAATGTAGAAGTGAAGGTGAAGCAGTCAAAGGATCATATGTAGTATTCACCAGGTCTGAGAATCAGTCAGCCCAGCAAGCTGATAAAGAGAAGATAGAGGAGCAACCCCAACCAGAAATTTCAATTGTTGAGCAGAGAACCACTCTTTCTTTCCAATCAAAGGACCTAGTGATTGCCAAAGAAGTAAGTACATCGAACATCTTTGCACCTTTTACTTCAAATTCATAGGCCAGTCCTCCCACCCCTCCTATAAACCAAAAGGAAGAACTCCCATCCCCTGTGCCTAGTCCAACCCAGCCATTTGACATAATTGATCATGTCAAATGTGTCAAGACCCAAATGGTGACCCCTGCAGCCCAAATTTTGTTTGAGTCTTTAGGCATGGATGAAATAGCAAAATAATTGGTGGAGTGCGGCATAAGTGCAGAAGAACCCTCCCCTCCAAATGAAGAAGAATATGATATATCTAAGGGGGACAATCAAGACATGTGCTAGGCTGAGCTATCAAAATAGCAAATTATGGTACTAGGCTATGCTACTGCCCATCAAAATTAGGAAAATGAACTCTTTGCTAGGAGAGCAAAGATTTGTGGTTTTTGGACCAAAAGTCAAGTCTTGCTTTGGGGCAAGAAGAGAAGAAAACCAAGGGGAAGATACAGAAAAGTGGTTTCCTGGTGGAGAGTTCCATTCACTCATCACCGATTGTGGGGACAAAATGGTTTCCTACTAGTTTATCAGGGCAGGATGCCATTATCATTGTCTCATAATGGGCGGCATCTGAAGCGCTTCAAATCTTGAGGCATCAGATAAGCTCATTTGTACATATGTATATTTGTATAGTATTTAGTTCTATTTTGTGCCTTTTGTCTTCATTTTTGTCACCTTTCTTTTTGGATAGCATGACTCTGTAGCCCAATGGCACACTTCAAGGCACCAAAGATTCTAGTTTCTACTCCCCTCAGCTATTCTGAGTTGTTATCTAAAGGAAGTTCCCCAATAGGAGCCAGCTATTGTCCCTGAAAAATGACTCCTCATTTTTTTAGACAACGTATGACTATTTTGGTCTTACATGGCCAAAATTGTCCCTCCCCTTTCCAAAAAATTGTTCTAAACATTCAATTTTGTCATTTTCTCAACTTTTTGGTAAAAGGATTAGCAGGTTCAATCGGTTCATCAAAGGGTATGTCGGCAAGCATCAAAACAAAAGCTTGAACCATTGAACCATTGAACCTTGAACCATTTTGGTTCATTGGTTCGACGGGTTCAATATTCAATTAGTTTAACACGCTGGGTTCAAAGGTTCAAAGGATGCCTTAGTTAAGAAAAGAAGCACGTGTAAAAGAAAGAGTCAGGCAGATGCTACCAAGTGTCGACGGTCGAGCCCCACTAAACTTTGTTTCTATGAATTGGCAGATATTGCCATGTGTCCCTCTTGAAGCTTGTTGGGAGCCTCCAAGTGTCAATATCCACAGTCTCTTCCCTTAGCTTCACTATTTCAAGCAAAGACCATGGTGGGCCTAGGGACGAGTGACTAAATGAAGCAAAATGTGCCAAGTGTCTGCATCTATGTGACTAACAGATATATTCAGATCGTGCCACATGTCCCTTGCAGAGATCGATGGAGGCCAACAAGTGTCATCATCCATGAGAGCCTGATTGAGCCCCAAACATTTCTACAATGTTGTAAAGGCCTGAGAAGGCAAATGCTACCAAGTGTCAACAATAGAAGATGCCATGTGTCTTCACCTGTTCCTACAGAAGATGCCACATGGCACTTGTTCAAAGAGTAAAAGGTGCCACGTGTCAAAGGAAAGGGGCACTCACAATACAAAGGCACATATGGAGCCAAGGAAAGGTTTCTTTTGGATGAATTGTCTAAAGGAATTCCTTCAGACACTTTGCCTGAAGGAAATAAAAGGGACGACAACCCACCTAAGAATCAAAGCCCAAAGGCCACTAAGAAGACACTGAAGGGCATGTTCCCTTTAGAAAAGGGTTTGAGCCTCAGAGGACTATGGAAGCTGCCAAGTGTCACAAGTTGAGACATAGTTTAGAATGAAGCTTCATAGAGTGGAACCCACTGCGTGTCTCGACCCAATACAATGGAAGCTACCACGTGTCTGCATCTGCGCCCACCCAATCGCTAACCAGTTTCAAAGCTTATTTTGATAAGCCTATTTCAAAGTTGTGGATGCCACCACGTGTTCTCACTTACATCACAGTAAAAAGTGACCATGGCAAGTGAGAAAGACACAAAGGAGTTACTAAGAATCATGATGGGCCCGTAAATGTCAAATTTGTCATAATGAAATGTCTGTTGATTCTAGCAGAATCAAGGTGCAGACCTGAATGCATTTGAAAAGCCTAAGGATAAACCAAGAGAAGGAAGAGACAAAGAGGGAAACTCAGTGAGAGTTATTTCTAGTAGGTGGAGTAGTTCATTGGGTAGATATTTGGGGCCTACAAACATTTAAAGTGCCATTTATTTGTCCCTTATGAGATAAAGGCAGAATAGATAGTTGCGCAGCTAAGTAGGTGATGGAATTAGAGATTCAGGCTTGAGAGGAGGCACTAGAGATGAATTGACATTCCACAGTCAAGACAACTGCCCTACTCCAGCATGGCCCTTCCTGACAAGACCATAATGCATCCAAGGCATTGAATGCATCGAATGGGTCACTCTATGGGACAAAGTGCCAAGCCTCCCTTAGGCCTCTATATAATGTAATCTCTTGTATCATTTCAAAGTGAGACCTTCCCCTTACCAAAAGTGAAACTTTGCCTGAATTAAAAGACATTACTGAGACTTTGAGCTCAAATTGTAATTCATATTTCTTTGATTAAATGAGAAAGCAAGTTACTTGCAGACTTTGTGTTGTTATAGCTTGTGCTACTTTAGGAGATTGTTCTTATGTCTGTCTTCTAAAATCATTCTTATTTATTTGATTTAACAAGCAAGACTAGTGGAGGTGATAAGGAAGGTGTCCTAAAGCCAACTACTTTCAGACTTTATGCTGTCATAGTTGTCTTCAGTGTGTGTTTTTTTTTATGTTTCTGTGTAAAGGACCTTGTGATGACTTTGTGCCCCCATTGTTCTTCGAATTTCACTCTTGGGTAGTCAAGGTGGAGACTTTGCACTACATTTCAAGCTATTGGTTACTCTGTGCCCTTTTGTCACCTATTACCAAAAAGATTCTTGATGCCTACAAGAACAAGCACTTCTGAAAGAAGAGAAGTGCCTTATGTCACTTCACCAAGATTTCTACTATCCAGGAAGGGATATGGCTATTGGCTGAATGTTACTTCTGAAAGAAGAGAAATACCTTCACCAATCACCCAAGATTTCTCCTCTGTCTGTGAGCATCATCTCTGAAAGAAGAGAGATGGATGATGTATTCTACCCCCATGTCTTACTTTCTACTTATATATATAGTATATAGCCTCTGCATATTTAATAGGGAACCTGCCCTTGATGAGAGGAGAGATTTGACCCCTTTGGATGTGGTAAACCTGTAACATTGGATGACCCATCTCCCTATGCTGTGGTGATAGGAACTATTTTGGTCACCAGTTAGCTGGCCGACAAAATATTCACCCAACAAAATGATAGGAGCATTGAAAATAAGACACTTCAAAGTTTGATGTTATAATTTAGGTCCTACCACTATTGTCCAAACTAGTCACAAAGATCTAAATTTTTTGGATTTTGTCCATTGTCCTTGTATGAGCTTATTTTTGAAATTTTGAGTCCCAAATATCGACGGAGCTCCTTGTAGATATAATTCAATCTTGAAACCCTAGACCTTAATTATGCTTGAATAAAACTTGAGAAAGGGGGGTTTGTGTGTGTAAGATGCATTAAACGTGTATCCACACCCCTTGTGTGGGCACACTACCTACATACCAATACTTTGAAGAGGGATCAAGCCATATGTAGTTTTTCCATTTGATGTGCTTTGTACAATAGTGTAATGAGGATACAAAAATTCCAAACTAAGAGTCTTTGAGGTGGTTAAGGACTAGTGTGAGGATTCAAATAAGTTTGTAGCTGTGTTGGGTGATTACATGCAAAAAATAGCAAAATTTGCCTTAGTGGTTTACTTGTATTCTTGCTTGCTTGATAAGATTTTGTCCCATCCTTTTCTAAATGAACTTTAAATGGACTTTTATAGGGATCTATTGGTCATGGGTTAAATGTATTCACACTAGGTTGACATAATGAGGAATAGGAATTAGAAATAAATGGTCATTTGGGCTCAAAATGTGATTAGACAAGAGCATCAAAAATAGGACACCCTTGGGTTTGGTGTTATAGTCCAATCCCAACACTTCTATCCTACAGACTCAAGACTTAGGGGGATGGAATTAGCATAAGAAATAGAGTCTAGCTGAGCTAGAATTAGGTCTTAGAAGTCTATAGATGATCATTTATAATCAAAAAGGTGTCTAGAAGGGTCATGAGAGCATTCAATAAGGTCTTATGGATTGGGTGTCACAAGCCACACTCAATCTACCAATTTAGACATTTTATATGGCTACAGTCTTAAAATTAAGAGTCATTTTTATGTTAATAAAATATATCAAAGTCAAAGATCTCATTTTGTGTATATATGTATTTTTGTTTGTACATGATGTTCAAATTGTGGGGGGGGTGTTATTTGTTAAAAATGGCATGCTATTAAACCTCAATGTAAAATTCATTAAATAATTAGCTTCACCTATTGGAGGTTGGATGACACTAGAAGATGGAGACTTTTTATGCCTCTCATTAGCCACTTATGAAGGGATGCTTCTACTATAGTGGCACATATATATTTTTTATTTTAGCACTTGTTTGTATGTGTGATAAGTAATAGGTATATTTCCTATTTACCCTATATGGATTGGATAAAAGTGTCATGAAATGTGGCACTAGTTGTATAGGAGAGAAGCTAACTACAGAGATCCTTTGACTATCATACTTCTTTATGAATAAAACTAGCCAATGAAATGTTTGTTACATTCATATGGAGTAAATGCAGGATGCATTCTTCACATAATAGTGGTCATGTGCATCAAGATTTAGATAGCAGTATTCAAACCTAAGAGTATACATTGGTAAATGATTTTGTTTGAGCTAGTTCTTGGAGATACATAGTGAAATTTGAATAGATGGTTCTTACTGGTAAGTTTCCACATTGTATAGGTTGATGCAGTTCCCTCATTGAATTGTTGATGGCATATATACATGTTCAAATTTCTCACACTGATTTGATTGATGTGTTCTCGATAGTGAATAGTTGATGAGAGGTTGATGTATTCCTTCTCTACTTTCATTAAGTCCTGTGAAAAATGTTAGGAAATGATTGGTCCTTGCATTATTTTGTGAATATCATAATTTGTATTATTATATGAGTAATAATTCACTTTTAGATATATATGGGTATAATATATTTGGTTTTTGAAATATTGTTACAACAATATTATGAATACAGATTAATTTTTAGAATATATTATTTGGTTAGATATATTATTGTATGTTACAACAATATTATGCATACAGGTTTATGCATATTTATAGGGATATGAGGAGAGATTTTGTGGTGATTCGATTCACCCCATTTATAAAAAATATATTCCTATATATTTATAAATGCTCGAATGAATATGTAGTGGGAAATATAATAGAGTGTGGTTAAATATTATCTATGTGTGTATTCTCCATTATTTTTATGTTAATTATAGGCAGATATGAACTAGTCTCATTAGTTTGCTTATGTTTTTGTTGACAATTTTGACCCTACAGGTTAAAATTACAACCTCTATCATTCATAACTTTGCTTAAATATGCCTTTTGAAGAAGGGGAAGAGGACCATTTTGAGGGGCAGTCTTCAAATTCTGAAGGGACATTACAAGAATTCAAAAGGGTACCAACCCTTTGGGAAAGTTCATCACAAGAATGTTGAAGGACCATTTTTATAAGCCCAAAGGGCATGTCAGAAAAGAAAAGGAATTTACAAAAGTTTGAAGGAATTCCTTTAGATAAATTATCCAAAATAATTCCTTTGAAAGAAAGCTTGCAGGAAAGAAAGGTTCAAATCCTTCAGACATTATATCTGAAGGAAAGAAAGCAATCCATTACAAGAATCTTGAAGGGTATGTGTCCTTCAAGAAGGTACATTACAACAATCATGAAGGGTATGTACCCTTCAAGAAATCTCAAAGGCATAGTTTGAAGGTTCATTGCAAGAATCTCGAAGGGTATGTGCCCTTCGATAAAGTTCAAAATAAAAAATTTGAAGGGTTACTTACCCTTCAAAAGAGACCATTTACAACAAGCCCAAAGGGCACTTCATAGAATAAAGGCAACTACTAGAAGTCTGAAAGGGACATTTCCTTCAAACTTTTTGTCTGAAAAAATTGTTCAAGAGCAGGAATGACACTTGTCTAAAGCTCAAGATAATTCTTATGGATAAATTATTTGTGGGAAAAAAGATAAATACGTGAACAAATTATCCAAAGGAATTCCTTCAAAAGTTTTAAAACAGGGAAAGACATTTGCAAAGGGGCAGAAGAAAGGTCATGGACAAAAGTCCTAAGGAATTCCTTCAAACAAATTATCTGAAATAATTCCTTTGGGAGACTTGGACAAGGAGATAAGTCAAAGGAAAGGAAGAAATAAAATCCAAGAGGAATCTAAGACAAATAGACAGAGGAAAAGTTTTTAGGAATAAATAGAGAAAAGAAACTAGAAAACAAATGCCAAAAGGTACATGTAGGAACATTCAATGACCAATACAAATATCATTTTTTTTGTCTATAGAAAGATCTATAGTTTGAGACTAAAACAAAAAGAATTCCAAATAATAAATGAAATAATCAAATTGACCCAAGACATGCACGACTCTTTCAGTTCTAGAATAGAGACTCGAATGCATGAAAATCTTGAGGAACTTAATGGTGAAAGGATATTTTCAATTGGTCAAAGCTTCATTTGACTATTTTCAAGATCATGTTTCTCCTTAGTTTTCATGCAATCCAAAACTTTCAATGTTTTAGTAGTTCAAACAAATTCTAAGTTCAGCATTAGCATTGATTTCATGCAAAGTAGATTGTTCTCTTATTTCAAGTAGTTCAAGTAGAGTTCTTTATTTGGAAATTGGTGTAGCTTTCCATGTATGGAATAGATTAGTCCAAAATAGGCGCATTGTCCATTTTCAACACCAAGGAGTTTTTATGCAAGACAAAAAACAAGAAAATACAAATCTAGAAGGATTTGTTATCTTGGCATAATGAAAATTGGACTTGGTTAATGTGAGAGTTGACTTCCTCTCTATTTTTAGTGCCAACCTCTTTGTCTATTGTGTATTTTTATATATAAGTTAGATTTTCATCTTTGAATTCTATCCCTCTTCTGGTAAGACAAAATTCTACCAAAAACTAAGTTGTAACCTTTTTCAAATTAATAGAAGGACTATTGTTTTTAAATTCCAGTTGCTATTATAGTGTATTTATGTCATTGATTTGCATAAGTGATAGAGTTTTGTTCCTTGTCAAGTTTTGATTCTTACCTAGTTACTAGCTAGTCAAATTATGTAGGTTATGCTTTATGTTTAAGTGTCTTTTGGTTTGAATTTTAGTGGATGTAAGTGGTTGATTAGTGCCTTCAATTAGGCCTATTCTTTCATTTGCCTCAAGTTTTAGTTATTAGATCAAACCTTTTCATGAAATATTTATGCATATTGGTCAATTGGAGTTGAAAGTTTAGCCTTCTTCTTTTCTAAATCAATGTTTTAGGAGCTCTAATTGAGTGGATCAATCAAAAATATAGGTGTATCACCATCATTAGATAGGATTTTAATTCAAGTTTTTCTATCTTTTCCTTGTAGTTTGTAGCATAGAGCAAAGGTCCTAATTGATACACCAAAGGGAGCTAGCCCTTATAATCTAGAGATTTAATCCACTGATTAGGTCACCCACAACCTAAGATGTTTTATATGTTTCAATAGATTGTGAAGGCTTAAAACTACCTTCACAAGGGTGTAGGTCTGATTGACAATAGTTTTTGGCATGCCTGATGGGACCACGAAGAAATTATTTGCATATCTGAAGAAATTTTATAGCAGAAGAAGATTTCATCTAGTTGTAGAGCTCATAACATCTTTTAGGAAATTCATTCATGCCAAAGGTTACCACAAGGTCAGCAACCAAAGGTACTCCTTTTGAATTTTTATCATACAAAAGATCAAGATTTAGGAGGGCAAAACCATATCCTTAAAAATAGTATTTGCCTCCTAGTCAGCCTATTGTTCTAAGCACTATAATCCCCACTACCCAAATGGCCCTCAAAAATCAAGTGTTTAATCCCACTAAATTTAGCCCAGTTATAGAGGTACCCCACTAAATTAAGCCCAATTTGATGGCATTTCAGTGTCTACCCTCAAGAGTATCCCATTATTCTCATGATAAAATCAAATAACCCCTACTGAGAATATCTAAGATGTTGTTAATCTTTGTTTAGTCTAAAATGTGGTTGAGGATAATGTTTCCATTATATTTTTGGTTGCCTCATTCAAAGGAAAAGCATTGCAGTGGTATAGAAATATGCCACTTAATTCCATCTCTACTTGAGATGAATTAGGTGCAGCCTTAGTCAAGAAATTTGAGGACAAATCTAATCACATATCTTTAGTTGAGAAATTGACCACCATAAAAAGGGCTCTTCATGATTTTATGTCTAATTTTAACCTCAAATTTTAAAATACATGGACCAAAATACATGTGTCGATAAGGGCATCCTCTAAATATGCATTTTTGTACTATTTGAAAGCCCTTAATTATGGCATTAGTGTGATGATAAAGTCAATGGGTGGTACTACCTTGTTAGGTGCTTATGAGATTGTAATAAAGGCAAAAAATAGTTTGATACAAGATAATAAGCTTTTTCTAAGACCTCCAATGCCTATATTTCCATAAATAAGTTCTATAATATCCCCTCAAGTTCCTCAAGTTCCATCCTTGGCTCTTATTCCACCACCTCAAGCTCAAATTGTAGCCCTTACTAGCCAAGTTAGTGAGATAAGAGAGTTGAAAAGCTTGTTACAATATTTTGGGAATGAAATAGTGCATCTCAAAAGGCAACAATGTTAGTCAAATAGGCCCTATCAATAGCAAAATTAGAACACCTATCAGCCTTTCAAAGATCAAAGGCCTCTTTATTAGGGTTTCAAAGAGAATATATCACCTTATCAAGTACAAGAAGCTATAAATCCATCTCAGACATATGATGTGCTTGATCCTAATGCTCTTTCCACTTTAAAAGCCATTATTCCAACCCCACCTCAAAATAAATTTGTTCAGAATTCAAGTTGGCAGCCCTCAAATCTCAATGATGCTCAACAACAAGCCATGGTATCACAGAACATCACCATGCCACAGATGACACAAGAAGAGTTTTATTTTTAAGGAGGTCAATACCAAAATATAGGTTTTGCATCACAAGGGGAGACTCAACAAGTTCAAGGTCTGCTTGATGCCATTAATGTCAATTTTCAAGTAGATGATCATGTTGCTTTTACTCAAAGTGTTGAAACTAACAAATCAACCGATCAAGTTGTAGTTGTAACTAGAGATAAAAAAGAGTCATTGAAGAGGCTCAAGAGGTGACCAATACTTCAAATACTCTTATATTTGTTTCTAAAAGTACAAAATAGTAGCTTGTTGTCCCTATATCATAGAAAAATTAGAATATAGAGGTTAGTAAGGTTCATCAACTACCTCTAGTTTGTGAACAGCCAGTGCTTCAAAAAGAATAGCCAAAGGTTAGTGGATCTCATTTTAGTATATTAGATCAGATGAAGAATTTTAACATTGTCATTAACATGTGGGATTCTCTTTCCATTCTAGGATAAAAGGATAAGCTCATCCAAGATCTTTCAGTCTTGAATTGTCTCTAAAACTGGTTGAGAAAGAAGGGGTTGTCTTAGCTAATTTGGATCAACCAACTAAGCAACAGGTAAAACAAGAAAATAATATGGAAAATGTGGACAAAACTCAAGTAAAATCAAATAAAAATCCTCCTTTTTACCTTTCTTTCATATTAGGTGATACTTTGGTTCATAATTTTATGGTGGATAGTGGAGCTAGTAGTACAGTCATGTCTAAATAGATTACAGACAAGCTTGGACTTGTGTATGAGTCAAATAATAAAGGGATATTAAAATTGGATGGGTCACCAACAAAGATAGTAGGCAACATCAAGGATCTAAAATTGACATTACACACATGTCCCAATGTTACTATTCAATAGGATGTTGTTATGGTAGACTTGCCTCCCTACCTTGCTATGTGCCTTTCAAGGGATTTCACCTCAAATATTGGGGGATATTTATCAATTGATTGGACTTATTTTCTATTTAGAATTAGGTATGGTACCAAGGTAACAATTTATTTTGAGCCTATTGCATGTTTTCATATGGATCCATATATACCAAGTGTTATGAATACTAACTGTATCATCTCAGATGATGTGCTAGAAATTAGTGATGTAGAAAAGGAATCACATTTGGATGGAGTTCCATATTTTTTTCTTGATGAGTGGGATTATACCTTGCATGAGCATGATCCTTATAATCTAATTGAATAATAAGGTCTTGGTGTGTAATACCTTCATGAGAATGATGCACCAATTCCAACCATGGTCAAAGAAGATGAATCTAATGAAAGTTTGTGTAAATTGTACTTTGATGGATCAAAGAATAAGTATCGAACTAGAGATAGAATGATGTTGGTTTCTCTAAAAAACAAAGGTATTTATCTTCTATTAAATTTTAGTTTATCTATTCAAATAATGTTATTGAGTATGAAGCACTAGTTCATGGTTTGCAGTGGGCTAGGAAGATGAAAGTCAATTCCTTGCAAGTTTTTGGAGATAGTGATCTTTTAGTCCACCAAGTAAGAGGGTTGAATGTATATAAAAATTTGTTGCTTAGATCTTACAAGCATAGAATTTGGGATTTATTTAAATATTTTTAGGCTTTTAACATTCAATCAATACCAAGAGATAAGAATAAACATGTTGATAGGTTAATTGTTGTTGGGGAACAATTTAGTATCCTAGTTGATGTAAAAAATGAAAAAATAATAATCACATATAAAGGTGGTTGTAAGACCTTCTATTCCAAATAATCATGAGAATTGGTAGGTTTTTGAAGATGAAAATTAAATCATGAGATTCTTGTAAAAAGAGGCTGAGCTTTCTTCAAGAAACTAGTCAAAGCAGTTACAGCCATATGGTGATCAGATTGTGAAATTAAAAATGAATAAGTTATCCAAAGGATTGGTCACACTTAAGAAGATTTTCAGTGGAGACGATGAGCTTAAAAAAGAGAAGTCATCCTTGTCAATAAAGGAAGATCACTATGCCAATATAGAGATTGAAACTAGTAAGGTTTTGAAATTGGGAAAGGTATGTACTCCTTCACAAAAGAAATATTTCATTGAGTTATGCACAAGTTTTGCTGATATATTTGCATGGAAGTATAGTGATCTCAAAGGTTTTGATCCAAGTTTGGCTCAACACACTATTGAGCTAGAGGAGGAAACTAAACCAGTGAGACAAAGACAAAGGCCCATCAATTCAAAGCATGAGCCTTTGATGAGAGCTAAGATTCACAAGATCATAGAATCAACCATTATATTTCCAATCAAGCACTTAACTTGGATGTAAAATCTTGTTCCAGTATGAAATGAAAATGGTGAGATTCATTTGTGTGTTGACTTTCATGATTTGAATAGGTCTTCACTTAAATATCACTGTCCATTTCCATCAATGGAATAAAATTTATAACTTGTTGTAGATTCAAAAAAAAAGTCTCTGTTGGATGGATATAGTGACTACAATCAAAGTTTGGTCAAAGAAGACCAATTTAAGACAGCCTTCACAACTAAGTCGGGGACATTTGCATATAAAAATATGCCATTTGGCTTGTCTAATACTAGATAAACCTTTTGGGGAGGCATGGATATGGCATTCTAAGGCCTTATTAATAGTTTTGTACTTATTTATTTGGATGATATAATAGTGTTCTAAAAGAATGCAGAAGATCACATGGTTCATCTCAAGCAAGTGTTCGAAAGGTGTAGGCAATTGGGGATATCTCTAAATCCCAAAAAGTGTGTTTTTTTAGTTCATAAAGGTAATCTTCTTGTACATGTTATTTCAAAGCATGGTTTAAGCATAGATTCTAAAAATATTGACACTATTCTTATACTTTTCTTGCCTAAGCACAAAAAGGCTATGCAAAGCTTCTTTGGGAAATCGACTTCATAAGGAGATACATTTTAGATTTTTCCATTTTAGCTAAGCCACTTATAGCCATGGTAAATAAAAATTAGAACTTCAATTGGTCCAAATATGGAATAAGAGGTTTTGAGGATATTAATAAGGCCATAGCTAGTGTTTTTATGATTATAAATCCATATTTCATGAAAGATTTTATTTTATACACTTATGCTAACATGGACACCATTTTAGGCATTCTTATGCAGCAGAATCATGAGCCCTTGGAGAAACCAATAGATTTATATAGCCAAGGCCTGGAAGAGTATGAAATAAGGTATTCTTTTATTGAAAATCATGTACTTTCAGTCATAAGATCTCTTAATAAATTTAGATACTTGTTTTCTAACAATAAGATACACCTAATGGTTGCCCATCCAAGCATCAAAGAGTTTCGTTTGAACAAGGATATAAATGAGAAGAGAGATGGTTGGATAACCAAGGTAATGGAATATGACATGGAAATTAAGGTCACAAAGTTGGCTAGAGGCAAAAGATTGTGTGAGCATCTAGCACAAGACTTGCAAGAGGCTAATGAGCTTGTTTTGGTATTAAATGATGAAGAGGTTGTAACTGGTCATACCTCACCTTCCAATTGGTTTCATGAATTGGTAATATATCTCCAAGATGTTATTTATCCCTCTCATCTCAGTACTTCAAAGAGAAGATATTTTAGATTGTAATCAATTCCATTTTTGCTTGTTGATGGTGTTTTGTTCAAGAAAGATATTAATGGCATGTTGCTAAGATGTATAGAGCCAAGCCAAACTTAGAGATTGCTTGAAGAATCATATGATGGACATGGTGGAGGAAATTTTTCCACAATAAATACAGCTCTTAAGATCATGAGATGTGGGTATTATTGTCCTACTATATTTAGTGATTGCCATGTATGGGTTATAAAGTGCAAACAGTGTGTTATATTTGTAAGAAAAGTCAAGTTTATAGCCTTACCTCTTTAGTTAATTGTGGTGGATCAACCCTTTATCCAATGAGGATTGGAATTTATTAACCTCATTAGTCCTCCTTCAATTATAGGGTATAAATGGATTCTAACAGCTACAGATTACTTCACACATTGGATAGAAGCAATAACATTAAAAGACGCAAATGAAACTAATGTTCTTGATTTTTATAAAGGTTTGTTTGCTAGATTTGGATTTTCTTCTACTATTATTTTTGATAATTGAATGGCTTTTGTGGGATCTAATATTAGCCAATGGGCTTTCTAACATGGAATTTATCTCAACACTTCATCGAACTATTATCCACAAGGTAATAGCCTTGTTGAATCTATGAATAAGACCTTTTGAGGATCATAAGGAGGACTATTGAAGACAATCAAAGGTCATGGCATCTCAAATTTAATTAATCTCTATGGGCTGATAATATCACCTATAAAATATCAATATCCAACTCTCTATACAAGCAAGTATATGGTAAGGAAGCAATATTACACATTTCTCTTGAATTTTCTACTTTGGAACTAATGCATCAGTTTGATTTGTTGGAGAATGAGCCTATTGAGATTAGGTATGCTAAGCTTATGGAGTTGGAAGCGACAATAAATTAGTCCATGCTAACCATGGAAATTCATCAAGCATAGGTAAAGAGAACTTTTGACAAGGGAGATTTTTTATGAAGTTTCAAGGAAGAAGATTTGGTCCTTAAGTGGGATGAAGATAGAGCTAAACCAGGAATGCACACCAAGTTTGACTCTCTTTGGAGTGTTCCATACATAATTTATAGCTATAAATCCCACAATGTTTTCCAAATTAAAAATTTGGATGGTCAGAAGCTTCTAATCCTAGTCAATGGGATACATCTAAAACATTGATATTAAAGAGCAAAGCTCCTTATACATAGTTATTTTACTTTCCTCCAAGTATTGTTCATGCACAGTAGTTTCATTCTATTTTGTTCTTATAAGTGCTTGTTTGCACATTTGTTTTTTTAGTTAGTTTTCTCATTTTGTGTTTCCCTTCTTTTGGATGATGAAGGTTACTTCATGTTTGATAAAAAGAGATTTGTAGTCATGGACCAAGTTTACCATTGTTTTATGAGTTCAATATCATATTTATGTTCTGAGTTCTCAAGCATAGCAGGTATGCTTCCTAGTTGAGTCAACAAAATATTGACAATTTTGACCCTTTTATTTGCTTAAACATGCCTTTTGAAGAAGGGGAAGAGGACCATTTTGAGGGGAAATATTCAAAGTCCAAAGGGACATTACAAGAATCTTGAAAGGTACCAACCCTTCAAAAAAATTCATCATAAGAATGTTGAAGGACCATTTTTATAAGCCTAAAGGGCATGTCAAAAAGGAAAAGTACGTTATAAAAGTTTCAAGAAATTCCTTTGGACAAATTGTCTGAAAGAATTCTTTCAGAAGAAAACTTGAGGGAAAGAAAGGTTCAAATCCTTCAAACATTTTGCCTGAAAGAAAGGAAATGGTCAATTACAAGAATCTTGAAGGGTATGTGCCCTTCAAAAAGGTACTTTAAAAAAATATCGAAGGGTATGTACCCTTCAAGAAAGCTCCAAGGCACAGTTTTAAGGTTCATTACAAGAATTCCAAAGGGTATGTGCCCTTTGAGAAAGTTCAAAACAAAAATGCCAAAGGGTTACTTACCCTTTAGAAGAGACCATTTACAACAAGCCCAAAGGGCACTTCATAGAACAAAAGCAATTACAAGAAGTTTGAAAGGGACATTTCCTTCAGACTTTTTATTTGAAGGAATTATCTAAGAGCAGGAATGACACTTGTCTAAAGCCTGAGAGAATTATTATAGACAAATTGTCCATGATAAAAAAGAGAAATACGTGAAAAAATTATCCAAAGGAATTCCTTCAGACAAATTATCCGAAGGAATTCTTTTGGAAGTTTTAAAATAAGGAGTAGAAGAAAGGTCATGAACAAAAGTCTGAAGGAATTATTTTGGACAAATTATCCAAAATAATTCCTTCAGGAGACTTGGACAAGGAGATAAGCCGAAGGAAAGGAAGAAATAAAATCCATGAGGAACCCGAGATAAATATACAGAGGAAAAGTCCATAGGAATAATTAGAGAAAATAAATCAAAAAATGAATGCCAAAGGGTACATGTAAGAACATGTAAAGACCAATAAAGATATCTTTTTTTTGTCTATAGGAAGCTCTATAGTCTGAGACTGTAACAAAAGGAAAGCCAAATAATAAATGAAATAATCAAATCGATCCAAGACATGTATGACTCTTTCAATTCTAGAATAAAGACTCAAAAGCATGAAAGGCTCGAGGAACTTAATGGTGAAAGGCTATTTTCATTTGGTCAAAGCTTTAGTTGACTATTTGTCAATATCACACTTCTCCTTGGTTTTCATACAATCCAAAGCTTTCAATGTTCTAACAATTTAAATATAATTCTAAGTTCAGCATTAGCATTAATTTCATGTAAAGGAGATTATTCTCTTATTTCAAGCAGTTCAAATAGAGTTCTTTATTTGGATATTGACATAGCTTTCCATGTATGGAATAGATTAGTCCAAAATAGGCCCACCATCCATTTTCAATGCCAAGGAGTTTTCAAGGAGGACAAAAGACAAGAAAAGACAAATTTAGAAGGCTTTGCTATCTTGGTATAATGGAAATTGGACTTGGTTAATGTGAGAGTTGAATTCCTCTCTATTTACAGTGCCAAGCTCTTTAGTTGTTGTTTATTTTTCTATATAAATTGGCTTTTTAGCCTTGAATTGTATCCATCTTTTGGCAAGACAATTTTTTTTCAAAGATTGAGTTTTAACCATTTTTATATTAATAGAAGGACTATTGTTTACAAATTCTAGATATTGATGTAGTGTATTTATGTCATTGATTTACATAAATGATAGAGTTTTCTTCCTAATCAAGTCTTAATTCTTACCTAGTTACTAGCTGGTCAAATTATGCAGGTCATGCTCTATGTTTAAGTATCTTTTGGTTAGAATTTTAGTGAATGCAAGTGGCTGATTAGTGCCTTCAATTAGGCCTATTCTTTCATTTCCCTCAAATTTTAGTTACTAGATCAAACCTTTTCATGAAAAATTTATGCATATTGGTCAATTGGAGTTGAAAGTTCAACGTTCTTGTCTAAATTAGTGTTTTAGGTGCTCTAATTGAGTGGATCAATCAAAAATATAGGTGTATCACCATCATTAGATAAGATTTATGTTCAAGTTTTTCTCTCTTTTCATGGTAGTTTATAGTGTAGAGCAAAGGTCCTAATTGATACACCAAATAGAGCTAGCCCTTATAATCTAGAGATTCAATCCACTAATTAGGTCACCCATAACCTAGGATTGTTTCCATGTTTTAGCAGACTGTGAAAGCTTAAAACTACCTTCATAAAGGTATAGGTCTGATTGACAATAGTTTTATTTTACTATTAAGTTTAAATATTCTTTAATATCATCTTCCAGTATTTTTAAGAAAACTATTTTGCTCAAATCTTTCTCTAACTCATACCCACATCTTCTATGTGCAAAGAGGAAACAATCAATATAGTCTTTCATATTCTCATCTTTTTTTTGTTTTATGCAAAAGAATTCTTATTTTCTATCCCTTACTCTACAATAGTCTTGATATTTATCCAAGAATACAATTTCCATTTCATCCCATGTTTAAATGGAATTTGGTTGTGAACCCATAAACCATCTCATGGCTTAATCCATGAGTGTAGAAGGGAGCAATTTTAGTTTGTGATTATCAGATTTGTAGTCATAAATTTGATGCAAGACCTTAAATTCAAACAAAACTTGAATAAGATATTTTGTATACAATCTCCTAAGGTTCAAAATATGTATAGGGATATGTTCTTCATTACTGTATTTTCATCTTGATCTAGGATAATAGAATACATGAATGTTCTACCTAGTGGTTGAGTTTTACTCTCTGGAACCCTATTTAATAGATTGTTTCCTAGATTATCTCCCCTGGTTTCCTAAAATATGTTGTAAATAGTTCTCCTAAGAGGTGTTGAATCATCAAAAATGGTTGAAAGGTAATTTTTGAGATTCAAAACTCTAGCTATGTTTTAGCTTTAATTACTTTGTTTGAAAGGATGCACCTACCTCTGGGAAAAGATCCCAAAATTTAGGTGAGGTTAAAAATGGTTCCTCCTCAGTAGTTTGAAGTTATTTTCCTATAATGTATACTAAGGTACTTTATTCTTATGTCTTACCAATATTTTTGCTCTGTTGAGGGATCTTTGGAATGTATCTTCGCATTGAATCTCTTTGTCTATTCATATATTTCTTTGATTTTGTGGAAAGTTTTTCTTAATCAGTTGTCAGTTTTAAGATTTACAAAACACGTATAAAATTATCAGTAATGGTGCTAAAAATTATGAGTGTCATCAATATTTTAATTTAGTTCAACTAAACTCGGTTGATGTCATGTCAAACCAAGGCCAATGTCCAATGGAAGTTAGTAGTAAGGTGTGAAAGATAATAACTAACAATTATGTTTTTAAAAGACTTTGTGGATTATTTTTTCTTAAGGATCTATTCTAATTTATTGAATTGAAATATATCTAATTACTTGAAAGTAAAACACTCTAATATATAATTTAAATGCTGACAAAAGACGTAAACACACGTGCTTTGAAAATAAACATACTTTTGCTTATAAAAAAAATTATTTAGAAATAAACACACTTATTGATAAAGGAAAACACATGTTAATCTATTTGTTGAGTTGAAATGGTGTTTGAAATTAAATGCTTATAAAGGAAATGCTATAATTCAAAATAAATAGTCTTAAAATATAAACACACACACAAAGACCTATAGGCTATATCAAATCACACTTTTAACATTGCTACAACCCCTCAAGTTGTACTAAGAAAATATAGTAATTATTTTCAAAACAACTTAATTAACATTCATTCCACATAATAAAATGTTAAATCATATCTAAATTATAACTTATAGCATTAGTACTTCTAATTAAAATAATAAATACAATATTTATCTAATACAACTCCAAGGCAAGTAAATATAATAGGACACGAATATGATTGGTCTACTAACGTAACAAGTATTGTTCAAATATAATCAAACATAATTATTACATTTACATTTCCTTTAGGCATTTATCTTAATACAATAAATAGATACTAAGCTCTTCTGAGCTCAAGTCAAACTAACTCATGTATCGCAAATAATATCAAGTTTTATCTCTAAGTAATGCAATAAGAAGGGAGAACACCATTCAAGTGCTTTTCCATACCAATCATAGACCAATAATCACCTACATAATCCCCTATCATGGAATGGTCTTCCTTTCATAGATATGTAGATATAATGGTGTGAGAATCTAGAGATACATGATAGTACTATGTGTGTTGTAAGATTTATACTACATGGTGTGTAACATAAATAAAATATATTTCAAACATGATATCGCACAACATGAAAATCAAATATATAAAATAATAATTTATATCTAACAGTAATTTGGCCAAAGTTTTCATATAATATAAGATCACTCAAATCAATCAATTTCATAACACATCACTTGATCGAATTATCTACTTTTAACATTGGAAGTGTTATGTAGACTAGTGGAATCTATTTCACTACCTATCAACATCATCAATATGACATAGTATATAACATAAATATTCATATATATTTCATCCTCCTAGAAATAATATCACATCACATACTATACATAAGAGTAAGCAAAACATATTTTTATTCCAACAATGCAATTATACATTATTTAACTCATCTAAGGAATAATGCCTATAGTTCATACCACTTGAGTATGTTTCAAATTTATATCAAACTATATATTCTCAACTATTATAATGAGATCCAAACAACTATACCTCATGATATCCCATAATATCATAGTCTAGTGTTCAGGACATAACTAATAGTTTTCTCACAATCAATCATACAAAGTAGTCATAAATATATACACTCATAAGGCAAGTGTTAGGGTGTGGAGCTAAAAGCTTCACCAAGGAGCATACAAATCAGGTTCGGGTCTACACAGACGCTGGCGTCGGTCAGGAGCGACCAACGTCGGTCACAGGCAGTTGGAGAGACGCCGACCTCGGCAGAAGGGTCGGCCGACGGCGGTCACAGACAAGCAGCAGGAACCGACGTCGGTTACCTGCGTGTCCAGAAAGCTATTTCCGTGGACAGAAGCGAGTGTTTGCATGATAAGTTTGAGTTGTAAACTCAAGCATGCATATCTATTGTTAGCATTACTATTTTTAGAGCCCTTGTTCAAGAGGCTTAACTGCTTGTTGGTTGTACATGCTCAAGTCTCCTAATTCTATATGTAGAATTAGATCTTCTTAGCTTAGTAAGTAATTTGTAGTGAATTATTGGAATTCATTGTGTGTGAAGAATAGTACAGAATTGAATCAATCCAGGCTTGTTGGAGTTGATTGTTCTTGAGAGAGAGCTCTTGAGGAATTGAGATCTATTGAGAGATCTATACATCTAGGAGAGGTGTGGAAGAAAGAAGCTTTCTTCAATTGTATTCCTTTGTAAAGAGTTTTGTTAATACAAGTTTTCAGGGTGTTTTCTTGTATCTCTTGTTCTTGATATTATCATTCTAATTACTTGTCAATCTGGTTTAATTCCACATTTATTGCTGTCATAGTTGTAATCTATTGTTGGATTGATCCCCCAACAAGTGGTATCAGAGCTCAGGTTCACTAACAGGTGGTTCAGATCTGTGTAGTGTGTATTGATTACAGGTTCTTACAGAGATTTTTGTTTGAGTGGGAGAAGCAATGGCAGATGAAAGTAAATTGAGAATGGAAAAGTTCAATGGCAAAAATTACCAACACTGGAGAATGCAGATAGAGGATTATCTGTATCAGAAAGATCTCTACTTACCGTTAGGAGGTATTGCAAAGAAGCCCAAAGACATGGAGGATGAAGAATGGGAAGTTCTTGATAGAAAGGCTCTGGGGTCTATAAGACTGAGTCTAGCATCCACTGTGATATCCAATTTATCACAAGCAAAGTCTACGGTAGAGTTGATGACTACGTTAGCAAATCTATATGAAAAACCCTCAGCTTCAAATAAGGTATATTTAATGAAGCAGTTATTTAATTTGCATATGAATGAAGGTGGATATGTGTCTACTCATCTGAATGATTTCAATGGCATTGTGAATCAATTAAGTTCAATGAATATAGTGTTTGATGATGAGATAAAGGCTCTTTTGATATTATGTTCTTTGCCTGAAAGTTGGCATGGCTTAGTAATGGCAGTAAGTAATACTGCATCTGCATCAAATATTTTGAAAGTAGAGGATGTTTTTAGTGTTATCTTGAATGAGGAAATACATAGGAAAAGCACAGAAGAGGCATCTGGGAACACTTTAAGTTTTGAGAGCAGGGGAAGGCAAAAAGAGAAGAGCAAGAAAGGCAGAGCAAGATCCAAGTCAAAGGGGAAAGGCAGCTCTAAATCCAGAAATGGCAGGAAGCCACAATGCTGGAATTGTGGAAAGATGGGGCACATAAGCAGAGATTGTTGGTCAAAGCCTAAGGAGGACAACCAGCACGAAGGAAAGGAAGAAGCCAAGATTGCAGGTATTGCACAGGATGCTTTAATTTTCTCTCTACATAATAATATAGAGTCTTGAGTATTAGACTCTGGTGCATCTTTTCATACTACTCCTAACAGGGAATATTTCAGTGACTATATCCAAGGAGATTTTGGAATAGTGTACTTAGGGGATGATGAGCCCTTTAAAATAATTGGCAAAGGCAAAGTGCAGCTGAAGATGCAGAATAGCAACACATGGGTGTTGAGAGATGTGATGCATGTTCCTAGTTTGAAGAGAAATTTGATTTCTGTAGGTAAGCTAGGTGATGAGGGTTGTACAGTAACTCTCACAGCAGAATCTTGAAAGGTAACCAAGGGTGCACTTGTTATGGCCAGAGGTAAGAGAGAAGGTACTCTCTACTTGTGTAATTGTGTTACTAACAAATCTCCTTCAGTTTTATCTACTTCAGATGTGGACGCTAAATTGTGGCACTCAAGGCTTGGCCACATGAGTGAGAAGGGGATGTCTATTCTTAAGTCTAAAGGTATGCTTTCAAATTTAAAAGGCATAGATCTAGAGTTTTGTGAGCACTGTGTATTTGGAAAACAGAAAAGGGTTAGTTTTCTCAAAATTGGGTCTACTAAGAAGAGGCACAAGTTGGAGCTTGTTCACACAGACGTGTAGGGACCGGCTCAGGTTGCTTCCATTGGAGGATCACAGTACTATGTATCATTCATAGATGATGCCACAAGGAAGGTATGGATCTACTGTATTAGAAGAAAATCTGATGTATTTAATACTTTTAAAGTTTGGAAATCTATGGTTGAGAATGAAACAGGCAAAAGATTAAAGTGCCTGAGATCAGACAACGGTGGTGAGTTCTGCAGTCATAAGTTCAGAGATTATTGTTACATGCATGGAATCCATAGGCAAAGGATGGTTCCAAGGACACCTCAACAGAATGGTATTGCTGAAAGGATGAATAGGAGAATAATGGAGCATGCAAGATGTATGAGATTGCATGCCGGTTTGCCCTTACAGTTCTGGGCACAAGCTGTTGACACTGCAGTGTACCTGATTAACAGAGGACCCTCTACAGCTCTGGATGGTGGTATTCCAGAAGAGGCATGGATAGGTAAAAAGATTGATCTCTCATATCTCAAAGTTTTTGGTTGTGAAGCCTTTGTGCATATAGATAAGGAAAATAGAAAGAAGCTTGATGCTAAGTCTATGAGATGCACGTTTATTGGCTATGGCTCAAATGATTTTGGTTACAGATTGTGGAATCTAGAAACTAACAAGGTAATCAGGAGCTGTGATGTTGTTTTCAACGAAAGAGTGATGTATTGTGATCAGCTAAGGAAGTTGAATCAGCCTGAGCAGAGTAATGGCGAATTGGATGAGGTGAAAGTCCAAGGTGAGCTCGCGGGAAAAAGAAATAATCACTTACAGGAAAACACAGAGACCGGCGTCGGCAGGTTAAGAACCGGCGTCGGCAGCACAGAAACCAGCGTCGGCAATACAGAGACCGACGTCGGCCGTACAGGTACCGAGGTCAGTCAGGAAGAACCGACGTCGGCCAGTAACAGGTCTACAGGTGGCCGAGGTCGGTCACTGTCAGAAAATTTGGGTGGACAGCGTGTTGAGAACGAGTCCAAGACACCCATCAGGAGGTCAGAAAGGGTGAGTAAGCCTCCAATTAGATATTCTCCTTCTTTATATTATTTATTGCTAACTGATGGTGGAGAACCAGAGAGTTTTGAAGAAGCAATACAGGTGGAGTCCAAGAGTGAGTGGGAGCGTGGCATGGTTGAGGAGTTGGAGTCCTTAAGAGAGAACCAAACATGGGATTTGGTTGAATTGCCAGCTGGTAAGAGAACACTTAAGAACAGATGGACCTACAGGTTGAAGGAAGGCGAGAATGGACAGATGAGATACAAGGCCAGATTAGTGGTAAAAGGATTCACACAAAAGCCAGGTATTGACTTTGGTGAAATTTTTTCTCCAGTTGTTAAAATGACTTCAATAAGGGTTGTATTGTCTTTGGTTGCTTTTGAGGATTTGCATCTTGAGCAGCTAGATGTTAAGACAGCGTTTCTTCATGGAGATTTGGATGAGGAAATCTATATGGAACAGCCAGAAGGATTCGAGGTCAAGGGTAAGGAGAAGTTTGTGTGCAGGTTGAAGAAAAGCTTGTATGGCCTCAAGCAAGCTCCTAGGCAATGGTACTTGAAATTTGACAGGTTTATGACTGAGAACGGCTACAGTAGGTGTCAATCAGATCATTGTGTGTATTTCAAGAGATTTGATAATGGTAGATATATTATTCTATTGTTGTATGTAGATGACATGCTGGTTGTAGGGTCTCACATGCAGGATATCTCAGAGCTTAAGGTAAAATTAGCTCAAACGTTTGCTATGAAGGATTTGGGAGCAGCGAAGAAAATCCTTGGCATGAGCATTAGGAGAGACAGGAAAAATCACAGGTTGATATTGTCTCAAGAAGATTATGTGGACAAGGTGTTGAAACGGTTCAATATGCAGGATGCTAAACCGGTAAGCACACCTTTGGCTGGACATTTCAAGTTAAGTAAAGAACAATGTCCCAATTCATATGAAGAGGTAGAGTACATGAGTAAGGTTCCATATTCTTCCACGGTAGGAAGTTTGATGTATGCAATGGTATGTACTAAACCAGATATTGCCCAAGCAGTGGGAGTGGTAAGTAAGTATATGGCCAATCCAGGTAAGGAACATTGGAAAGCAGTTCAATGGATCCTTAGATATCTGAGAGGAACCAGCAGTAGGCACTTGTGCTATGAAGGTTCAGATACTTCTCTACATGGCTATGTAGATTCAGATATGGCAGGGGATTTGGATGGCAGGAGAAGCACCACAGGTTATGTTTTTACTGTAGGTGGAACAGCGGTTAGTTGGATATCTAAGTTGCAGAAGGTTGTAGCCTTGTCAACTACAGAAGCAGAGTATATTGCAGCTACAGAAGCTAGCAAGGAGATGATATGGATGACACGGTTCATGGAAGAGCTTGGAAGGGAGCATGGAAGTTGCAAATTGTATAGTGACAGTCAGAGTGCAATCCATTTGGCTAAGAACTTAGCTTTTCACTCAAGAACCAAGCACATACAGCTAAGGTACCACTTCATACGACAGGTATTAGAAGATGGTGAGTTGAAGCTGGAGAAAATCCATACAGACAAGAATCCTGCTGATATGCTAACAAAGTCGGTTACTAAGGAGAAGTTGAATTTTCATTCAACTTCTATTGGTCTTCATGATTGAGTTGAAGATGGAGGAGCTAGAAGATGTTGCTGTACAGGTACTGGTGCAGCTGGTTTATCTCCAAGTGGGAGATTGTTAGGGTGTGGAGCTAAAAGCTTCACCAAGGAGCATACAAATCAGGTTCGGGTCTACACAGACGCCAGCGTCGGTCAGGAGCGACTGACGTCGGTCACAGGCAGTTGGAGAGATGCCGACGTCGGTAGAAGGGTCGGCCGACGGTGGTCACAGACAAGCAGCAGGAATCGACGTCGGTTACCTGCGTGTCCAGAAAGCTATTTTCGTGGACAGAATCAAGTGTTTGCATGATAAGTTTGAGTTGTGAACTCAAGCACGCGTCTCTATTGTTAGCATTACTATTTTTAGAGCCCTTGTTCAAGAGGCTTAACTGCTTGTTGGTTGTACATGCTCAAGTCTCCTAATTCTATATGTAGAATTAGATCTTCTTAGCTTAGTAAGTAATTTGTAGTGAATTATTGGAATTCATTGTGTGTGAAGAATAGTATAGAATTGAATCAATCCAGGCTTGTTGGAGTTGATTGTTCTTGAGAGAGAGCTCTTGAGGAATTGAGATCTATTGAGAGATCTATACATCTAGGAGAGGTGTGGAAGAAAGAAGCTTTCTTCAATTGTATTCCTTTGTAAAGAGTTTTGTTAATACAAGTTTTCAGGGTGTTTTCTTGTATCTCTTGTTCTTGATATTATCATTCTAATTACTTGTCAATCTAGTTTAATTCCGCGTTTATTGCTGTCATAGTTGTAATCTATTGTTGGATTGATCCCCCAACAGCAAGTATATATAACAAAGCAAGTCCTAAAACATATAAAAGTCCAACCTAACATTAAATTACTCTCACAATGTTGTATTTTAGTAGTATACATGATGTCTTCCTAACTTTTACAAAACATATTACTCATATAATAGCTAATACATATTTAATCAGTCGACATAGGTAAGAGTCTAAGCATACAGTTACAGTATGTATCATTTGGGCATATATATTTAATCTAAAGTTTTCTATAATATCCCATACTATCATAGCTCATTGTGCATGAGTACCCTACTCAAACATGAACAAATAATTTTTTACTATACTTAATAAACAAGCAAATATAGGATTATACCACCTAGATATACCCTAGATTATATTACACGAGAATAAACAGATTAAAACATAATCTCTAGACATACATCATGATGCACTATTTTATTCTAAAAATATCAATCACTTGCACATATTAATATTCTCACAAGATATATTATACACATAAATTTTTATCACTAGCAAATATCATAATCTCAAATAACTCTAAATCAAATTAAACCTCGTATGAACATAACTCAAGGGTAGTATTCAGAGGGTTGAAGTTTCCCCATTTCTTAGAATCTTATATCATATTAACAATTTATTATTGTAGACATAGGCATATTATCTAATACACCTATACAAATTATATACTTATAAGAATACCCAAGTTTTGGTATACATATATTTCCATATGAACACCCTTATACACTTTAATTATTCTAAAGTACTTAATAAAAGATAATATCATTATGTTAATATGGATATGATCATGATAATCATGCTCATTAATTAAAATACAATTCAAGCTGGCAACACAGCTTGATTGGGAGTGTAACTCGAATCATAAACTGCTATATGAAAAATCTAAGGTAAAAATAAAGTTCCATCTAACATTAAATCTTACATTAAAGAAAAAACATAATTTTCTTTACTAATTTCATTTTTAATAAATTAATTTAGTTCTTCTATTTGAGGTTGGGCATTTTAAGGTAATGACAAGTAAGTGATGCCTTTCTACTCAATTTCCTCAACTTAAATAAATATCCCCTCAACCATAAATTTTTAGATACCATATATCAAATTTATGCTTATCATTTTTATTTATATGACTTGGAAATTTCATTTAAAAGACTTCATATATTATTTTAAACTCAGTTCTTCTTCATATACATAGTGACTTAGTTATATCATAGCGAATTTAATGTTCATGATATTATACTCAGCATTTCAGTGTTCTTAATAATATACTCATCTTATTTTCTCATAAACTCAGTGTTGTAATATTAATATATATAGCTCATCATTTTATTATTAAATGACATGGTGTCTTAGATTTTATGACTTGAATTTTATATAGATGACTGGCATTCCATTTTAGAACTCAGTGTTCTAATATATATATTTTAGTGCTTCAAATGTATATACAACATTCAAATTAAATACTCTATTATTACAATTAACTACTCAATGCTTCATTATAAATACTTTGTAATTCATAATATATACACGACATTCCATATAAATATATTGCATTACCAATTAATATCATGTGCTTTTAAAATATATTCTGCTATCGATTTGTATACATAGCGACTCCAACACTTGACCTAGCTTTCTAATTTTTTATTCAACTTTCTAATTTTTTATTCAACTTTCCAAAATGTATAATGGTGTTTCACTTTAAACACTTTGAGTTTCAAATAGAAACTTTGGAGTTACTAATTTAATTGACCTACATTGCTAATTAAAAATCTAGCCTTTAAATATATATTCAGCATCTAAATTAGTGACTTGGACTTTCTCTTTTGAATGCAGTCATAAATAATATAGTTTACGATGTTACCTAATGTATTAAGATGCTACCTGATTTAATAAAATGTCATTTTCAAAAATATGATGTGTTTAAAATGTGATGCAGAAAAAATAGAAATTGGATGATATGTTGTCTGAATCTATTAAAATGTAGACAACATTTACTAGTGTTGCATGTTTAAAGCTCAAAATACAAGTGTTACACAATATTAAATTAGAACATAATCCAGCAAATATAATATGCAACCATCATAAATGAGATGAATTCAACCTATATGATATGCAACTGACATATATTAGATGTTGGCGAAGTAAATTGTGATGCTAGCCAAAATATAATGTAGCATTAAACACTTATTGATAAAACAAATATAGAATGTTGATTATTAATTAGCGAGCATATCTATATATGTGGAATATAGGTCTAAAATAATCATAGCCAATTAAATCCTAAAGCGCTACGCAAAACTTCTTGAGATATTGGCTATTCAATAAGAGAGTTGTCCAATAAAACGCAGCTAATAAAAAATTATAGAGCACTACCTTTTTATCTTAAAAAGAGATAAGACTCTATGGTCATGCTAACTATAAAAAAACAATGCAGACCATATCAAAGTGAAACACAGTCTAAGTTAGATTAAGAGGTGGTCAATATATATTGGAATGCAGATCTCTAATTTTTGAAACTCATATTATAATGATAAATATATCATAGATAATTTTAGAATATTTCACATAAAAATATAATTTATAAAACTACCTTGTATGAACTTGCTTGGTAAAAGAATAATCTTATTATCTTTTATTTTCTTCCACTTTTCTCCAAATCTTGATCTTTCTTCTTCTTTGTGTCTCTGTCTTATTCTTAATTTTTATCATCCTTTATCTATAAAACTTTTTTTCCATCATTATATTGAACCATTCAATTTGCATGTATTTTCTCTTCTAGTTTGCCATCGATGCGTAATATTTTTTTATTTTTCTTAATTTTTATTTTTATTAACTTTCTCAATTAACATTAAATCTCTTAATTTGTTCAATAATAAATATTACGCAACTTAACTCAAATTATTTAAAACAATATACTAAGTTGACCAATTTAATAAAGATATCTAAATTAATATTTTAATGCAATCTCTTGTATGGTTTATAAAGACTAAATTTAGATTGTCATAATTCAAAGTTAGAACTCTAAGGTAACTCAAATTCCAAAAAAATAATTATAACAATGATAATTATTTATTTAACTACTGGATATTTAGTCAACAATAACTAATAACTATATAGCAATTAATATCTACTTTCCTGATTTATTCTCAAAAATCATGATAATTAATATAAAGGAATCTAATGTATATTAGGAACTAAATCAACATACTAATATCATCACATACAAGATTTTCTTAATTACACATTAGAATTTAAAACATATAACATTTTTAAATTTATCGTGTGTGTGTAGGGTTGCTAGCAATTTTTTTGTCATCACCCAATCATCCCATCTAGCCCATCCACTTTGATGATGCTCTCCCTCGTCAAACTCTAAAGGTAGGATCAATCCTGCATCTACCTCATAACAAGTAGGTAGTTAGTCTAATTCATCATCATCATCATCATCATCATCATCATCATCATATATATATATATATATATATATATATATATATATATATATATATATATATATATATATATAATGTAAAATTAATAAATATACATCCACAATGTACAGAATAATGAAATACAACTATCACATCATATATACTAATCAACAATATCACTATTTTATTTTAGTATATGTCATAAAGCTTAAATCAAATCAATAATAATAAACTAATAACCATATTAATCCATGGATTCAAATGTTATAAATCATAGGATGAAATTAGGATGTGACATCTTCCCCCCTAAAACTAATCATCACCCCGATGACTCTTATTCAAACAAAAGTTTTGATTAACAAATTGAGTTTAACATGAAAACATAGTATCAAGTATCATATAATATAAATAAATACAAATTTTACCTAAAAAACTCATCTTAGTTATTTCATTTAACACTATTCTTATAGTATTGGTCTTATAAGGCCCTACTCTGTGACATTTATTATTATGCAAACAAATTTTAAGAATGTCACTTATGATGATTGGTTCTATCATGACCACCTCAGAGTCTACAATCGTAAAAAAAATTTAATAATAACTTGGTAAAAGTTTCACTAATAACTCAATAACACATGAGATCATCACAAAAGTCAAAAAAATGACTAGAAAGAGTTCCACAAAACCTTTCAACCCCTATGCACATATTTCTAACCTAGAGAGTATATTTCTCATTCTGGATAAGAGTGTTTAGGGATCTTAGGAAGAATGATGTGTATAAGTTAATACTATTGCTACTCTCATAGCTTTAGATAAGTATAATATTTCAATATTGTCACTACTCATAGCTCCAAACAAGTATGATGATGAATATGAATTGAAAATGTTATATTTCTCATATAGACGAAATCATGGAATATCCATCCACAGTATACATGTGTATGGTCATATGATTTAATTTGACAAGTTCTACCTATCAAATGCTATATTTGACAAGTCCATTTGTTGGATCTAAATTATTTACAACTGAGTCAGTGTGCACAAGGTTCAATAAAATACAAACATATACTAATAGATCATAAAAATGATTATTATATGCTAAATGATTCCAAATGTACTAACATACATACAAGAAAAATCATATAATTATTTTGTAATTGCATTAAGTTACCACTAGCCAAACATAACTACTATCATAACTCAAAACTTAACCTATAGTGTTATATTCATAGGTAAGAGGAAGTAATATCAAAATTAACATAACATACAAATACTAAGGATTATATCATTCTTATTGCCTTATAAGTGAGACAATGTCTCCTTACTTGCTCGACTAGCACACAAGTTAAAAAGTTTATCTAAACCCTTTTAGACTACCAAGATGTTCTACACATCTTATACCTTACTTGCTCCCAAAGAAAGGTACATATATAACTCTTCAAAACAACATGTTTAAAAAGAGAATAATATCAATATAAATAAAGGTATATAATAACATACTAATTATAATCAACTATAATTAATATAAATTCAAAGTTTGTAATTTTTTTAAATCAAGTTAACAAGTTTAGATAAAATAGTGTCTTTAAAAAGTCACAAGTAAAAACTAAATAACTAAAGTCTCAAAAATAAAACTTCAACTTACCCTTACATGGAAAAAGGAAACATCACAACCCAAGTTGCCAAATCATCATTCTCTTACCAAAATTATAAGTGTAGTATTATATTGTAGCTCCATAACTAGAAGGAAAATACTAACCTCAAAGATGCATCAATATATCCAAACCTACAACTTCTCTCAACAATAAGTATGAAACACTATCCCATGAACTCAAGGGAATAAAAATAAAAACAACAATTCAAAAAATAAGTTTCCACTTAAAGAAACTCTAAATCAACATCCTGTAAATATGAATCTTTTCGATAACTTAAAATGATGTAAGAGGGGAGTGATAGAATAACAACTCACCTCTAAGCTAATTAAGATAAATAACACTTCTTTTCAAGTCTATATAAATATAAAGATGTTAATCCATAAATTAAATTCCTAACACAAAAGAATTCTCAAACAAGACATCTATACTCAATAAACAAGAAAATTCTCATTCCTAATATTTGTATAAATAATGCACAAAACTAAAGTATAAATACCTAAGTGGGAAGCACTCCATGATTTTCAAACACTCACAAAACACAAACACAAATGATGAAAGTTATTCAATAAAGACATAATCACACTCAAAGTGTTCAATCTAAAGATCGAAAGTATGGTAGAAAACTCTTGTTCACATCTCATGAACTAAGCTATGCTCTTACCTACCCAATCACCTTATTTAACCATCACCAATGAGACACTCAATAAACCAACCCTTTAACAGCTCTAAGGAGTTATTAATTATCTTAAGGTACACACTTAATGTACCACACACACATTCAATTTTTTTCTCTCTACTAAATAGAAAGGTACGAAAATGTTAATAGACTCATTAGGTCTTAGAGTTTGAGCCACATCTCTGATACCACATGTTATAATCCCTCAAGTTATATTAAGAAAATATAATATTTTTTTTTGAAAACAACTTACATAACATTCATTCCACATAATTAAACATTACGACATATCTAAATTATAACTTAAAATAATATTACTTCTAATTCAAATATCAAATACAATATTTATCTAATACAACTCCAAGGAAAGTAAATACAATAAGACACAGCTACGGTTGGTCCACTAATATAGAAATTATTTAAATATAATCAAACATAATTATTATATTTACATTTTTTTAGGCATCTAGTCTAATACAATAAATATATACTAAATTTTTTAGAGCTCGAGTCGAACCAACTCATATATCACTCATAATCTCAAGTGTTGACTCCAGGTAAGTAATATAGTGGGGAGGAAGAGCATCATATGAGTGATTTTTCACATTAACTATAGACCAAAAATCTCTTATACAATCTCCTATCAGGAAATGGCCCTTTTTTCATGGATAGTGAGATAGAATGGTGCAAGAATACATACAAATGTGTTAGTAGCCCATGTGCTATAAAATTTCTACTACATGATATGTATCATAAAGAAGATACATTTCAAACATGATATCATATAATATACAAATCACACATATAAAATGACAATGTATATCTAACATTACTTTGATCAAAGTTTTCAAATAACATACGATCAGTCAGATCAGTCAATTTCATAACACATCACTTGATCAGATTATCTACTTCTAACATTGGTGGTGCTACCTAGGCTAGTAGAATCTATCTCACTACCTATTAGCATCATCAATGCAAACTCTAATATATATAACATAGTATATAACTCAAAGATTCATATTAATTTCATCCTCTTTGCAATAATATCACATCACATGTTATACATAGAAGTAAGCAAAGTATACTTTTATTCTAACAATGCAATTATACATTATTTAACTCATACAAGAAATAATGCCTACAATTCATACCATCCAAGTATGTTTCACATTCATATCAAACTATAGATTCCCAAATACTATAATAAGATTCAAACAACTATACTTCATGATATCTCATAATATTATAGTCTAGTGTTTTAAGACATAACTACTAGTTTTCTCACAATCAGTCATACAAAGTAGTCATAAATACATGAACTCATAAGTTTCTAATAAAGCAAGTATATAACAAAGCAAGTCCTAAAAACATATAAAATTCTAACCTAAAATTTAATTACTCTCAAAATGTTGTATGCTCGCATAAATGATGTCTTACTAACTATTACGAAACATATTATTCACATAATAACCAACACATACATTTGATCGGTCAATGTAGATGAGAGTCTAGGCATACAAATACAATATGTATCATTCAAGCATATATATTTAAGCTAAAGTTTTTTGTGATATCCCATACTATCATAGCTCATTATGTAGGAACACCCTACTCAAACATGAATAAATAATCTCATATTATAATTAATAAACAAGTAAGTACAAGATTATACCACCTAGGTATACCTAGATTATACTACATAATAATCATCAGATTAAAACACAATCTCTAGACATACATCATGATACACTATTTTATTTTATAAATTTCAATCACATGCATGTATATTCTCATAAGATATATTCCGTACATAAGTTTTTAACACTAATAAATATCATAATCTCGAATAACTCTAAATTAAGTTAAAACTCATATGAACATAACTCAAGGGCAATATTCATAGAGTTGAAGTTTCCCCATTTCTCATAATTTTATATCATATTAAAAATCTATTATTTTAGATATAGGCATATTATCTAATGCCCCTATACAAACCATATATTTATAAGAGTACCCAAGTTCTCATATGCATATATCTCCATATGAACACCCCTATACACTTTAATTATTCTAAAGTACTTACTAAAAGATAATATAATTGTGTTAATATAAATATGATCATAATAATCATGCTCATTAATTAAAATGCAACTCGAGCTAGCAATGCAGCTCGGTTGGGAGTGTAACTCAGCGCATAAACTACTATACAAAAATTATGAGGCAAAAATAAAGTTCCACCCAACATTTGATCTTGTATTAAAGAAGAAACATAATTTCCTTTACTAATTTCATTTTTAATAAATTAACTTAGCTCTTCTATTTAAGGTTGGGAATTTCAAGGTAATGGCAAGTAAGTGATGTCTTTCCACTTAGTTTTCTCAACTTAAATAAATATCTCCTCAACCATAAATTTCCAGATGTCTTATATTAAATTTATGCTCGACATTTTTATTTATATGACTTGGTCATTTCATTTAAAAGGCTTCAGTTATTCTTTTAAACTCAATTCTTATTTTTATACACAATGACTTAGTTATATCACAGTGAATTCAATGTTCATGATATTATACTCAGCATTTTAGCATTCTTAATAATATACTCACCTTATTTTCTCATAAAATTAGCATTACAATATTAATAGATATAGCTCAGCGTTTTATTATTAAATAACTTGGCATCTCAGATTTTATGACTTAACATTTGTATAAATGGTTGGCATTACATTTTATAACTCGACATTCTAATAGATATGTTTTAGTGCTTTAAATGTATGTACATCATTCAAATTAAATACTTTGTGATTATAATTAACTACTCAACACTTCATTATAAATACTATGCAATTCATAATATATACATAACATCTATATAAATCTAATGCATTACCAATGAATATTCCATGCTTTTATAATACATATTATGTGGTCTATTTGTATACACAGTGACTCCAACACTTAACTCAGCTTTCTAATTTTTGATTTAGCAATCCAAAATGTATAATGGTGTTTCAATTTAAACACTTAGAGTTTCAAATAGACACTTTAGCATTACCAATTTAATTGACTTACGTTATTAATAAAAAATGAAACCTTCAAATATATATTTAGTATCTAAATTAGTGACTTGGACTTTTTCTTTTGAATGTAGTCATAAATAATATAGTTTAAGATGGTACCTAATGTATTAAGATGTTACCTGATGTAATAAGATGCCATTCACAAAAATATGTTATCTTTAAAGTGTGACATAGATAAAATAGATATTGGATGATATGATGCCTGCATCTATTAAAACACATACTACATTTATCAGTGTTGTCTATTTAAAGCTCAGAATATAAGTGTTACACGATCTTAAATTGGAATGTAGTCTAGCAAATGTAATAAACAACTAACATGTATGAGACAAATTTGACCTATATGAGACATAGTTGACATATATTAGATGATGGTAAAGTAAATTGTGACACTGGTCAAAATATAATGCAACATTAAACACTTAATGATAAAATAAATATAGGACATTGATTATTACTTAGCAAGCATATCTATATATGTGGAATATAGGTCTAAAATAATCACAACCACTTAAATCCTAAAGCACTACCCAGAACTTCTTGGGATGTTGTCTATTCAATAGGGGAGTTGTCTAATAAAACTTAGCTAATAAAAAATTATAAAGTGCTACATTTTTATCTTAAAAAGAGATAAGACTCTGTGGTCATGTTGACTATAAAGAAACAATGCAGACCACATCAAAGTGAAACGTAATCTAAGTTAGAGTGAGAGATAATCAATATATATTGGAATGCAAATCTCTAGTTTTTGAAACTCAAATTCTAATGATAAAGATATCGTAGACAATTTTAGAATATTTCACATAGAAATATAATTTTTAAAACCTACTTTGTAAAAACTTGCTTGGTAAAATAATAAGCTTATTATATTTCACTTTATTCTATTTTGCTTCAAATCCTACCCTTTCTTCTTCACTGTGACTTTGTGTCCTTTTTTTAATTTTTATCTTCCTTTATTTATAAAACTCTCTTCCCATTATTATGTTGCACTATTCACTTTGCATGCATTTTATCTTATAATTTTTCATCCATGCATAGCATTCTTTTATTTTCCTTAATTTTTATTTTTATTAATTTAACTTTCTCAATTAATATTAAATCTCTTAATTTGTTTAATAAGAAACATTACATCACTTAACTCAAGTTATCTAAAACAATAGACTAAGTTGACCAAATTAAATAAAGATATATAAATTTATCTTTTAATGCAATTTCTTGCATGCTTTATAAAGACTAAATTTAGATTGGCATAATTCAAGGTTAGAACTCTAAGATAACTCAAATTCCAAAAAAACAATTATAATAAGGATAATTATTTATTTAACTATTGGATATTTAGTCAATAATAACTAATATTTATATAACAATTAATATCTATTTTTCTGATTTATTATCAAAAATCAAGATAATTAATTTAAAAGAATCTAATGCATATTAAGAACTAAATATATATATTAATATAATTGTATATAATATTTCCTTAATTACGCACTAGTATTTAAAATATATAGCATGTGTGTAGAGTCACTAGTAATTTCTTTGTTATCATTCAACCATCCCATCTAGCCCATCCTCTCTAATGATGTTCTCCCTCATTGAGCTCTGAGGGTAGGATCAATTTTACATTCAACTCACAATAAGTAGGTAGTTAGTTTGAGTCATCATATATATCAACCAATGATGTAAAACTAACAAATATACATCCACAATGTATAGAATAATGAAATAAAACTATCATATCATGTATACTAATTAAAAATATCATTATTTCATTACAGTATATGTCATAAATCTCAAATCAAAGCAATACTAATTAGCTACTTGTAGACACCTAATTCTGACCACCAATGACCTCCAATCAGGCCTTTGACCAATTTTCACTTAAAATACATAATTTGGCCTAAAAACATTAAAACATGCTAAATGATGTGAAACTGACATATTCAAGTGCTAATTTTGGCTATGATATCCCTAAATAGGGAAATGCAATTTATGAGATAGCTAACTTTAATCAGATCATTTCGAGTCAAAATGTCAATTTTGCACCTGGGTACTTTGGATTGCTCTTTCCTATCAAATCTCTTGCATAAAACACATGACTTTATTATTTGCTATTGGTAACATCCTAAATGAGAATATAGTTCCAACACATCTGACATTAACTTCCAATTCTAATCTAGTCAAATTTTGGACCAATAATAAGGTATTCTGATCAATCTGAGTAATTTGTGCACAAAATGCTTAAGTATGCTTAAGAGCTAATTAAATAAAATTATAGCTTAATTAAGAGTTCCATGGAAACTTGTTTAAATCTTATTTTTAGAAATGAATATTGAATATTTGCATTGTCAGGTGACCTCATTTCTTAAGAAGACATCCCTAGGCCATAAATGCCACAAATATTAGGATTCATGCCTCCCATACCTCATCAAAGCCCTTCATGCCTCTTAATTTCTCCTATATCCTAAATATTGATGAACCTATTATCAATTTTAATTTCAAAATTGGATTAATCCTTAGTCACATATCTCAATCCTGAGATGGATGGTTCAGATTGATTTAAATCAATCTCAAAAATCTATAAATAGAGAGGCCATGAACCTCATTTTAAAGCTATTTTGGTGCAACGTTATAATGCACAAACATCTTCAAGAAGATATTATAACTAGTTTTATCATGCCAAATTGATTCCAATCCAAGCCAAGACACAAGCCAAACATGCCAAGGAGGGATGGAGGTAGCCAAGGTTCCATTGCCAAGGACTTCATGAGTACAAGTTGAGCAAGCCACTACAATAAGCATTTTGGACCTTCCAAGGAAGGTAAAATAAAATTTCTTTTGTATTTTAGTTGTGTATTTTATTTATGTTTGTTAACTAAGCTCTCCCTAGTGTCTAAGCCAAGAAATGTTATTCTAGTTAGTGTGTTTCTTTAATTTTATTTTTATTTTAGAACTAACACCATACTAACCATCCTCTCTTGAGTCAAATTTTTAGATTCACATATGGCACACCCGATGGGACAAAATGAAATTCACACATGATAAATATTATTTTTCATTTTTAAAACATTCATTTGGATCATTAAACTCTTGCAAATTAATTTTTTAACTTTATTTTGTTATTTTTGTTTGCCATGGGTTTACATAGTAACTGACATTAGTTAGTAAAACTAACATTAGTTGGATAGTTGTCATCGATCACATTGGTATAATTGATGTCGATTAGATAACCATCATCAATTAGCAAACATAACCATCATTAGTTATATAACTGACATCGGTCACTATGTTTTTCTTAAAACATATAATCGAGAGCTCTTTTTTTAAAGTTCATTGTTTCAAACCTACAAGAGCTTCAAGGCTAAAGGACATGCTAACATTTTTGTTGCATGATCAAGCTTGAAATTTGCTAAAAACATGTTTATATCACCTTTTTCATGCTTAAAAATCAATTAATAACTTTGTTTTAGTGTTTAACAAAAAAATTAGATATTTATGGTGAATGTTTTCAAAGTTACAACTAAGACTAAGGGGTCAAATGAACACCACCAAATCTTTCATTTGAACTTAAAATTGAACACACTTGTCAATTCTTATTTTCAATAGTTATTTAATTAGATTTTGTTTAAAAAAATAGGGGTGTTACTTATATGCTCTTCCATTTATCTCCTTTAAAGAACTCTTGGAATCAAAAGTGCCATTCCTATTACAAAACTCTTAGTCCAAGACTTAGAAAGAATGTCATCTAAAGCACTCCCTAAAAACTCATCAAAGTTTGGGTGATCTTGAAAATGACCCTAAAGTCTTTCTCTTAGTATTTTATTTTCATGCAAACTTGGCTTGTGAGGGGGATGTCATTACTTCCCACAAGTTCTTTAGGGAAGCTTGTAATTAGGGTTTCATCTCTCAGCATTGACTTTACTTACTCATTTGGAGTTGCACATGAGATGCATCTGCATTTGGACATCGCATTACACTGAGAAAATAGTAGGATGTAGTGGTTGTAAAAAGGACTAGACCTTTTTACAACTAGCTAATGTCGTAGTCACCTATTTTTTTTGTTTTTTTTGCATTGTTTGGCATGAAAGTCATTGTGCAATTGATTCCCCTAAAATGATTTAAACTTTGCTAGTTTTAGTCAACCCCATTTTTCCATACCCTTGTTAAAAATTGGATAATTATACTTAGTGTATTTTTAGATCATTTTCTCATTTGGTATGTTTTGAGACTAAAACTTATTTGTTTATTTATAAATCCATGTCAAAACCAATTTGTCTATACGTCACTCTTGTCTAAAGAGGTGTTATGTTGGTCATTTTACACCACACTTGTGCCTTGAAATTTTTGCTAAACTTATTTTTGTGTGTGTCATTTGAGTTAAAGAAGGTAGTGTTACGCTGCCCAAATCATGTCAAAACCATTTTGCCTTTTGAGTCTTTGAAATATAGCATAGATCATATCATTCGAGGCTGCTTAATTTGTTTCAAGACTAGTTTACCTTGTATCAAAAATTATTTGTTTCAAACCATTTCATGTATACCATTTGGACCTTTATCTTCTGTTATCATGTTGTCAAATCTTGTCTAGCTTATTTGGTCAAATCTTAATTTTCATCATTAAATTTTCAATTAGCCTTCTCAAATTTGGATTCAAACATTGATTGATTTCTATTTAGGCCTCAATTCATGGGAATGATACATAGATCTCTCTCTTTTGGGTTGCATAAATTCAATTAATCGATTATCCAAAATTAAAAATTATTGATGCTTTGTTTGTTTAGCACCTATCCTCATCATTGTTCATGCCTTTATTTGGGAAAACACAATCTTTCTTGAAAGAGTCTTTTGTCTTATGCCTTATGCCAACTGATCATGTTTATATTTGATTTTGTTTGTCAAATTTATGTCAAAGTTGTTTCCAAACTTGTTAGATTAAATCAAATCACATAAACCTTTGTTTCAAGTCTAGCTTTTGATGCCCTTTGGCCAAAAGTCCTAGCACATGCCTATTTTTTTAAGCCTAAATTTTGACTCCACATTTGGATAAAAGACTTAGTCACTCAACTTTTCCCTTTCCTAGTTTAGACCTTGTTTGGAACACTTTGACCTAGACCTTTGACATGCCAATTTTTATTCATACGCTTGACCATTTATACATATGGAATTTGACATTAGACATTTGATGTTAGACTTTTTTATGCCAAGTCTTAGCACAAATCATTTTGGAGATACATCTCCACTTTCGGACCATACTAGAGATACAACTCAACCTTTTGACCAAGTTAGACTAAACTTGAACCATTTATATTTTATCCATAGTTTTTCAAAGTTTGTAGAACTCTAAGCCTTTTTTATTTTGAAGCTTTCATCATTTATGTGGATATGTCTAGCTACACTTATGGTGGAGTCACGTAAAATCTAACTTATGATAGAATGTATGCATAAAATCCCACTAGGAACCCCTATAGAGAAATATTTTTTAAGGAGTTTTGTTATTCTCCCTACAATACTTCATATGGGGAACATAGTCAAAATCCACAAAATCCAAATCAAAACCTTGATTGGTATGAAGAGGCTTATGAGGAATTTAAAGACCCAACTATAGATAATTTTGTTTAGGATATAGATCCATACCTTCTTTACAATAATCAGTACATGGAACACAGTCAAGAACCAGCTTATGAGCCAACTCACAACTAGGATGATATGGTTTATGAGGAAGACTTGGATTCTTTGGCTTATGTGAGTAATCAAGATCCACCACATCATACCATTTCTATTATAGAACCACAATCTCACGCCATTCCTATACCAAGACCTTATCTTTTAGTTTGTGTGATTGATCAAGCTCCACAATGTCTCTTCATCATTCTAAGACCTAGTCCTTTAGCTTGTGCGATTAATCATGCTCCACACTTCCTTATCATTACCATCTCAAGACTTTATCCTTTAGCTCATGTGAGTAGTCATGCTCCCCAATTCCCTACCATTATCTAACTATAAGCCATTCCTCATCTAGAACCAATCCCATCCAAACCTTAATTGATCCAATCCTTTGAACACCAAGTTGTGTGAAACCAAGACCAAGACAACCAACCAATCCAAGATGTTTTTGTTGAACCAACCAATTATGATAAGTCAACCTATGATGAATTACCTATTGATCTTATACTAATTATTGAGGAGTCTCATGCTAATGAGTCAGTCTTTGTCGAGTCACTTCTTAATGATTCTAACTACCTTTAGGAAAATCATTACCTTGACTATGTGTCTATTGTTCAAGAGCCTCCTATTGACAAGCTAGTCTCTGAGGAGTTGTCTCTTGACCTTTTTCCCATCCTAGAGGAGTCCCATTCTGACAAACTAATTTTTATGTAACCTATTATGCCATCACAGGCCATCACTTGTCTAAAACTAAACATTCAATCAGATATTATTGTAACAAAATCCCCATCAAATGAAGAATCAAAGTTAGATTCAAGTTCTATTATTGAACCAACATCATATTTAACATCAAAATAAAAATCAACATTAGTCTTAACATCAGATTTAGAGTCCCTTGAGTTAGAATCAAATTTAGAAGAATAATATGTTTATGGTTATTACAACATTGGTTGCGCATGCCTTGTAGATCAGTTTGAATATATTTGTGATTCTTCTATAGTTTTTGAGGATGAGTAATTCAAATTTGACACAATTTATCCTAGTATATTCTATGAATATTGTGTATCCTCTCCCCATTCCATTACCATTCCACAGGGCATTACTATCAATCAAAATAGCCATATCATTGGCATTCCATCTCTCACAAGTGTCGATTGGGATCAATAGAATCACACTTTGTTAAATTGCATCCATGGTGATATAGTAGTTGAAAAATAACAAGGAGGCCAAGACCACATTCATATAAAAAAAATAACACTCTCGTAGTGAAACATTTTAAGAGGCACTAGGGGACAATCAAAGTCAGAACTCAGCATCTTCTAGTGAAACATTTTTGGAAGCACTTGAAGACAATCAAAGTCAAAAGCTAATGTTCATTAGTGAAACCTTCTTGGAGGTGCTACAGGACAATCAAGACAACTTCATTGGTGAAAACCTTTTTGAGGCACCAATAACTGAGCATAAAAGTTCTTCACTACTTGAAGAAGATAAATCAAAGATCAAATCAAAATAGCTTTCTATCTATAGCCTAATCAGATGATAGCTATTCTCAAGATCAAATAAAAAAAATTGGTGGTCTTATTGAGATAACAAGTCTTCCACCCTGTCACAACTAAAATTATGTCAAATCTAATATCAAAAACATTACGTGTGACTGAACATCTCAATCTTCATTTATTTCCCAACCATTCCACATTCCATTATCATCTACCATTCCATTTCATATTCAAACCTACCATCCATTATTTGTCCTTATTTACCATCCATGGTCATACTTTTCTTTGTAGAGGCTACAAAGATACCTTGTCTCAATGCTTGATGGAATCAGAATCAATGACCAATGAAGATCACAAAATCATTCTTGACAATCAAATTCTACAGTCAATTCTTGATAGAGCAACTATTCAGATGAGGTGTGGGATAACAATTAACATGATTGAGTATTCTTTTTGTATTATTTGTTGATTAGGTTGTGTATCTCCATCTCAACATAAAAAATATAATCATATGTTATTTACCATACCCAGGCCAAAAACACGTACCATACCATTTCACATTTCCATGCCATTGCCATTGTTACATATGCCTATTTTCCATTATCACAGATCTTTTCATTTACCCCATCACTTGGGTGCAACCCTCTTACCATTTTATGCAATTTATCAAACCATCATTATCCTAAGCAAGACCATGCCATCCTATCATTCCATTCCTATCTAGACCAAATCTTATTTTTAGTCATCCTACACAATCCTATTTTGATCTTGGTTCATTTGGTTCTTCTCACACCTTTTGTGAGAGGATTCTGATCAAGTTTCAACAATCAATCAAATCCATGTTTATAATGACAGTCTATGAAAGTAGTGTGACAGTTGATCTAGTAAGATATCTTTCATCCTATCAAGCTTGTTTATGTGATCTTAATTATAACCAACTATGGGCAAATTAGTATTATTGACCTATGTTGTTGTATCCTAGTTATAATTGCCTATGGGAAAACTAGGGGAAACACTTATTTATCATGTATTACCACATCACTTTATCAGTATTGTTTTCATTTGACTAGCCATTTGTTGAATTTGAGAACTTGTTGGGACCTATTTGGTTTTTTCCTACCTTTTATGTGGATGGAATTACTGTGACTTGAGGTCATTTTAGGACTATGTAGGTAGTGCTCGATACTTTTTGAGGTCACCTCAGTCCCCCTTTCCATATGCTCTCACCATTTTATGAGCAACTAAGCCAAATGCTCTCACTATTTGGCAAGCATCTTTTCATTCTCTAATGAGTTAAGATACCTCAAAAATATAAAAAACATTCATAACATTACAAAAAAATCTAAAAATATTTGTCATGTATAAGCCTAGTTAGTTACCCTTGATCCACCTTACTGGGTCATTTTCATTGTTAGGATGCTTTCTTTTACTTTTGTTTTTAGGCTTTCTATTTGTTTATTTATTTTAGGTTGTTTGTTTATTTGTTTTTATATTTTTTTATTTGTTCACTTGCATGTTTTTTATTTTCAACAATATTGCCTTGACTCAGTCTATATGTGTTCATTAGGTTATTCTTTTATCACATTATTCTTGAGTCCATCTATATTCATACATCAACATTGTCATCATGGTATTTATCAATGGTGCATTATTTTTGAGTGTTTATTAGATCATGAGTCAATCTTTATGCATATTTTGGGATAGTCTTCATGGTGTTCTATCATAAATCCTACCATCACATGTTATAGAAAAAATTAGCTTCAAGAAGGTCTATAATTAATGGAGCCATAGAAGTTTCTCCTTGGTACTTAGGCAAATCCTCCCATCCCACCCTTAATCAAATCAACCCATTGACCATTCTAGTTGTATAATTGGTAGTAAGGACAAGCATCTCCTCATTGGCAGGTATAATTAAATCATTTCTAATGATTAATATTATTCCTCTATCCATTTATTTCATCACTTTGCACCCACTCATCTTTAATCTATATTCTAGGTTATATCCTTGAGTTATGCTTACTAATCTTCCCTAACTAGGGCACAATCATCTTTAGCTAATCTAGGTCTACTTAATGATAATAATCGCCTATGGATAAATCATTATTTTGAATTTTATTCATGATTATAACCACCTTTAGGAAAATCAACATCCTTTTTACATCAATATATGAAAGTATTTTCTCATTTGGATTAATCTCAACCATAGGCTAATTTCACCTTTCTTCTTGTTTATTTTCGAGGGACCATCCATCAACATATGTGATGGACACTCCCTCGAGGGGGAATCATCATAGGCTTCCTAAAAACCATTTAGATCTTTGTTATTCAACCATCATCTTCTTTTTGGCATACAGGCCTTTTCTCATTATTTGAGAAGACATTGATTTGCCTATGGTTTGTAACACCTTCCTAAACAGGGGCAAATTATAGACAAGTAATTCTAGCCACCAATGACCTCCAACTAGGGTTTTGACCAATTTCCACTTAAAATGCACAATTTGTCTAAAAAACATAGAAACATGCTAAATGATGTGAAACTGACATATTCAAGTGTTGATTTTGGCCAGGATATCCCTAAATTGGGCAATGCAATTTATGGGCCAACTAACTTTGATCAGATCATTTTGAATTAAAATGTCAATTTTGCACTTGGGTGCTCTAGATTGCTCTTTCCTATCAAATATATTGCACAATACATGTGCCTTTATTATTTATTATTGATAACATCTTCAATGGGAATACAGTTCCAATGTATCTAACATTGACTTCCAATTCCAATCCAGTCAAATTTTGGACTAATAACAAGGCATTCTGATCAAGCTGAGTAATTTTTGCACAAAGTGCTTAAGCATGCTTAAGAGATAATTAAACTAAATTAGAACCTAATTAATAATTCCATGGAAACTTATTGAAAACTTATTTTTGAAAATGAATATTGAATATCTGCATCATCAGGTGACCTCATTTTTTGGGAAGACATTCCTAGACCATAAATGCCATAAATATCAAGATTCATGCCTCCCATGCCTCATCAAAGCCCTCCATGCCTCTTAATTTATCCTCTATCCTAAATATTGATGAGCCTATTTATCAATTTTAATTAAAAAATTAGATTAATCTTTAGCCACACATCTCAATCTTAAGATGGACGATTCAGGTTGATTCTAATCAATCTCAAAAATTTATAAATAGAGAGGCCATGAACATAATTTTAAATCTATTTTGGTGCAAAGTTATAATACACAAATATCTTCAAGAAGCCATTTCAACTAGTGTTATCATCCCAAATTGAGTCCAATCCAAGCCAAGCCATAAGCCAAAGGTGTCAAGGAGAGTTGGAGGTAGCCAAGCTTCCATTGTCAACGACTTCATGAGCACAAGTCGAGAAAGCCACTAGAAAAAGTATTTTGGAGCATCCAAGGAAGGTAAACAAAAGTTTCTTTTATACTTTAGTTGTGTGTTTTATTCATGTTTGTTAACTAAGCTCTCCCTAGTGTCTAGGCCTAGAGATGCTATGCTAGTTAGTTTGTTTCTTTCATTTTGTTTTCATTTTATAACTAACACCATACTAACCATCCTCTCTTGAGTCAAATTTATAGATTCACACTACTAATCATATTAATCTATGGATTCAAAGGTTATAAATCATAAGATGAAATTAGGATGTGACAAACATAAAAATATAGAAGATTAATTAATAATTATATAAAATATAAAATACTATAAAAGAATTTTATTTCCTCAGTTGAGTGGGCCCTTTGCTCTCCCTTGGAACATAGTGTATATCTCACTTAGTCTTTCAATAACATCAAATCTTCATTAACTCATGAAAATGTTTACAAATCTAAAAAATACTTCAACAACTCTGTTTAATCTCAATTTCTATTTGTCTTACTTATTGAATATTAACTACTAATCAACCAAGAGATATTTATATTTCCCAATGTGTTTATAATGGTTGACTAAAATAGCTATTCTCTAACAATATTTCTAATTACATCTAATTTATTTTCAAAATAGAAAATAAGTTACAACCTCTTTCCATGTTTCAATATGAATGGTGAAAGATATGGTTAGTTTGCATGTAGATCTCTTTGATTATTGATAGCTATAATATCTTCAGTTGTAGTTATATATGATCTGGTAACAATTTTTCATAATATTCATAGTGATTCCTTTAAAAAACATTATTATAAATACAATGTCTATAAACATGAATACTATATTCGATAATTTTCTCCATAAATCTAGAATTGACTCAAAATGGTTTATAAAGTTCTTGATCAAACATGCATGATGCCAAAACATAATCCATTAAGCTTTTCATCTATCTTGAGTGATTTCGAAGCTAGATGGTTACACTTCATATCCGTATTGATGGACTCTCGAGCTGTATTGGTGAACTCCAAAGCTAGATTGGCAGACTCTAGATCAAAACTAGTGGACTCTAGATCCAGACTGGTAGACTCTAGATCCAGACTGATAGACTCTAGAACTAGTATATTCCACTCCCATAGTGTTCTTAAATGGTCTTTAAATAGTCTTATTGTTTACCAAAATTATATTATTCAATCATAATATGTTTATGTAACATGTACATATAAAACTAATGGATTTTTCATACAAAGGGTTAGACCATAGCAATAAAATAAACAACATTAACTCACACATACTAACCAAGGTAAACGTATTCATTTTATAATTTAGATTAAAAAAAAATATAAAATACACATTCAAATCCATTAATAGGGAGATTAATAAGGTATAAATAACTTCAGTTCTTAGATATAATGACCCATTCTATGGACTCATCAACAAGGTATACCAAAAGTTAGTAAACTATTAGATTCCTAAGCATTACTTAATAACCCATTAACACATGATATTACATCATATCCTTTACCAATAGGATTTGCAGCTCCAAAGATTCCACTATGTGAGCATAAAGTATAACCAAAACATCTTATATCTTTTCATGTAACACTTTTAGATTATGATTTTAATGAAAATTTACTAACCAAGTTATTTCCAATAAGATTAAATGATTATGCCTTGCATTGGCTTTATTATCTACTATTTTAATCAGTCAAAGCATTCAATCCATTAAAAAAAAATCTTAAACACTTTTCTATCAATATTTATGAAAAACTTTATTATGCATAAATTGCCAAACTTAAGTAAGTAAGTAATGCACTTATTAGTGATAATGTGATTCGTTATAAGGCCTTGCCTACCAAAATAACTAAAACATTGCTAGATAATGAATTACAAGACATTTTTATACAAAGTTTTTTACCCCTTTTACATGAATCAATTATTTATAATAAATGTAGATCATTTGAAGAGATTTATCATATAATTATAGAAATAGAAGTCAATCTTTTTGTTTTGAACAAGCTTAAGTATGCACCTACATCTACTTCAACCTCTACATCAAAGTTTCAAAGAAAACCATCTTATAAGACTAAACCAATAAACACTAAAGCAGATGCAAAGATTACAATTAATGTTATTTCTTAACTTACTAATAATATTGTTTTATTAGATCAACTAAGGAGACATTTTTTTAATTTACCAAAGCCACCTCAAAAATTATTCCAAAAATTACTTCAATTTAATCTTATTGCTTTACTACCACCATTTGAAGTAGATATGAGCAAACTTCAAGGCACATATTATGACAATAATGTATGTTATGATTATCATAGATGCAATAGACATTCTAAAAATAAATGTTTCAAGATCAAACATATTATTCAAGATCTCATTGATAAAAATGTCATTGAATTGGGCACTCCTATAGAGGAATCTAAGCCTCATCAAAATTAAAATCTTAAATTAAATATTTTTTAGTGAGCCATTTCCAAATTTTGATAAAAAAAAGGATCATTCAGTAGTACATCATACTTACAATGTTTCTTATCCACCTCTTGATTCATATGATCATCCCTTTAATGGGATCATTGGTAAAATTAGTCAAATTATTCAACTATGACCTATGATTACTTTTGATGATAGTGAGATAGTGGATGATGGTTGATTTTCAGGCTTTATGTATAAGAGATTATATTAATCAATATCTTATTCGTAGTGTGATAGTTAAAATGGATCAAGTGAAAATGCATGCACATTAACATTACTTCATTCATTGGGTTATTCACAGCATGACATACAACCAGCTTATAAGAGTTTCAAAGCATTCAATGGCAAACAACAAACCACTTTAAGACATATTATGTTACATCTTCAAGTCGGCCCTACTATATTGTCTACTCCTTTTATAGTTATACCAAAAATGAGGTCTTTGATATCATATTAGGATGCCCTTGGTTTTAAAATATCCATATTGTACCTTATATAGTACAAAATTATTTAAACTACACTCATCAAATTTTCAAGAATAAGATAAGAGTATCCTATACAATCTATGGTACCTCCTCCAACCCATCCACTGCCATAGTTTAGTAAAAAATTTGGGGAAAAATAAAGCATATTTACAATTATTTCAACTAAGCAAAATGTTTATAATAAATCAATTCATAAAAAGGTGTAAAGGGTTCAGAAGCAACCAATGCAAAAGTAAATCTATCAGCAAAAGGCTTTTGACTCCTAATAAGCATAACTACATATAAGGTTTCATAAATTATTGATACATAAAAATCAACATTTGGCACAATATTATACTATTCCTCATTGGATTTCACCTCATTTTGCATTTCTGAGAACTAATTCTCCTACATAATATTACACAAGTAGTGATTTATATAGTTTTCTTATACATTTTCTAATTTTGATATAGGTAAATCTGATACATTTTATTTAATGAATATAATAAATTTACCACTTATCATAGATTGATTTGATTTTTATCTTGATGGGATCATTGGTTAGCTTGTTGCATTGCCAAATATATTTAAAAAAATCAAAAACATTACAAATAATTCAAAAAAATCAAATTTATGATTGTACTTAAATTCTTAACTATTGCATCATATTTTGCTTTTGCTTACAAATTCGATCATTTGATCAATTCTTCAAATCCCTTGGATCTTGTTGAATTTATGCCTCTTGGATATTATTTTTCACTTTCTAGATAAGAACATTCCAAAATAGTGGTTAATGTTTCCATTTCCTACCATGTATTCCCTTATTTTAACAATCTATACTGATATTTTTTTTAGTTTTCTGCCAAGATCAAAACTAGAAAGTAAAGGTTAGAATTATTTCAATTCTTGACTTTAGCTCTTCACTTAGAAACCAAAAATAGACCACACAAAGCCTTAATTTTTCCAATATTTAGGTTTTGATTCAGTTTAATATGCAAATCAATGCTTAATCATGTAAAATATATATTATTTTATGTTTCATTACTAATCATATTGTAAACTTTGAAAAGTGTACATTTGATGAAATGAGGATGTACAATCAGTTCTCTACATACATTTTATAGTGTCTTAAAAATTTTAAAAATCATAACCCATATACAATAGGCACATATTACTCATACACGGTCATACCATCATTTTTAGTGCACCTTACATTGGCACATGTCACGGATTGTTTAGATCCTTTTTTCTTATACTTTCAAATCATTGATTGGCACAAATTTCTACTAATTTAAATTTATATACTTTAAAAATTTACCAAAAAATTCAAATATGTAATAATATAAAAACATTCAAAATATTCTAAAAAATCAAAAGGAGGCACTAAACATGAATAAACATATAGTTTACATAATTTTTATATGTTATTTATATCATGAGTAGTAGATATCATATTAGTTTTATATCACACATGTATTTCATTGCTATTCATGAGTGTTATGTATAACATAAAAACTTATAAATATAAAAGTGTTGGATGTACCTCTACTCAATAGTGTGGGAAGTACCTACTAAGAGGGTGGGGGGGGTGAATTAGTTGTTTAATAATGTTTATCAATTCCATTATTCATTCCATGAAGTGTACAAACACATACAAGATCAATGCATAAGCATACAAGAGAACACAAGAGATATGTGGGAAACCCTCTTGGGGAATAAAACCCACTGAACCATGCATATGTATTATTATCCTATAATGTCAATATTTGAGGTTTAATGAAGTTTCAACCTCACAAGGAGCTCTAACCCCTACCTAGTTAAGCACCCACCCAACTAGTCTTCTACATGCTCCAACTTAAAAGGAGGATCCAACCCCCTATGAAACCAAGAACCAACTCAACTACCTTAAATTTTGATCATCTTAAAACACCTATTTTTAACTCAATTGATGATTACCTCCTTTTTATACACTCTTTACCCTTCAATCTCCCTCAAACAGCCTCTTATGCCTTCTCACTCAACTAGCCTCTTATAGGCTTATTAGGTCCAATGACCTATGTATCCACCTACAAAAGATATGTTAGATTTTCATCATGATGTATTCCTTCTTCTAATGGTTTTGAATAACCTACTACTACTCCTTTAATGAGCCTTTTCCTCCACGTAAGTCCTCTCTTTTTTCAATTGCTCAAATAGGCCAATTAGGCCTTGATTATATAACTAACTCTTAGCCTCACCCATATTGGTTGGAAAATATCCTTAACCCAATTGTATTGTACTTAAAATATGTCCAAAAACACATTACCATCATGAAATAACCACTAATTTTTTCTGTTAGGCCTAATGAAGACCTAAAGCAATTAGGCCTTCACACCCACATGTTACACTTGTGACCTCTTGGTCCAACTTTAGCCTTCACCAATGATTTAAAAAGTTTTAATATCACTTTAATATACCCTTTATAATATTTCACTAGGTTTCCAATACCATTTGCTTCATTTATTAATTTGAACCTACCAATTAGGTATCCTCGCCTTTTAGGCCTTCTCACTGCCAAAAGTCTATCAACCATATCTAGAGAAAATAGACAAATTTTTCAAACAATAACATGAATAAATAATATAAATAGATCCTATAAGACCTCATTCTCACTCTTCTATCCATTTAACATCATCATACAGGCCAAAAGGCCTCAAACCAACTCTGGTAAAATGACCACTCAAGCTAGTCAAAGTATAGTTAAGAAACTTTGACTACCAACACTTGTAGATGGACTTATTATGAATAAAAACACATTTACATGGATATTTGAGACTTATGTAATAACTTAAAACTCATTGGGTTATATATCTCAGTCTAAACAACCTCCAACTCACCTTTGCAATGTGATCACTCAAACTGCCTATAGCCTCTAAAAGTATAATCATGAACAACTTTGATATTTACACTTGAAAAGACACTTCCATGACTTAAAATCCACATTAATAAATTATATTAATCTTATATATAATTCTCTAATATTTATACCTCAAATTCTAGAGACAACCATTGGTCTTTTAGACTAATCTCTCAAACTTCTATCTTATTGTCTTAACACAATCTGCTAAGCCATTTTGGATTCTTCATCTCAACACATTACCTTGTCTATTCAGATTCAAAAAAGAATTAATAGGTCAATTATGTCTCAAAAAACATCAATATATTCATTATATGCATCAAATCATATTAAGTAACCTTAAACACTTCACTTCACTCAGCAAACCTAGAACAGTCATTTTGGCTCAAAACATAGTCATGGTGAGCATAACTTATTACACCTGTAGGATCACTTATTTAAACTTAAAATTAATTAATTATATCCTTATACATATTTGAAACAACTCCAATCATAAATTTATGGAGGTATAATATCAAATATAAAATAAATAGATCAATCACTAAACCTTACTCATTCACTGTTTGTCTCTATTTAGACAAGCCATCTTGAGAGCATTGTTTTCACCATATATAATTAATTAAAATAATATAATAAACATGTAAAATAGGTATATGTATTTAAAAAATAACCCAAACAATTTGATTCATCCCTAGTCACTTGAAACCAGTCCCTAAATGCTTTCTCACTCAAGCCCAATTTCCTTCATTATTTTCACTCTTTGGCAGATTGGTGATAGGTCAAATTGAGTGACCAAAATTATTTATATATATGATATAACTCACCAAAATAAATCCATGGACATCAATAATTATTATTTACCTTCCACCTTTAATGATTTGTATGTGTTGACTCAGTCAACCCTACCTGTAACATCAAATTCTTTAGAAATAATCCTTTTTTAATACCTTCTATTCATTTCCTTGACAAACCAAGACCACTTGTATATGCCTAGAAGAGTCATATACATTAGAAAATCATCAAAATTGACTTATCAATTCATTATAGGCACTTTATATCAAGTTTCATCTAATTAGGTTACTACAAGGGTTTAGAGAGGGTTTAAGACCAATTTACATTCTTAACGAATGTTTATAAAGATATGTATCTTAATCCACTTAAAAATTATTATAAAATATTATTATGATCATTTTCCATATCTCCCAAAATTATTATGTCACCATGCAAACTCTACACATGTAAATGAGCATCAGAAGTTCCTTCTCAGGATTGGAAGCCTTCAATTGGCATGCACATGAGACCTTCCAACATGATTTCTTGAATTATCCTTCAACTAAGGACTTGAAACCTATTCAACACATTTTAAAAAAAATTTCAAACCTCATTAAATTCTTACATGTTCTCTACCATCTTGACAACTTACTTTGACACTTCATTTGAACCTCACTAGGTCTCTATGCATGTTAGGTCTAGAACCACCAGTTATGTTTGGTCCTTGAAAACACTTGGAAACCTCTTGTAATAATCCCAAAACCTTATAAAAATTTCATATTTACTCATTTCATTCTCTGAATATATCATCCATGTTCATACAAGTCATATACTATTCGTCTCAACAAGCTACCAAGTTTGTTTTTTCATACTAGGTCTCTCATGCAAGGGCTAGACCTCAAAATTTTAACTTCCTACCACTGTAGATGATATTTTAACCTCATTCAAATGTTTCAAAACCTTAAAATATTCTCTACCACGGATTACTCACCTTCAATCTCATACATCTTTGTATCATTATCATGCTACTATAAGCCACTTCAATGTTAGACCATCAAACAAGTTCACTAGGTACCATACCCTTAGAGACATTTTTGCCATTGTATATGCATAATAAGAACACATTATCATACCAAAAACATAGTTTCATTATAAAATATTTCAACATATGTTTTCACAAGCTTTTCAAACCACAACATAGAACAAATACCTCATACAAAACTCAAGACTCTACTAGACCATACTTGAGTCATCATGAATATTTACCGTGTCTTATCATAGGAACATCTCTGGGACATCAAATATCTTCATCCACCTTTAACATCAATTACATCCTTATTATTATAAACACATCAACGGAACATACCTCAACAGTCTCCCCCTTTGTCATTGATGGCAAACACTCTTAACACAACAGACCAATCTCACTTCTCCAAGCTAGTTTTCCCTATCAAATATTTCTCCCCATTTAAAATTAATGATAAAGGTCACATATACTTTTCACAGGTTCATCTTTACATAGTCCTCTGATCCTAATACCTGACTACTTACTAAACAAGCAAGCTACCCCTTTGTTCATGCATATTTCTCAAGCCATTTTAAGTTAGCTCCCCCTAACTCCATGTTCCATCTGGATCATGTCATCTAAATCTACATACTAATTTGTTACAAAAAAACATATAAAATATTTACTTACCTTAAGAAAACTTCATAGGTCAATACTTTCTTCAAGTCATCTCATCATATCATCCTTGTCATATTCTGCTTACTAGGTCTGTGAGACCTTGTCTGTTACAACATATCTCTTATTGATACATTATTGTCTCCACTTGTGAAGAACACTCCATATTTATGCCATTAATCTTAGTCAATAAATATGTCATATAATCTTCATGACCAATGATTTCTATATGAAAATGACTCAAAGTTGTAACTTCAACACATATTGTCAATATGACAAAACTTATAGAACTTGTTAACTTCATATCATTGTTTTCTTCTTTATGGCACAATTAACTTGTCATCATAATTATTAGAATACCAAAATACCTTGGATATCATGATGAAAACAATCTCAATCCTTAAATAGCATTGGTTTTGTAGACCAATCTTCAAATCTTACATAGCTTGGTCTATCTTTGTTACCTAGGCATCATCTTTGCACTCAAACAGGCCTAAAACAAGATAACTATAATAGGAAATATTAAAAAAAGTCTATCTAATACTCCACTAATATCTCATAGGTCAAATAAGATTCATTTCCATAATTTCACATTCTCATTAGGTTTAATGGACACAAGAAGTTTTGAAACCCTCATACCTCTTTGTTCTCTTAAGTTTTTGAACTAGATCATCATAACTAAGATCAAACTAGTATTTTAAAGGCATCAACAATAACTTAAAAAACTTAAGAAAATACTTAAGTAATTTTATCAATCATCCAAATCAACCAACATTTCCATACCTCTAATCAAGTTACTTATGTTTGTCAAAACCATAGACCTTTGAGCACAGTCTTCTTTTAATGAGTTTATCATATACATAGGCATACTCTCAAAACTTTCTCAAAGCATGGAACAATAATATACTATGGTTAAAACATCATCCAATTCTTATAACATCAAATTAAGGTCAATAGAGAAGTTCTAAATTCACTTTAGTCCTCCCAAGTTTCTTGAGTAATAACATAGTCATCAAACTTTTGACTTTGATCCACAATAACTGCACTTCTATGGATTTTCAAAGCAAACTATCATCTAGGGAATTATCACCATAGATTATACTACACCTTTTATTTTTAAACCATCTTTATCTAACCTCTCTCATCACTTCTACAAGTTATTCTTTGATCTCAGGTCCTTATTTCATTCATAGTCAGTTTTGAATTTTTGAATTATAACGGTTATATCCTAGTCATACCTCCATGACTTTAAATAACTATCTGGCTTCTCTTAACAACAATATATCATTTTATTCAATCCAAAGTATCATGAAAAAACATAATACCCTCACCAAAACTTCTAATACATCTTCATAGCATTAGTTATTACCTTACAGTCTTGCACACACTTTTTGCACCAAACCTAATGCCCATATATTGATATCCAAGTGGAAAACTTTTTTAGGTAGATGTGAGCTTATTCTTTGTTGTATATCTTTTATAAAATATTTATGATAAATATTATTAAGTACCATTAAGTGAGAGTACTCTAGATCAGTGTTTTACTATACCTATTTTGTCAAGATCCTCATACATGGCTTATCCTAATTTTACTATCCCATGGAGTCTTGAAAACTTTGTTCATATCAATCATGTCATATACCATTATATCTCATGAAGGCTTAACTATACCTCATAACAATAATAGGTCTCATCAACATACTTAGACCTCTAACATTCCTTGCTCATTTATGCAACATCATAAACTTAACTCATCTCCTCTAGTTTGATGATCAACTCAATCTTCTTTTGTAGACCCCTAAAGTTATATATACATATCACATGATCATAATTAATACTCAGATCACTTCATAACATATTCATGGAAACACAAGGTCAAACACGCTCTTTGGAGTCTTTCTAAACTATCAACCTAGGTTTGATCTTTGACTTAGCTTCTGTATAGTTATTTTGAGCTACCAAATGGTACCTTTGACATTTTTTCAACTCTTTAGACAACTCTAAAAGCACCATCATTTCAAATAATATGAACATTATCTTCATCACACTTTATGTTAATTAGGATCACCTGTAGGCCATTAAGCTTCCTCCAAAGGTCCTACTCTAATACTGATTGTTGGTAGTAGATACTGAAAGGGGGGTGAATCAGCTACTTAATAATGTTTATCAATTCCATTATTCATTTCATGAATCATATAAATGTATAAAAGATTAATGCATAATCAAACAACTACATAATCATAAAAGAGAACCCAAAAGATATGTGGGAAACCCTCTTGGAGAATAAAACCCACTAAACCATGCACATAAACTATTGTCCTATAATTTCAAGATCCAAATTTTAGTGAAGCACAAAATTCACAAGGAGATCCAACCCCTACCTAATTAATCACCCACCCAACAAGTCTTCTACAAGTTCCAACTTATAAGGAGGCTCCAACCCCCTAGGCAACTAAGCACCAACTCAACTACCTTGAAGTCTGATCATCTTACAACACCTATTGCTAACTCAACTAATGATGACCTCCTTTTCTAACACATTCTCATGCTAATAACCTCATTTCATGATCAAATATTACAATACACATCTTTTCACAAGCTTTTCAAACCATAACATAATGCAAATACCTCATACAAAACTCAAGACTCTACTAGACCATACTTAAGTCATCATGAATACTTACCATGTCTTATCATAGGAGTATCTATAGGACATTAAAGACCTTCAGCCACCTTTGACATCAATGATAACCTTATTTTCATAAACACATCAATTGAACATACCTCAACAAGTAGCCTTACTAAACTAGGGGTATCTTATCCAAGGTAACAATATATCTAGGTGTCATCATTCTATAGCTCCTACACTATTAAGCTATATATAATATTTAAAAAAATAATACATATCTATTTATAGTTGTGTATATGGTGTTTAGTCTATTTATTGTTTATTTAACTTTTAAATGTTATAAACAGTCAACTATTGAAATTTAATTTAAAACACATTATATATGGAATCTAAGTTGGAAATACATTAATTTATAATATTTGAAATGGGCTAAAAATATTAAGTTGACATGTGTGTGTGTGTGTGTGTGTGTGTGTGTGTGTGTGTGTGTGTGTGTGTGTGTGTGTGTGTGTGTGTGTGTGTGTGTGTGTGTGTGTGTGTGTGTGTGTGTGTGTGTGTGTGTGTGTGTGTGTGTGTGTGTGTGTGTGTGTGTACACTTAGATAAAACTAGGTTTATGTTGGTTGTGTAGACTGATTGTTAAATGTGGAATAGACTGTAAGGAACTATGAACTATATCAAGGCCGAAAGAATAATCTTGAAATAAACTAGGATAGGACCACCCTATGTGCACAAGAGCACATTTTGGCCTTGTTTGTTGATACAATCATGTCTAGCTTGATTGTATAATTTATTTTTATATTTGTGTGCCTACACCTAGTTTCAAGGATTTTTTGATTGTTTTTTATCATTGATTTGATGCACACAAACACCTATAAAAATAAACCCTTAATCCTACACACAAATCAAATATAAATTAATTTAAAAAAGGGGGAATTGGGTAAGGGAAATAATTGAGCTATTCTCAAAAAACTCCATGTAATTTTAATTTTTCCTACATAGCCTAAAAGGGCCTTAGGCTAATGTACTTCTCTAGCCTAGGTGTATGTGTATAATAGTGGATACATGACTAGATGTTCTTTCACTTATGATTACCCTTGACACAAGCATGAAAATGATGTATTCAACCTTAAAACCTATAAATAAATCATTAATATAATAATTATAAGTAGATGCAAACTTTTTTTATATTTTTTTGACAATAGAGATTCATCCTTATCTCCTAACAAGAATCTTTTTATATAAAACTTTTAAATTTGAAGTTAGGGACGTTTTGGCATGTGAGGGATCTGACCCAAAAAAACCAACAATCATAAAAGAGACCCTTTATAACATATTAACTTGAAACATTTATAAAATTTACATTTGGAGAAGTCTGCATTCCATAAAAAGGACTACAGTACAACAATATTCATGAAGTGTGACTTTATCCAAAATCCATAAGATAGAAATATAAATGCATATAATGAGATTGGGGATTGTTGAGGTAGACTTGAGAAGGTGAAATCGAAACATAAAATACAATAAAAATGATAAACAAGATAGAAGTGCTTGAGACTTAAAATAGAATATGCTAATAAGTCATCCGTTCATCATTAACAGTCTTAATAAGCAAGGTTATGTAAAAAATGTACATTTTGAAAGAGCTTGTATCAAATCTAGGTGTTTACATTCCCACTCACCCATTTATTCCAGTGATGTAATGAAATTACTATGTTAAAGAAGAAACTAATACCTAAGTGTGAAGACACACTTTATATTTTAGCGTGATTATAGATTGTGCAAGATTCCTCAATGTAATAGCTTGTAACAATACCACTAAAAGTAGTTATTGTCCATATTTTTAAATTAAAAATATGAAATTTAGATTTTTAAGTTGAAAATATAACAAGTAAATAATACACTTAGAAGAGTATGTAGTTTGATTCCCCTGTAACTTGAAAAGTGGACAAGTGTGTACTCCCTTATTGGATCATCTTGAGTGAAAATAGGGTACTTTCAACCTTGTTTGTTTCCTAGCTAGGGAGAGCAAATAATTTTGAAATTGATAATAAAATGAGTATTATGCCATTGGGTGCCACTAAAATTGTAACCATACCACCTCGTAGGGTTGAAACTTATGGAAAAATTGAGAGTGAT